>CM064501.1:45240978-45248478 GCA_032716605.1 Paralithodes platypus
AGAGAGAGAGAAAGAATAAGTGAGAGAGAGAGAGAGAGAGAGAGAGAAGGAATGTGTTCGGAACAGATGGAGACTGTGATTGGACAGAAGACAGGAGAGTCAAAACACCTTCATGGAGTTACCGGGAATAGCCTAGATATTGGGTTCAATTTAAGAGGAGGTTTTTAGTTTGTTCGCTAGACCTCAATCAAGCATAGAATTACACCTAGACCCCCTTTCAAGATAAATTTGTACATTTTTCGGCCGGGTTCCTCTGAAATTTCAGGCTCGGTATCGCTCGCCATGAAAAAATCGACACTTAAATGGAATGAAAAGTCTTAAAATTTACAGAAATAGGGTGAACGTTCATAAAATTGCCAAACTAATGGGGCGAACGTCATAAAATCTCAAAAGTGATGGGGCTAAACATGAGATATAAAGAGGTCCAGAAAAACATCCCTCAAGTGGAAATCTCCCCTTAACCCGTACAGCCCCAGCGACGCGCCTGACACGTCGGCGATGTATGTAACGCACAGCCCCAGAGACGCGCCTGGCGCGTCACCCTAATTGCGCCGACCGTAACCTCAGGTGTAGCCACTCAAGAGGGCTCAGATTTGTATGGGAACTGTGTACGTATCCCACGCAACCGTGCCGATGGTTGAAAACTCTCAAAGTCCACGTGCATGCGTGCGAGCGCGCAATAACCTGTTTTTTTGGGATAATTGCCTTCAATTTTTTACTCTTGTAAAATACGTTTTCGGGGGCTCTGTAGGACCATTCTTTAAGCTTTTTGAGCGGTTTTTCGTGGTTTTTCCTTCATTCCTAACCCATTCGCTATTGTTTCTGGAATAAAACAAAAAAATTGAAAACCGTCCGGGTTCTGGTGCGCAAACATTACAAAACTAGCCGGGGCTCCACGGGTTAAGGGCTTAACCCCTATTGTACCAGAGGGTATTACTATAAATGTACCCTCCAGTACCAAGCATTGTGGCCAAAATGGCTTCAAAGTCGAGAGAGAGCATCCTCTCACCTCTAAAGCTGGACGAGTACTGAGCCAGCTCGCCCGTGGGACCTTAGATACACTCATAGAAGTGTTGCCAAGGTCTCAAAGCAGTGTTTACAATACAAGTCATGGTGCCATGTACCGCTCGGTACAAGGACCGATTATTACTGATGTACAGCGTCCGTTGCTGGGACTGGCGGGTGAATTTTTTACTGACATCCAACATCCGTCACTGGGACAGTACGGGTTAAGGCAGATTTTTTGTTTAAGTTTTGTTTGTATTTACTTATTTATTATATTAGTTTCGTCCCTAAACCTCCATCAAACTTTACAAAATATATCCCCAAGACCCCCCTACCAGATAATTTATACATTTTTCGGTAGAAAAAAGGAACTGGTTGACAGCTTGTTCGAGGCTTCAAAATGTATCCGAATTAATGAGCCCGACTGTACGACACATACAATATTGAACAAAGCATACTAGTAATAACTTTAATAATCGTGTGTGTGTGTGTGTGTGTGTGTGTGTGTGTGTGTGCTTGTGTGTAAGAGAGTGAGAGAGATACAGACAGAAATAAACCCACCACATTTATAGAGAGTGAGATATTGAGTGTGTGTGTGTGTGAGTGAGTGAGTGAGAGGCATACTGACAGAAATATACCCACCACATTTATAGAGGGAGAGAGAGAGAGAGAGAGAGAGAGATACAGACAGAAATAAACCCACCACATTTAGGGAGAGAGAGAGAAATTTACATATATTTACATAGATACACTGACCACACAGACCTTACGATCCCAGCGAGGTGGTCAGGACTTAATTCTAGTAGAGATAGCGATACGGACAAAAGTAAACCCACCACATTTATAGAGCGAGATATTGAGAGAGAGAGAGAGAGAGAGAGTGTGTGTGTATATGTGAGTGAGAGTGAGAGATACAGACAGAAATAAACCGACCACATTTATAGAGTGAGATATTGAGTGAGTGTGTGTGAGAGAGAGAGAGAGAGAGAGAGGAGAACGTCAGCAGTTCCTTGTATTGTTGAGGTCACTCTTTCAACCCTCAAAATATCTTCCTCATCTATTTTCTCTCCTATCTCTCTCTCTCTCTCTCTCTCTCTCTCTCTCTCTCTCTCTCTCTCTCTCTCTGTTACTCCTAACCCTTTTAATATTTAACCATATTTGGTACGGGGGAGGTCTTTTTGGATCTCCTCTGTTTAGCTCCAATATTTTGAATATTGAAAATAGTTGGCTGAATGGAGCCGAATGGATACAAGCCAGGGAAAGACTGTTGAGGGTTACACTTCAGTTTATTATTTACGCATTCACTTATTTGTCTTTGGTTTGTTTTCATGTATTAAGCTTTTTTGTTTGTTTGTATTCGATAGTATTTTAATGTTTGTTGGTCTGTCTGTCGCCTTTCAGCATCTCTCTCTCTCTCTCTCGCTTTCTCTCTCTCTCTCTCTCTCTCTCTCTCTCTCTCTCTCTCTCTCTCTCTCTCTCTCTCACACACACACACACACACACACACACACACACACCGAGTCAACAATGTTCAGAAGTTGTTAAGAAGGCAAACAAAATAATTGGCTTTATAGGCAGGTCATTTGAGCATAAATCCAAAGACGTTATCCTAACCCTTTACAATTCCTTAGTCCGCCCTCTTCTGGAATACTGCGTTCAATCCTGGTGCCCTTATTACCAAAAAGATATAAACAAGCTAGAACGAGTTCAACGTAGAGTTACCAAAATGATACCTAGCCTAAAGAACAAACCATACGAAGAGCGTCTTAGATAATTAAATCTATTTCCTTTAACCAGCGCAGATTAAGAGGTGACTTAATTCAAGTGTTCAAAATCATCAAAGGCATCGACAATATGAACTGTAGTAAGTACTTCACTAGCGACCAATCTAATTACACGCGGGGAAACGGTTGCAAAATTATTGGTAAATCTTTTAACTCACACGAATCTAAGAATTTCTTCTTCAATCGAGTTGTCAACTTGTGGAATGGGCTTCCCCGAAACGTTATAGACTGCATCACCGTTGATTCATTTAAACTCCGCCTAGACAAATATCTCGCATCAAACCCGCGACTGACTGCGTTTGTAAATGAATAACTTTATTTTATCCCCCCCTCAGTTACTAACCCATCTGTCCCCTACTAACTTCCTAATCCTGCCACGGACATTAGTTCCAGGGCAGTAATTCCCTTTCCAATGTTTCCTTACCCACTCTAAACCACTGTTTGGACACTTGATCCTCAGTGTTTTGGAGGACAAGCAACCTAGAAGGGTCTCTAGATCTGTTGTTGCTTGATTTCCTTTGTACTCCTTTGTACACACACACACACACACACACACTCACTCACTTACTCTCTCACTCACACTCCCTCTCTCTCTCTCACCAGGTGTATATCAGTCCATCTCCCAGGCAATATCGATGGAGTAAGTTTTTTCTCTCTCTCTCTCTCTCTCTCTCTCTCTCTCTCTCTCTCTCTCTCTCTCTCTCTCTCTCACACACTCACACACACTCTCTCTCACTCACTCACACACTTTCTCTCTCTCTCTCACCAGGTGTATATCACAGTCCATCTCCCAGGCAATATCGATGGAGTAAGGGTTTTTTCCTCTTCATTCCCTCTCTCTTCCTCCTCTTTTTTCTCTTCTCTCCTCCTCCTCCTCCTTTTTCCTCTTTGATCTTTCTTCCCCTCCTCTTCCTCCTCTTTTATCTTTCTCCTCCTCCTCCTCTTTTATCTTTCTCCTCCTCCTCCTCTTTTATCTTTCTCCTCCTCCTCCGGCATCTTCCTTCTTTCTTCCTCCTCCTCCTCCTCTTTTATCTTTCTCCTCCTCCTCCGGCATCTTCCTTCTTTCTTCCTCCTCCTCCTCCTCTTTTATCTTTCTCCTCCTCCTCCTCTTTTATCTTTCTCCTCCTCCTCCGGCATCTTCCTTCTTTCTTCTCTCCTCCTCCTCCTCCTCTTTTATCTTTCTCCTCCTCTCGTCATCTTCCTCTTTCTCTCTCCTCCTCCTCTTTTATCTTTCCCTCCTCGGGCATCTTCCTTCTTTCTTCCTCCTCCTCCTCCTCCTCTTTTATCTTTCTCCTCCTCCTCCGGCATCTTCCTTCTTTCTTCCTCTTCCTCCTCCTCCTCTTTTATCTTGCTCCTCCTCCTCCGGCATCTTTTATCCTGCCTTCCTCCTCCTCTTTTATCTTTCTCCTCCTCCGGCATCTTTCTTTCTTCCTCTTCCTCCTCCTCTTTTATCTTCCTCCTCCTACTCTTTTATCTTTCTCCTTTGTACTCAGCACAGGACAACCAGGAAGGAGGACCGAAGACAGCGAGGACGGCAATCTACAAAGGAATTAAATACTAATCCGTCAAGAACCGCGAATTTGGATAAAGCTCCACCAACACGACCCAAATTCAAAACCGTCAGGGATAACGACCGAGGACCGAGGACAGCCATGAATGTAAATGTAGATCCGACCAGAACCAAAAATTCGATGAAAGAACGATCTGCGAGTTCTAAAACCGCAACTTTAAAGGTTTTCTATGCAAACGCTCGTAGCATACGCAATAAATTTTCAGATTTAGAGGAACTAGTGTTTACAGAAAATTATGATGTGATTGGCATAACAGAATCTTGGCTCAATACACAAGATAGAGACTTTTTAGCAGAGTATTCACTTCCCGGTTATGTAATGTTTGAGAACAGCCGAATAAATAAAAATGGAGGTGGCGTTTTATTTTATATCAAAGAAAGTCTTAACCCGACCCTCGTGTCAAAACCTCAAATTGTGAACGTCGACACATCTTTTGTGCTAATAAAGAATAATAAAGGTACAAAAATAATACTTGCGTTAATATACAGACCTCCAGCTCAATCAGTGCAAACTGACCGAGAAATTTACGAACAAATTGCAGATGTAAGTAACTCACAAGATACCGTAATTTTTGGCGACTTTAATTTACCTGTGACCAAGTGGGGCGATACTCTTACTTCACACTCCGGACATGACTTGTATACGAACTTGCAAGAGAGTTCGCTTTATCAATTTGTTCGAATGCCGACCCGTGGTAATAACGTTCTTGACATTGTACTTGCAACAAAAGAAGAATTGATAGAGAATTTGAATGTTGGTGATGAATTCAGTAACAGCGACCATCGTACGATAACTTTCACTTTAAAGTTTACTAGTAACGAACCAAATAGTATCATCGAAAAAGTCCCTAATTTCAAGAAAGCAAACTTCCATAAACTTAGAGCTATGTTTAAAGAAACTGACTGGAGCTTTTTAATTAACAATAACGACATAAATACATCTTGGAAGTTATTCGAAACCACTTACCTAAAAGCAGTGCAAGACTGCATACCATCGAAAATACGGCGTCCAGGCCATAATAATAAGCCCAAATGGTGGAATAAAGATATTTCAAACTGCCTGCTTGCTAAAAAATGTGCTAATGATAGATTAAAATCCTCACAAAATGACGAAGAACGGGTGAAATTTGTAGAGCTACGACGCAAAGCCAAAAAGTTAATTAAGCAAAGTAAAAAGACCTTAGAGTTACATATTGCGAATCAAAGTAAAACAAACCCGAAAGAATTCTATAGTTATATCAGAAAGAAAAAAGTAGTTACTTCAACTGTTGGACCGTTAGTCGATGAAAAAGGAGAATACACCAAAGACGAAGTACAAATGAGTAATGCCCTCAATACCTTCTTTGCATCAGTTTTTACAACAGAAGACCTCAGTGATATCCCTACACCATCGCCGATTCAGATTGATAATTCAGATGTTCTAAGCAATATCACCGTTACAGAGAGAGAAGTATTGAATTGTTTAGATAAACTCAAGGTAAATAAAACGCCAGGACCTGATACAATCTCGCCTAGAGTTCTAAAGGAAGCTAAGAATGAGCTCTCCAAACCACTGACATTACTATTCAATAAATCCTTGCAGTCTGGAACTATGCCTGATCAGTGGAAGCTAGCCAACGTAACACCGATATTCAAAAAAGGCAGCAAATCCCTACCCCGTAACTATCGTCCAATTAGCTTAACCTCAGTTGTATGTAAAATGCTAGAAACGGTCATACGAGACAGACTCGTAAATCACTTGGAGGAAAATAACATACTTAAAGATACTCAACACGGCTTTCGTAAAAAACGTTCCTGTTTAACAAACCTCTTAGACTTCTTCCACGATATCCTCAACCTCTACGATGAGAGTAAAGCTGTAGATATTATATACCTTGATTTTCAAAAGGCCTTTGACAAAGTTCCCCACAAACGTTTACTGCTAAAACTAAAAGCGCATGGAATACAAGACGGTGTGTTGAAATGGATAGAAAATTGGCTCAGCAACAGAAAGCAAAGGGTAGTCATAAACGGTAAGGCATCTAAATGGACCAATGTAAGTAGCGGGGTACCCCAGGGATCGGTACTAGGACCAATTCTCTTTCTAATTTACATCAACGACATAGATGAGGGTCTCACCTGCACAATCTCAAAATTTGCTGACGATACAAAAATTGCAAATAGCGTACTCTCAAAAGAACAAGTTGACGATATGCAACACAATCTAGATAAATTGTCATGTTGGGCCCAAATTTGGCAAATGAGTTTCAATGCGGATAAATGTAAAGTACTACATGTCGGATACCTAAATGAGAAAGCAAACTATTCGATGAATGGCACTCCGCTTAAGAATGTAAACAGAGAAACTGATCTGGGAGTAACAATATCGAGTAACCTAAAACCGAGTCAACAATGTTCAGAAGTTGTTAAGAAGGCAAACAAAATAATTGGCTTTATAGGCAGGTCATTTGAGCATAAATCCAAAGACGTTATCCTAACCCTTTACAATTCCTTAGTCCGCCCTCTTCTGGAATACTGCGTTCAATCCTGGTGCCCTTATTACCAAAAAGATATAAACAAGCTAGAACGAGTTCAACGTAGAGTTACCAAAATGATACCTAGCCTAAAGAACAAAACCATACGAAGAGCGTCTTAGAGAATTAAATCTATTTCCTTTAACCCAGCGCAGAGATTAAGAGGTTGACTTAATTCAAGTGTTCAAAATCATCAAAGGCATCGACAATATGAACTGTAGTAAGTACTTCACTATCGACCAATCTAATTACACGCGGGGAAACGGTTGCAAAATTATTGGTAAATCTTTTAACTCACACGAATCTAAGAATTTCTTCTTCAAATCGAGTTGTCAACTTGTGGAATGGGCTTCCCGAGACGTTATAGACTGCAGCACCGTTGATTCATTTAAATTCCGCCTAGACAAATATCTCGCATCAAACCCGCGACTGACTGCGTTTGTAAATGAATAACTTTATTTTATCCCCCCTCAGTTACTAAACCATCTGTCCCCTACTAACTTCCTAGTCCTGCCACGGACATTAGTTCCAGGGCAGTAGTTCCCTTTCCAATGTTCCCTTACCCACTCTAAACCACTGTTTGGACACTTGATCCTCAGTGTTTGGAGGACAAGCAACCTAGAAGGGT
>CM064501.1:45253478-45265978 GCA_032716605.1 Paralithodes platypus
TAAAACGCAATGGGGCTAAACATGAGAGAGAAAGGGGTCTAGAAAAAAATCTCTCAAGTGGATATCTCCCCTTAACAACGGCACCTCGTATCTCAGGTCAGGTGAAGGTATTGAGGTATAACCTTTACAACGGCACCTCGTATCTACATTCTACTTTTCCTATTTTTCTGAAGAGTGTAGAGAGGGGAGAAGGGGTGTTGGAGAGAGAGGAAGCTGTTGGAGTGGCTACTTTTCGAAGAGTGTTGAGAGAGGTGAAGGGGTGTTGGAGAGAGAGGAAGCTGTTGGAGTGGCTACTTTTCAAAGAGTGTAGAGAGGGGAGAAGGGGTGTTGGAGAGAGAGGAAGCTGTTGGAGTGGCTACTTTTCGAAGAGTGTAGAGAGGGGAGAAGTGGTGTTGGAGAGAGAGGAAGCTGTTGGAGTGGCTACTTTTCGAAGAGTGTTGAGAGAGGTGAAGGGGTGTTGGAGAGAGAGGAAGCTGTTGGAGTGGCTACTTTTCGAAGAGTGTTGAGAGAGGTGAAGGGGTGTTGGAGAGAGAGGAAACTGTTGGAGTGGCTACTTTTCGAAGAGTGTTGGGAGAGGTGAAGGGATGTTGGAGAGAGAGGAAGCTGTTGGAGTGGCTACTTTTCGAAGAGTGTTGAGAGAGGTGAAGGGGTGTTGGAGAGAGAGGAAGCTGTTGGAGTGGCTACTTTTCGAAGAGTGTTGGGAGAGGTGAAGGGGTGTTGGAGAGAGAGTAAGCTGTTGGAGTGGCTACTTTTCGAAGAGTGTTGAGAGGGGTGAAGGGGTGTTGGAGAGAGAGGAAGCTGTTGGAGTGGCTACTTTTCGAAGAGTGTTGAGAGAGGTGAAGGGGTGTTGGAGAGAGAGGAAGCTGTTGGAGTGGCTACTTTTCGAAGAGTGTTGGGAGAGGTGAAGGGGTGTTGGAGAGAGAGGAAGCTGTTGGAGAGGATTTGTTGTGTGTGTTATTAGAATGTATATGGTGATGAGGGATACACTTTTACAACGGCACCTCGTATCTAGTTTTCGAAGAGTGTTGAGAGGGGAGAGAAGGGGTGTTGGAGAAAGAGGAAGCTGTTGGAGCGGCTTTGTTGTGTGTGTTATTAGTCTGTATACATCTTCGAGGTGTTCCCCTATTATACCCTGTTCCAAATTAGTAGTCCAGAAATTCGTGAACCCTGACCTCTGTAACTCAAAAAGGGCTAGAGCAAATGGACTGGAAATGTTCACACTTGTTCCTTGGCTGACCTATTGTTCCTATGATTACTATTAGTATTATGATTACAAATAGTAGTAGTAGTAGCAGTAGCAGTAGCAGTAGTAGTAGTAGTAGAGTGGTTAAAAAAAAAAAAAAAAAAAAAAAAAAAAAGGTAGTAGTAGTAGTAGTAGTCTTAGGATTAAGGGGAGATCTCCACTTGAGGGATTGTTTTCTTGACCCCTTTCTCCCTCATGGTTAGCCCCATTGCTTTTGATATTTTAAGACATTTGCCCCATTAGTTTGGCGATTTTAAGAACTTTCGCCCCATTTCTGTCAATTTTAAGACTTTCCGTGCCATTTAGGTGTCGATTTTTTCCTGGCGAGCGATAGCGAGCCTGTAATTTAAGAGGAATCGGCCTTCGGCCGGGACATTTTTCTACCGAAAAATGTACAAATTTATCTTGAAAAGGGGTCTAGGGGCTGGAATGTTAAGCTTGATGGAAGTCTAGCGAACTAACTAAAAACCTCCCCTTAAATGTCTGTACAGTTTAATATTATTATTATTATCATTACTAATATTATAATTACCGGCCTATGTCTGTCACGTGTGCATATAAGCCTCCCGTGTCCAGGTATATATGTCACGTGTGCATATAAGCCTCCCGTGTCCAGGTATTGATGTCTGATAGAGTGTGTGAAGCCTGGTGGTGTCAATACTCCACCTCTTGGGAGTGTGACGGGCAGGGTTGAGGGGAGAGAGGTGCCTTTTTATAGACATATTGCTCTCCCCCACGTTTAGCCCCATTTGTTTGCCGATTTCAAGTTGTTTGGCCCCATTAGTTTGACGATTTTGATGACCTTTCGCCCCCATTTCTTTGTCAATATTTTAAGACCTTTCGTGCTATTTATTTGTCGATTTTTTTTTCCTGGCGAACGATAGTGAACCTATAATTTACCCTTGATACATTTACCCTTGATACAGGACAGTTATAGTCTACCTTGATACAGGACAGTTATAGTCTACCTTGATACAGGACAGTTATAGTCTACCTTGATACAGGACAGTTATAGTCTACCTTGATACAGGACAGTTATAGTCTACCTTGATACAGGACAGTTATAGTCTACCTTGATACAGGACAGTTATAGTCTACCTTGATACAGGACAGTTGTAGTCTACCTTGATACAGGACAGTTATAGTCTACCTTGATACAGGACAGTTATAGTCTACCTTGATAGAGGACAGTTGTAGTCTACCTTGATACAGGACAGTTATAGTCTACCTTGATACAGGACAGTTGTAGTCTACCTTGAGGGGAGATGGGTCGTTTTTCTGGCCCTTTTCTCCCCCGTGTTTAGCCCTATTAGTTTTGACATTTTAAGACGATCGGTCCATTAGTTTGGCGATTTTAACACCTTTAGCTCCATTTCGTTGTGAATTTTAGACCTATCGTGCCATTTAGGTGTCGATTTTTTCCTGGCGAGCGATAACGAGCCTGTAATTAGAAGAGGAACCGGCCTTCGGCCGGGAATTTTGTCTATGTGTGTGTATGTTTACCTGTGCGTGGTGTCATGTGTACCATGTGTGTATGTGTGTATGTTTACCTGTGCGTGGTGTCATGTGTGTACCATGTGTGTGTATGTTTACCTGTGCGTGGTGTCTATGTGTACCATGTGTGTATGTGTGTATGTTTACCTGTACGTGGTGTCTTATGTGTACCATGTGTGTGTATGTTTACCTGTGCGTGGTGTCTTATGTGTACCATGTGTGTATGTGTATATGTTTACCTGTGCGTGGTGTCTTATGTGTACCATGTGTGTATGTGTGTATGTTTACCTGTGCGTGGTGTCTTATGTGTACCATGTGTATCTATGTTTACCTGTGCGTGGTGTCATGTGTGTACCATGTGTGTGTATGTCTACCTGTGCGTGGTCTCGTGTGTGTACCATGCTATTTTTGTTCTAATGTATGAGAATAGGCAAAAAAAGTGGGCCCCAATTTCCCCGCCCCCCACATGCATCTCTACCAATTTCCCCGGCCCCCACAAGCATCTCCACCAATTTCCCCGACCCCCACATGCATCTCCACCAATTTCCCCGCCCCCCACATGCATCTCCACCAATTTCCCCGCCCCCCACATGCATCTCCACCAATTTCCCCGCCCCCCACATGCATCTCCACCAATTTTTCCCGCCCCCCACATGCATCTCCACCAATTTCCGCGCCCCCCACATGCATCTCCACCAATTTCCCCGCCCCCCACATGCATCTCCACCAATTTCCCCGCCCCCCACATGCATCTCCACCAATTTCCCCGCCCCCCACATGCATCTCCACCAATTTCCCCGCCCTCCACATGCATCTCCACCAATTTCCCCGCCCCCCACATGCATCTCCACCAATTTCCCCGCCCCCCACATGCATCTCCACCAATTTCCCCGCCCCCCACATGCATCTCCACCAATTTCCCCGCCCCCCACATGCATCTCCACCAATTTCCCCGCCCCCCACATGCATCTCCACCAGGCTACAAAACTCGGCCCCATATTTGTTTTTCCCAGTCGCGCACGCCACCTCACTTTTTGTACCAACTTTTTATTTACACCGAGTTGGGGGCAGTTTGTTCAGATATTGACGCCCATACTCATCTGATGGACTTCTTACACCCACACCCACACCCACACCCACACCCACACCCACGGGACGGGTTCTCAGTTCAGTTGTTGGTCGAGGAAATTGATGCCTTGTCTTCGGCTTTCCTCTAGAAGGTCTTCTTGTCCAGTCGACAGTACCGCAGATGCAAGCTTGATTTTGTAGTCTGCGGCAGACCTGTTACTGGGGCCTGGAATTATTGATTATAGCTGGAGTCACACGAGCCGTTTTTGGAGCATTTTTTTTACGAGCAATTATGGTCTGGCAGCTTCAAAAATTACACTTTATCAAAATTCAGCCGTCTAACACACTCTACCTTCAGTCTAATTACCGATACCAGTGCAAAGAAAGTCCCGAAATATAACGAGAAAAAACTTGCTCATGGAAAATTGACGGAAAAATCGCTCGTGTGACAGCGGCTTATGTTAAGGCTGATGATATACCTGAAGATGGTGTAATAGGGAGCATAACTTATTAATTTTGTTTTTCTGTTATTTTCTGCATTCTTATTCTCTGCGCTGACCTCAATGTCAAGGGTTCGAGCCCCCCCCCCAGAATCCTAAAGTTTTTTTTCGGCAATCCCGATGAAGAGGATTGTATCGTGGGCCCTCCCTAACCAAGCTGCTCAACTAGCAGCTTGTGTTAACTTACACGTACTCTTACCAATGCATATGCCTATGTACTATGGTGGGAACTCGGCACCTCACGGTCGCCAAAGTTTACAATGAACCTCGTAGTTAAGGGGAGGTATTTAGTTTCTTCCCTAGAACTCCATCAAGCTTAAAATTACACCACCTTTCAAGATAAATTTGTACATTTTTCGGTAGAAAAATTTCCCGGCCGAAGGCCGGTTCCTCTCAAATTACAGGTTCGCTATCGCTCGCCAGGAAAAAAATCGACACCTAAATGGTACGAAAGTTCTTAAAATTGACAGAAATGGGTCGAAAGTTCTTAAAATCGCCAAACTAAAGGGGGCGAGCGTCTTAAAATCTAAAAAGCAATGGGGCTAAACATGAGAGAGAAAGGGGTCCAGAAAAAATCCCTCAAGTGGAAATCTCCCCTTAAAGTAGAATAAGCATTGTACTGTACCAAGGTTACAACCACACACACACACACACACAGCCTAGTAGGTAGAGCTCTCGTCTCACACACGAGGGGTCGGGGGTTCAATCCCCGGCCGGGCGGAGACAAATTGGGCTTGTCTCCTTTCATGTGTTAGCCTCAGTTCACCTAGCTGTAAATAGGTACCTGGAATAAGTGGACGACGTTGTGACGTCCCATCTGGGGTTGGCAAAAATGGTACAAGGCGAGATGGGTATCATATGGTTCACCTAAGCTGATGGCTACCTAAGCCTTCAGGCGAGACGGTACCGTCTATAGTGAGAATGGTACCATACAGATCCACCCTAAGCCTTCGTTTCCAATGTCGCCAATTGGCTAAAATACAGACTACACACACATCCACAGCCATTCCAACAGTACATAAAACACTTAACATGCATTTCACGCAATACATTCCCAGTTAAGGAGGCGCGATAATAATGAGCTTAGCTCGCATTGCGTGGATTCCCCTTGACGAACAAGTAACTGAGTAACACACACACACACACACTCACACTCACACTCAGTTCAGCTCTGATGTTTTGAACGTTTGTGTGTTGATTAATAAGTTATTATGGTAGTTGTTCTTATTGGAACTGGCAGGATTATCCCCCAACTCTCTGCAATGGTTGAAGGTGGATCTGCATCGATGTATTGGCAACGTTCCTTAACATATATTGATCTTTATCGTATTTTCCACTTTCTCTACCCTCCCCCTTCTCCACCCCCCCCCCCCCTTCTCTTCTCCACGTCCCTACCCTCCTCCTTCATCATCCACACTCCCCTACCCTCCCTCTACTCCACCCCTGCTCTACTCCACCCCTCCCTCTACTCCACCCCTCCCTTACCTACATCCCTTCTCCATTCACTCCAGCTCCCCCCTCTATCCTCACCCTACTCCGAGTCCCTACCTTCCCCCTTCTCCATCCACTCCACCCCTTCCTCCCCCTCCACCTCATCCACACCACCCCTCCACTCCACCTTCCACTTGCACCCTATTACCCGTCCATTATCACCCCCCCCCCCCCCCCCTCACTCAGCCATTCCAGGACCTCTTACCCCCTGACCTCTAAAGGCACAATTATATTTATTTGGATGTATGTGTTCATGTATGTATGTGTTCATGTATGTGTGTGTTCATGTATGTGTTCATGTATGTGTTCATGTATGTGTTCATGTATGTGTTCATGTATGTGTTCATGTATGTGTTCATGTATGTGTTCATGTATGTATGTGTTCATGTATGTGTTCATGTATGTGTTCATGTATGTGTTCATGTAGGTGTTCATGTAGGTGTTCATGTAGGTGTTCATTCATTCATTTATTTATTTATTTATTTATTATTTTTAGTTTCCTTCCTCTGTCTCGAGTCGGCCACCCCCAGTCAAAAATAAAATTAAAATAAGAAATAATTAAACATAAATACAACACATGAGGAATGGGCCTGAGCAAATAGATAGATAGATAGATAGATAGTTTCCTCCCAAGACCTCCATCAAGCTTTAAAAAATACTCCCGAGACCCCTCTTCGAGATAAATTTGTACATTTGACGGTAGAAAAATCTACCGGCCGAAGGCCGGTTCTTACTAAATTACAGACTCGCTCTCGCTTGCCAGGAAGCAATCGACACCAAAATGGCACGAAAGGTCTTAATATTGACAAATAAATGGGGTGAAAGGTCTTAAAATTACCATAGTAATGGGCCGAACGTCTTCAAATCTCAAAATTACTAAAGGGGCTAAACATGAGGGAGAAGGAGGTCCAGAAAAAAGCTTTACCTTTCCCTGTTAACCAAACACTTCTGGTGGGTGATTGACCTTACTATGGCTATGGTAGTTAGTATCTACAGACCTCGCGAGCCATTCCGGGGAGACATCATTTATATCGGAAGACTTCGGGGGGTACATGCCGGGGAGATACTCTGGGTGGAAGTGTGTATACTCTGTTTCTTTTCAACTGACGGTAAATTGCAAAGATCCCATCAAGATTTCTCGGTTATTTTGACGATTCTGTAGTGAAATACGGTGCTAATTATATACACGTGGTCTTAATACGATGCAGAGACATAGCGGTTTCATAGGTTTCCATTAAGGGGAGATAAATTTGCTTCTAAGGGATTTAATTTACCCTCAGATAAAATGAAACCGGGATTAGTGCAGTATTCATTACACTCAGTGCGGAGTGTGAAAAATACTATGTACTCTATGTACTCTATGTACTCTATGTACTCTATTCTTGAACTGCTCAACTGAAAAACTATTTGTAGCTCTGAGACACACAGACTGCACAGACCTTGCGGTCCCTACTAGGCAGTTCGGACTTGCAGTAATTCTAATATTGACTTTGCTACAAAGTGGAAGGTAAGGATGGCAGGGGCTGGTTGCAGCTTAAAGTGCTTCACATGTCTCGACCCCCTAGAATGGAACGAGACCTCACGGGCTTCACTGTTCAATATAGAACGGTTGACTGTACAGGCTCTCAGCCTATGCCCAAGAGGGAGTATTTGGAATATAGAAAAAAAAAAAACAACAACAACATGCAGGCTCCACAGAACAAAGGGTTGCAGATGAGCGCCCTGGTAAAGCGTACCCTAACCTAAGCCGCCTCCCACCATAGCCTTACTGTTGTTGATGTAAATACCTCCCACGGTCCAATCAACTTCACAATCCCCCCTCAATCCTCCACAATCCCACAACAACACCTCCCAATCAGCTTCTTGTTTATCTTCTCTCTCTCTCTCCTCCCTATCTTCCCGTCAAAGTTCCTATTCCTCTTGTTTCATATTGTTTATTCTTCTTCTTCTTCTTCATCTTCTTCTTCTTCTTCTTCTTCTTCTTCTTCTTCTTCTTCTTCTTCTTTTATATCTATCTTCTGCTTTATCTACTTCTCATATTTTTTATTATTATTTTCTCCTTTTTATTCTTCGTCTTGATTTCTTCTTCTTCTGTTCCTTGTACTCCATCGGGCAGACTCCCACAATCCCCATCATCCCCTCCCACTTTGCTTGCGAGTCTTCTTCTGAGCGCTCACAATCCCTACAATCCCTACCAATCCGAAGGTGCAACTCACTCTCACTCTCACTCTCTCACTCTCTCTCTCTCTCTACGCTAATATATTTGTGTGTGTGTGTGTGTGTGAGTGTATGTTATTGTGTGTGTGTGTGTGCCAGTTTTTAGATATTTCATTTTTCATAAGTTCATTCGTCGGCATAACAAATTGAAAACAACGATTCCCCTGTCATATGCTGTATTAATTTGTGTTATTATTGTTATGTGTTTTTTGTATATACGCCAATCTGTGTGTCAGTTTTGTATATACGCCAATCTGTGTGTCAGTTTTGTATATACGCCAATCTGTGTGTCAGTTTTGTATATACGCCAATCTGTGTGTCAGTTTTGTATATACGCCAATCTGTGTGTCGGTTTTGTATATACGCCAATCTGTGTGTCAGTTTTTAGAGATTACATTTTTATAAGTTCATTCGTCGGCAAATCAAATTGAAAACAACGATTCCTCTGCCGTATTTTTTTGGCTATAACATTCGGTATTTTGCATGAATGTGGCCCCAGGTCTATTTTTGGCATATGTGATGAAAGGTCGAGTTGGGGGCTTTGTCAATGATGAGATGGGGGGCGCTGATTGAGTAATTGGATGTTGGACGTTGGATGTTAGAGAGGGCCTCGTGTATGGTGGATGGGTGGTCTGGGTGGGTGAAAGGGGGTTGGAAGGTGGATGTTTGGGTGATGTGCATGTTTGGGTGTGACGTGGGTTGTTGAGAGGGTTAGAAGGTGGATGTAGGTTTGGATGTTGGACGTGGATGTCAAAGGGCTTCGTGTATGGTGGATGATGGCTAGATGGATGAAAGGGGGTGAAAATGTGGATGTGGGTTGGATAGGTGGATGTTGGGGTGGATATTTTAGTGTGGAGGTGAGGGCCTCCTGTTTGGTGGATGATAGCTAGATGAATGAAAGGGGTGGGAAAATGGATGTTTGGGTGTGTAGAGGTTTGTTGAGAGGGTTGGAAGGTGGATGTAGGTATGGATGTGAACGTGGATGTTACAGGGCCTCGTGTATGGTGGATGATGGGTGGATGGATGAAAGGGGGTGGATGTGAGGTGGATGTTGGGGTGGATGTTTGGGTGTGGATGTGGACCTGGATGTTAGAGGGCCTCGTGTATGGTGGATGATGGCTGGATGGATGCAAGGGGTGGGGAAGTGGATGTTTGGGTGTGGAGAGGGTTAGAAGGTGGATGTGGGGTGAATAGATGTGTGTGGATGTGGATAAGTGGATGTTGGATGTGGACCTGGATGTTAGAGGACCTCGTGTATGGTGGATGATGGGTGAAAGGGGGTGGGGAGTGGATGTTTGGGTGGATAGGTGGATGTTTGAGTGTGGAGAGCTGAATTATGGGATGGATAGGTGGATTTGGATGAGGAGAGTTGGATGTGGACCTGGATGTTAGAGTGCCTCCTGTATGTTGGATGACGAAGGTGGATGAGGTGTGGATGTTTGAGTGTGGATAGGATGGTGGAGAGATAGGGGGTGTTTTAGTGGATGATATGTGGATGTTTGGGTGTGGAGAGAATGGTGGGTGAGGGGGTTGAGAGGTGGATATGATGTATTGTATGATTAATATACTGTAATAGGTCCAATTGTCTACAATACAATGTTTACCAATCATACAATTATAATGATTGACCCAGCTCTTTGATAAGCACGCTTTTGACAGTTAAATGAGTAAATTACGATATAGGTGGATGTGGGGGTGGATGTGTGTGGATGTGGAGAGGTGAATGTGTGTGGATGTGTGTGAATATGAAAAGTTGGATGGTGGGTGAATATATGTGGATGTGGAGAGGTGGATGGAGGGTAGAGATGTAGAAGTGGACAGACCTATATATACAAAGTGGACCTCCTAAGCTGCCAGACCAGTGTTGACGATAAAAGTTGATGGAAAAAACACTCTTGTGACACCGGGTTTATCTCTCTACCTTGAATAACACCAAATGACGTCATACTAGATTACGTCAACACGGTACCGTCACTTTTGGTATTGTCTGGCTATCATTAGGCGATTTTACTAAGCTTAGGAAGAGCGGCTGGTTTAGATGCTTATGTTCTCGGTGTGGTGTCCCGAGTTCGAATCCCGGGAGGACCATATGCTTTCATTAGTTTATTCAAGTGCATTAGGGTTTGTAATTGATGATTAATGTTAAGAACGGGGTGTTACTTAACCCTCTCCGACATATGACGCGATTTTGAGCCTATTGGGGATACTTTAAAGCCTTTGTTACCATCAGGGGTATTTAGAAACCTTTAGTTTAGTTACTTCAACCTCTGCAGTTGTCTTTGAGTTAGCTGTGGGCAGAAAACTAATTTTGGAGAGGTAATTATAAGAGTGAGACAACTCTATTTCTTATTGCTAATCTGGCAACCTCTGGCGTCATATGTGCGTGAAAGGGTTAATCAAAAGGGTAAGAATGATCTCCAATAACCCCTAGATTCCCAACAGATACTTCCTAGACTGAATAGAATCGCCCAGTGGTAGCCAGAATCACCCAGTGTTAGCCAGAATCGCCCAGTGTTAGCCAGAATAGCCCAGTGTTAGCCAGAATAGCCCAGTGTTAGCCAGAATAGCCCAGTGTTAGCCAGAATCGCCCAGTGTTAGCCAGAATCACCCAGTGTTAGCCAGAATCGCCCAGTGTTAGCCAGAATAGCCCAGTGTTAGCCAGAATCGCCCAGTGTTAGCCAGAATCGCCCAGTGTTAGCCAGAATAGCCCAGTGTTAGCCAGAATCGCCCAGTGTTAGCCAGAATCGCCCAGTGTTAGCCAGAATAGCCCAGTGTTAGCCAGAATCCCAGTGTTAGCCAGAATCGCCCAGTGTTAGCCAGAATCGCCCAGTGTTAGCCAGAATCGCCCAGTGTTAGCCAGAATCGCCCAGTGTTAGCCAGAATCGCCCAGTGTTAGCCAGAATAGCCCAGTGTTAGCCAGAATCGCCCAGTGTTAGCCAGAATCGCCCAGTGTTAGCCAGAATCGCCCAGTGTTAGCCAGAATCGCCAGTGTTTAGCCAGAATAGCCCAGTGTTAGCCAGAATAGCCCAGTGTTAGCCAGAATCACCCAGTGTTAGCCAGAATAGCCCAGTGTTAGCAAGAATAGCCCAGTGTTAGCAAGAATAGCCCAGTGTTAGCAAGAATCGCCCAGTGTTAGCCAGAATAGCCCAGTGTTAGCAAGAATCGCCCAGTGTTAGCCAGAATAGCCCAGTGTTAGCAAGAATCGCCCAGTGTTAGCCAGAATAGCGTGGTACGGTACTGCAAGTTTTAACATATCAAGTTAAAGTTAGATGTACGGTGGCGCTAATAAGTCATGTCCCAGCTGTCATTACGTTTGGCTCGCTCTGTGCTGTATATAATTATGTCTGTCAGATGTTGAATAGGGTGGGTAAGTGTAGGAACATGGTTGTATATCTCACTCCAAAAGAAGCAATCATGTGTAAATATTGTTGATACCAATTATTGATCAAAACATAATTGGTGCCGAGACATCACTTATTAGGCCGACTGTACCCATATACTAAAATTAATATAACATTTATACTTTGTTATGTAATGTTTTGTACCTGTATAGACCTATAAGTATTTATATAGTTTTAATATATAGTATGTATGTATGTATGTATGTATGTATGTATGTATGTATGTGTGTGTGTGTGTGTAGATGTATGTGTATGTGTGTGTGTGTGTATGTATGTATGTAGTATGTATGTATGTATGTGTGTGTGTGTGTGTATGTATGTATGTATGTATGTATGTATGTATGTAGGTATGTATGTATGTATGTGTGTGTGTATGTATGTATGTATGTATGTATGTATGTATGTATGTATGTATGTATTATGCTCAGGCCCAATCCCCACTTTTCCTATTTGTTGTTTTTATTTTCTTGGGGGGGGGGGGGGTGGCCGACTCAAGACAGAGCCAGAACAGGGAAAACACAAAACACAAGACAGAACAACGAACAAACACAGACAAAACACAACATTCACACACACACACACACACACACACACACACACACACACATATAGTACGTATGTTATTGCAAATACAACGAGCAGTATTCCTGTTCATCTTTGCAATATTGCAAATAGTATGTGCGTTTTGGACCTCTAGGCCTGAATATAGGGTTAACCCGAGTACCAGCGACGTGTTTTGTAATTCATTCTAGCTATATTTAAACGATATTATGCAGCTTAGGAAGGATCTGGGGTAGTTTAAACGATATTATGCAGCTTAGGAAGGATCTGTGGTAGTTTAAAGGGTTGGTTAAGATAGTTTGAAGCCTTAGTATTGCTACAAGTCCTTCCTAAGCTGAATAATATCGCCTAATAGTCTCTAGAATGTATTGACAAGGACGTCACCGGTACGGTACGGGTTAACAAGGCTTAGTCAATACCTAATGCAGGAAGCTAAATATATTGTATGCTATTTATTTAAGGGGAGACTGGGGCTGTTTGTTTGGTCTATTAATTAATGTATTCATATGTTTTTTTAGTTTCCTC
>CM064501.1:45270978-45286958 GCA_032716605.1 Paralithodes platypus
GACATTTGGAAAGGGAAGTACTGCCCTAGGACTAATATCCCTGGCAGGGTTAGGATTGGTTAGTAGGGGACAATTTAGGTTAATAACAAACCACAACTTAAAGTGGTCCTCCATGTATCTGAGGAACATGGTGGTATATCCTTACTACCATCACCACCACTACCACTATCACCACCACTACCACTACCACTACCACTACCACCACTACCACTACCACCACTACCACTACTACCACCACCACCATCACACTGCCACCACTACCACCACACTACCACTACCACCACACACCCTCAGCACTATGCTAAATATACTGTCCAAAGCGAGACAAATGTCAAGCCATCGCCAGTAATCATCAGTTCGAGCCCCTGGCATTCGAAACTTCAGGAGTCTTCGGCCCTACCACCCTTAAGATGGTGAATGAAATAGGCCGTAAAATCAGAGAAGTTTCAGGAGAACCCCGGGAAACCCTCTGGCTCAAGCAAAGACTAGAGATGGCTATCCTCCGGGGCAATGCCACCAGCGTCATGAGCTCAGTTCGACAGGACTGGGTCATGCCACTGTGTGAGGCCCGGGCAGGAGTGGTGTATCCGTAGTCTTTCCACAGTAGGGTAAAACAAAACATAAACTTTATTTGTATGTAACATGTGTGATGCACATAAATAAAAGGGGATGTGTCGGATGGTTGAAAGCCACAGTTGCTCGCGCGTTTGGGGCTAGCAACACGTATTATGAAAAACATGTATCCTCCTTCAATCACTGTCCCCCCCTTCACTCACTCAACCCCACAATTTGCCGGAGGATAACAGGTTTTTCACAATACGTAGACGGAGGTACTGTCCACTACTGATTATCCCTATTACTCTAAACCACCCAACATTATTCACCCCATTAACCTTCCTTATAATACCCTTAAAGGAACCCACCTCGATTTTTTTTTTATCTTTCTCTCCCTCTCTCTTTGGCTTGTATCCATTCGACCCCATTCAGCCTACTGTTTTAAGACGTTTACCCCCATCCAGGTGTCAATATTTTCGTGGCGAGCGGTAGCGAGCCAGCATACATATATTTTTGTTTTGACAGCAAGCTAAATTTTTACATTTTTCAGTAGAAACAATTCTCCGGCGAAGCCGGATATCTCCATACAACACTACATACCTCCTAATACACCCACATAACACCACATTATTCCACCTAGCTCCACATAATGCTACATAAACTCCACATAGTACCACATTATTCCACGTAGACTCCACATAATCTCCACATAACACCCCATTATTCCACTAAGCACCACATAACTCCACATTATTCCACCCAGCATCACATACCTCCACATAGACTCCATATAACACCCCATTATTCCACTAAGCACCTCATAACTCCACATTATTCCACCCAACTCCACTTGACACCACATTACCGGCCTGCTTAAAATAATGTTGTGATCGTGTCATAAGATTTGCATACAGTGAGAGAGAGAGAGAGAGAGAGAGAGAGAGGGAGGGGAGAGAGAGAGAGAATATGAGTGGGGGGTGAGAGTGAGAGAGAGAGAGAGAGAGAGAGAGAGAGAGAGAGAGAGGGAGGGAAGAGAGAGTGAGTGAGAGTGAGTGGGGGGTGGGAGAGAGAGAGAGGGAGGGGAGAGAGAGTGAGTGAGAGTGAGTGGGGGTGGGAGAGAGAGTGAGAGTGAGAGAGAAAGAGAGGGAGGGGAGAGAGAGTGAGTGGGGGGGAGGGGAGAGTGAGTGGGGGGGAGGGGAGAGTGAGAGAGAGAGAGTGTAATAATACGACTAATAATTGTCTGTTTATTGTTCACTTGTAGCCGTGAGACTGAAAATCACCAGATTGGTTTTAACCTAGGTACAGTACAATACTTAGTCTACCTTAATTACGAGGTCACATGCGACCTTTGGCGACTGTGAGGTGCCTGGGTTCCCACCATAGTACATACGCAGATGCACTAGTGATAAATACGTGTAGACTAACACAGGCTGATAGTTGAGCAGCTTGGCTGGGAAGGGACCGCGATACAATCCTCTTCATCGGGATAACTGAAAAAAACACTTTAGAATTCTGGGGGAATCGAACCCTCGACAACGTCCAGCGCTCTATGCTACTCAGCTTACCTTGACTCAGCTAACCCAACCTGTGTGTGTGTGTGTGTGAGAGCGAAAGAGAGTGTGTGTGTGTGTGTGTGTGTGAGAGAGTGTGTGTGAGAGTGTGTGTGAAAGAGAGAGTGTGCGTGTGTGAGAGAGTGTGTGTGTGTGTGTGTGCGTGTGTGAGAGAGAGAGAGTGTGTGTGTGTGTGCGCGTGTGTGTGTGTGTGAAAGAGTGTGTGCGTGTGTGAAAGAGAGAGTGTGCGTGTGTGAGAGAGAGTGTGTGTGTGTGTGTGAGAGAGAGGCGGGGGTTTGTTTTCATTACCTTGGTGTTGGTATGTTGAGAGAGTTACACAGAGTTACACAGATACTCAAACCACACAGACTTTGCGGTCCATACTAGGGGGTCCGGTCTTAATACTACTAGACAGGGACAGTTTATAGTAGAAGAATAGGACAGCAAAGTAGAAGGCTCTCTCCGCACCTTCCAGCTAAGCAGTCGTATCGGAAATTAGGATGAAGTAACCTTATGGGTCGGAAACTGCCTACAAGGAAAGTTTTTATAGAAACAAATTAGTTTGAAAAGGAAATTACACTTCCCTACTGATTAATTCATATTCATCATGATGATCGTCCAATCTCCTCTGAAACGTATCATTTGAATTACTGCCGACCACCTCCCTTCGTAAACTATTCAGAGAGAGAGAGAGAGAGAGAGAGAGAGAGAGAGTCGGAACGCGACGCATTCTATTTCCATAACAGTTTATTTGCTCACAAGTTCTCTCCTTCCGCAGCCTGTTTGTTGCGCTCGCTCTCTCTCTCTTTCTCTTTCATCACACACACACACTCACTCTCTCTCTCGTATTATGCCCCCACTCTCTCTTTCTCGTTTTTTCTCATTATCCCCTCCTTCAGTCTCTCTCTCTCACTCACTCTCTCTCTCCCTTAGTACAGTTGGCACAGGTATTTCACAACACCTGGTACAGTTGCCCAAATAAAACCATAATTATCCTCTCCATGTTTTTATGTAGGAAAGGAAAAATTAGTGTTATTAACCACCTGCGAGTTTCAAGCTATATGGAAGTTGGAGCCGTAGACATCGATTATTAAGGCAGCATTACCAGCTCAAATATGGTCATAGTTCATTTATATATATACATAATTCCAATTGCTTATACTTGTTATCCATCGTAGACCTTTTATATAAGGAAGTTGGAGCCGTAGACATCGATTATTAAGGCAGAATGACCAGCTCAAATACGCAATTAGGACTTTTATAACTACATAAACACAAAATTAAAAATTCATCATATTTTTCGATCCATCAGAAACCTGCATTATTATTACATTTCTCCTCTATATCCATGTTTACGGCTCCAACTTCCTCATAGCCTGAAACTCGCAAGCGGTCAATAATTACAATCTTCTTGTCATACCTTCCTTAACCCATTCTGTACCGACGACGTCCTTTTCATCATATTCTGGCAACTATTAGACGAGTTTATTTAGCTTAGGAAGGCTCTGTGGCAGCTGAAAGGGTTAAGGGGAGGTTTTTAGTGTGTTTCCTAGACTTCCATCAAGCTTGAAATTACACCCCCTTGATCCCTTTTCAAGATAAATTTGTACATTTTTCGGTAGAAAAATTTCCCGGCCGAAGGCCGGTTCCTCTTAAATTACAGGCTCGCTATCGCTCGCCAGGAAAAATTCTACACTTAAATGGGACGAAAGGTCTTTAAAGTGACATAAATGGGGTGAAACTTCTTAAAATCGCCAAACTAATGGGGCAAACATCTTAAAATCTCAAAAGCAATGGGGCTAGACATGAGAGAGAAAGGGGTCCAGAAAAAAGTCCCTCCAGTGGATATCTTAACCCCTTAAATGAGAGCGTCGGTAACCTTATTATAAGTGTTAGAGACCCTTCCTAAGCTGAATAATTAAGCTAATAATAATAATAGTTGGCAGACTATAATCAGCAGTAAGTCACGGTCCGGTACAGCAGAAGAAGGGGTTATAATTACCACCATATATAGTTAGTTAGTTAACATAGGACTGCAGAGGCTATCAAGGGGAGGTTTGTAGTTGATTCCCTAGACTTCCATCAAGCTTAAAATTACTCCCCTTTGACCCCCTTTCAAGATAAATGTGTACATTTTTCGGTAGAAAAATGTCCCGGCCGAAGGCCGATGCCCCTTAAATTACAGGCTCGCTATCGCTCGCCAGGAAAAAATCGACACCTAAATGGCACGAATGGTCTTAAAATTGACAGAAATGGGGCGAGGGTTCTTAAAATCGCCAAACTAATGGGGCGAACATCTTAAAATCTCAAAAGCAATGGGGCAAAACATGAGGGAGAAAGGGGTCCAGAAAATAATCCTCCAGGTGGAAATCTGCCCTTATTAAGATTATTAAGCCAGCACACTACAGCTATATTGTCAACAAGAGCGTCAGGACTGGAGCCCCATTTCGAGAACTCCAGTCCTTTGTCCCACATATATTTCTGGAGGGGTATATTTGGGCATCTCAATTAACCACTTGCGACTTTCAAGCTACAAGGAAGTTGGAGCCGTAAACACCAGGAGCTGAGCAGAAATAGTGAAATTGATGTGAGTTTGGACTGGATAGGAGTTTATATATATATATATATATATTAAAATATATATATATATATATATATATATATATATATATATATATATATATATAATATTTGCACTATGCATCGGTTGTATTTCAGATCAATATAGCCTACATTGAATCACTTAGCATATGATTAATCGATAATGGAAAAAAATATGAAACTGCTATGTCTCTGCATCATATTAAGCGGAGGTTTTTAGTTTGGTCCCTAGATATCCTTCAAGCTTAAGATTACACCCCCTTGAGCCCCTTTCAAGATAAATGTGTACATTTTTCGGTAGAAAAATTGTAATACCTAAGTAATAAAGATGCAACATGGCAATTTACCGTCTGCCAGGAAAAAACAAAAAACAAAAAACGAGTCTATGCGTTATGGAGATGCCACCCCCTCGGCCCTCCAACACCTCGTAAAGAAATCTGGAGGTGTGCAGGAGGTTTGAATATATATATATGTATAGAGAGGCCGTGGTGAGGTGAGGGGCTGGGGTTTATGGTGGAGAGAGAGAGCGAGTGTGTGTGTGTGTGTGTGTGCAGGAGGTTTGAATATATATATATGCATAGAGAGGCCGTGGTGAGGTGAGGGGCTGGGGTTTATGGTGGAGAGAGAGAGCGAGTGTGTGTGTGTGTGTGTGTGTGTATTATATATATGATGAGCTTATTTTAAATACAGAAAATGACTCCGATAAGAAAGCTTCATTCCTCGATATACAAATTGAAGTAATTGATAAAAAATTTGTAACAAAACTTTATGACAAACGAACAGATTTCCAATTTCATATAGTTAGCTTTCCCTTTCTTTGCGGAAATATCCCCAAAAGACAAAGCTATGGTGTTTTTACTTCCCAAATAATACGCTCTTGTAGAGTCTGTTCGAAATATGAAGAGTTTTTAGAGGCTTGTAAGATCCTTATTAGAACATTGTTGAAACAAGGATATGAAATATACCTCTTAAAAAGACATTTTAACAAACTACCAATTAGATATTTTAAATACAATAAATTAAAGAATATTATAACAAGTGATGTATTTCAAGAAACACCATCTTAGAACTGCTAGAGATGATATGAGTAAATTTATGAAGAGTATCTCAGCTAATAATGATGACGTCATTGAATTTACCACACACTGCATCTACTGAATATGTCGACGTATTATTACCAGAATGTTGATGCCAAGAAGATGGGCTGATCCTGTCAGAGTGGGGGTTGAGCGTCCCCTGCCTCCCAGAGCTCAACCTCACTTTATCTCATGCTAAATATGTTTCAATACTTTTTGACGTAGTTAATGGATTTTTTCTTCGATATCCGACAACAAAATGTGACTTCCCCAATTTGAACTAACTGATTTTGTCTACTCTACTTCTGACTATCAAATTGACTTCCCGAATTTGTCAACCCCCTGATTTTGACTATTTCATTAGTACTATACTACTTTTTCTTTTAGGGCAAACGCTCTACACCAGGTATTATAGAGATAGCCGGTTTGCCACAGTTATAACAGAAAACCGATTACGGCGGATGGCTGTGGCCTGATGAAGTCCATCCGCCTCTCTATTTTGCCTTGGGGTGGGTGTTTGACTGTCTCTCTATATTTTTCATATATCTGTGTTAATTTCAACTCTTTTCACATGTGTGTGTGTGCAGGAGTTTGAATATATATATGTATAGAGAGGCCCTGGTGAGGTGAGGGGCTGGGGTTTATGGTGGAGAGAGAGAGAGGGAGAGGGAGAGTGAGAGGGAGGGAGGGAGAGAGAGAGAGAGAGAGAGAGAGAAAATGTATGCATGTGTAAGAGAGAGAAGGAGAGCGCGAATTTATGTGTGTGTGTGAGAGAGAGAGGGAGAGGGAGAGGGAGAGGGAGAGGGAGGGAGGGAGAGAACGAGAACGAGAGCGAACATCTTGACAGGCCAGACGAACCGGAAATATTCCCCAGGTGAAACTAACAGACAGACAGACAGACAGAACAGACAGCGCTTCACCCTACTTGAAAAATGACCTTATGGACGGTGGGCTCCAAGATTTTTGCCTTGCCTCTTAAAGTTATGAACCCCCCCCCCCCCCCTCTCTCTCTCCTTCTTCTGTGTCTTCTTTTTCTTCTCTCTTTCTCTCTCATCTCTCATCTCTCTCTCCCACTCTTACTCTCTCTCTCTCTCTCTCTACTTTGACCACTATTGTATACATTTTCCATGTTCTTATTTTCTTCTTGTTTCTTGCACAGTTCGTCTTATTTTCTTCTTGTTTCTTGCACAGTTCGTCTTATTTTCTTCTTGTTTCTTGCACAGTTCGTCTTATTTTCTTCTTGTTTCTTGCACAGTTCGTCTTACTCATTCTCATCTTTGTATTTGCCTCCTCTTCTTTCTCTTATGTCTCTTTTTCCTCCTCTTCTCCTACTCTTCTTCTTTTTCCTCCTCATTTTCTTCCTTATCCTCTTTTTCCTTCTCCACTTCTCCTCTTCCTCCTCCTCTTTTCCGCCGTCTTCTCCTCCTCCTCACTTTTCTTCCCTATCCCCCTCCTCCTCCTCCTCCTCATTTTCTTCCTTATCCTCTTCCTCCTCCTCCTGCTTCTTATCTTCCTCCTCCTCCTCCTCCTCCTCCTCCTCCTCCTAATCTGGCTTTACACTAGGGATGTAAATTTTCGAGCTTAAAGAGAGAGAGAGAGAGAGAGAGAGAGAGAGTGAGTGAGAGAGTATTCAGTTTAGGAAAGTTCTCTAGGAATAATAATAGTAATAATCATCATCATCATCATCATCATAATTTATTAAGCACCATTTATCTCTAGCCACCGCCCCGAGATTCAATACTGTAAGGTAAAGCAATAAAGTCAGTCTCAATTAACCCTATGTAAACAAAAGTCGATTAGCATCCAATTACCGTCCAATTAGTCTGAACTCTGACATCAATTATGCCAAAGTTGCTAGATCCTGTTATTGGTAAAAAAAAAAAAAAAAAAAAAAAAAAAAAAAAATGCCTTGAAAATTCCAACTTTATTAATGCATCGTAGCATTAGTTCACTAAGGGAAGCTCTTGCTTTACTAATTTGCTTGGCTTTTTCTCAAATATATACGAAATAGTAGGTAATATATATTGATATGATATCCTTTACTTGGATTTAAGTAAGGCCTTGGACAGAATCCCACATGAGAGATTGATGAAGAAGATAAATACATGTGGAGGGTCATTATTGAAGTGGATTAGGTCATGGCTGATTGGTATGGAACAGAGAGTTTGTGTAAAGTGCTAATTCAGATTAGGGTGCAGTCAAAAGTTTGTTTTATTGGTTAATTACATACAACACTAGGTCGGTGATAGCGAGCCTGTCATTTTAGAAGGAACCGATCTACCGAAAAATGTACAAATTTATCTTGTAATGGGGTGTAGTGGTTATTTATTAAAGCTTAATGGAGGTCTAGCGAAGAAACTCATAAATAGATAAATTAATATATATATATAGAGAGAGAGAGAGACCCAAAAAACAGCACTACCCCCTTAAACCATTGTATGTATGTATGTATGTATGTATGTATGTATGTATGTATTCTGTAACAATGTCCATATATAAACACTTGAGCTGCTGAGAGACTGTCCATATCCTCTCGAGGATAGTCCATTAAAGTTTGATGATAGAGTCTTGTATTGTTGGTCCCTCATAGGTTAAGAATTCTGTAGAGTCTCTCAGCCTCGGGGTCTTAGTGGGGGACAATGAGGGGATATTACTATGTACACAATACACAGCCACACACGCAAACACACGCACACACACACGGAACGAGAGAGAGAGAGAGGGAGGGAGGGAGGGAGGGAGAGAGAGGGGAGGATATTACTGTTTACACAATACACAGCCATACACACAGTCTCACACACGCACACACACACACACGGAACGAGAGAGAGGGTAAAGAGGGGGGGGGGAGGTAAAAGCGTTAAGTTAGGTGGAAGAACAGGGTGACAAGGGTAGTGGAAGAGAGAGAGAGGGGGGGGGGGAGGGGGAGGCTTCTGAGAAGGTAAGTTAGGCGGAAAGACAGGGTGACCAGGGTAGTGAGAGAGAGAGAGAGAGAGAGAGAGAGAGATGTAGAACACGGGGGAGTTTCATCAGATGTTCAGAATTTAATAGTTTCTATTCTGGTGCCACTTGAAGGTACTGGTCAAGTTTCATCTAAATCCATCCTTTTGTTGTTGAGAACAACACAGACCTACACACAGTGACAGTCACACAATCTCAGGAGATAAGAAAACATAGAAAAGCTAAAGAGTAAATTGAGTGAAGTTGATAGGCGAAGAGGTGTAGCGTTGCAGAGTGAAAAGGGGAGGGCGAGTTCCGAAGAGTTTAGGAAGTGAAAATACGAGGTGAGACACACACACTTTTTTTTTTTTTTTTTTATTAAGGTGACAGTTACAAAGTGGTGTACAATCTATCTTATTCTAGTTACACTGTAGTTTATCTTATTGTACCAGTACCTCCCTACAATCAACCTAGTTGTTCCCCAATTCGTCCCTCCGCCACGACCATTTCAAAGTCCAAGTCTCTCACTCTTGTCCTCTGTAGCGGGGAGGACCTTGTACCCCTGAGATATAGGAGTGCAGACCTGAGAAGAGAGAAAGAGAGCCGGCATCTCATCCAAGTTATGACTTGGCTTCTATGCTGGCGCCTTTTCTCCCGTATTTGTTTTGCTAATCTGGCATAGAAGACACTTGCAGAAGGTCCCATACCTCCCGACGATGAGAAGACCAGAGGAGTAAAGCTTCCTTGATCCCTGTTCAAAATTCTTTCTTCATAAGCGCGTTTTTTCTCACTTTCGTTTCTCAAGTATGCCGCCTTGTGTCCTCGCTCACGATAGGTTTGTGCTCTTGGGTTGAAGATTCTGATGTCGAAAAAAGCCCGTTGTCCCCTCGTCCAAAAACCTCGAGCACTTACGTCCACTCTTGCTTCATTTGAAGTATTTGCAGTATTGGGGGCCAAGCGCTGTCCGTCCATAGGCAGAAGTTCCGGTTCGATTCTGACATCATGGCACACCTCGTCCAGCATTTGTGCAGTGATGTCTCGTACTTCATCATGCCGGATACAGATGAATCCTCCTTTCTTACAAGTCATACAGTGGTCTGAGTTGTTTATTTCACCACATGCACATTTCAGCGGCAGGTTCGAAACTGGCCACCCATACCTCAAGGCTACGGCATCATTGAATTCTTGTTTATTTAAGCTGAAGCCTTTCTCCTTTATTGGTAATGATGCGAGCCAATTTGGTGACACACACACACACACACACACACACACACACACACACACACACACACACACACACACACACACACACACATTCCATACAACAACAGCACACACACACCACCACACACACACACACATTAATTTCTTGCTTTATGTAAAGTATATTATACTCACACATTGTAACTGAGCTACCATTTTCATATCTGTACATCTCGTTTTCATTCACTAATTGTAAAATGTGTATTCTCAGCTCATGAGCTGCCATTCTTTAATAAACATTTATTATTATTATTATTATTATATTATTATTATTACACACACACACACACCGAGCGGTTGGTGTTTATCGGTACATATCAATTTGTGCATGCTTACGAGTACATTTTCGATTTTTAACCTAAAATTACACTAACACCTAACCTAAACCTCACTTACCTAACCTAACCGAAAACAACCATCCATTTCAACGTATTTTAAAGAGGTGTGTACCGATTAACTGTCGCCCCAAACCTCATGTACCTGTAAACCTACACATATCCAGAGATTTGTACCAATAAACCTACAACCGCTCGTCCACACACACACACACACACACACACACACGCACGCACGCACGCACACACACACACACACACACACGCACGCACGCACGCACGCGCGCGCGCGCGCGCACACACACACACACACACACACACACACACACACACACACACACACACACACACGTTCAATAATACATAGATTTCAAGTGAAGGGATTTTTGTAAATAACTAATATAAGTGTTGGAGTGTTGTAGCAAGGCAGGATATATTGAGGGGGTAGTACTCGCTTTTTCTGGACCCCCTTCTCCCTCATGTTTAGCATATTAGTTTTTAGGTTTTAAGACGTTCGTTCCATTACTTTGGCGATTTTGAGACCTTTCACCTCATGTTGTCAATAATAAGACCTTTCGTGCCCTTTCGGTGTCGATTTTTTATCTGGGGAGCGATAGCGAGCCTCTAATTTTTAAAGGAACCGGGAATTTGTTCTGCTGAAAAAATTACAAGTTTGTCTTCAAAGGGGGTCTAGGGGGTGTTTTTCTAAGCTTGATGGAGGTCTAGCGAGGAAACTCTAAAATGAATTAATAAATATACATACAGTATGTAGACCAAGTACCAAGCACTACCCCCTTAAACCGGTGTCACACTAGCGGGTTTTTTCCGTCAATTTTCGATGAGCAAGATTTTCCTTTTACGACATTTTAAATATGTTTGCATTGGAATCGACAAGTAGATTGGATGTTTATGATTTTAAGAGACTGAAATAATATATAGTTTTATTTTAGAAGATGCCAGACCACAATTGCCGGAGAGATTGCCCGTTTGACAAATTGACACTGGCATTAAACTATATATATATATTTGTATGTGTTAATACCCATTCGCAAGTATGAATGAAAAGAAAAAGTTTGTGTTTGAATTCAATGTATTTTGTTATAAATATATATATATATATATATATATATATATATAGATTATATATTATATAATATTTAGAATATTATATAGGTAGGCTATACAGTATACAGTATATAAATAAATGAAGATATACTGTAGATGAAAATGTAAGTATGATAAATATAGATAAGTAGATACAGATGAACAGATGGTAGATAATTAGATAGATGAATGGATAGATAGATTAATAGATAGAGGGGAGAGAGAGAGAGAGAGAGAGAGAGAGTGTGTGAGAGTGAGATAGTGTGTGAAAGTGAGTGAGAGTGAGAGTGAGTGAGAGAGGTAGAGAGGGGTGGTATTGGGTCGCCTTTAAGACCTTACCTGCCTCACCTCTCTCACCTGTCAATCTATACCACCACCACCACCACCTGTTATATCTTCTGTCTATCAATCTATATATCTGTCTATCTATCTATCTCTTTATCTGTCTATCTATACCACCACCACCACCACCCGTGTTATATCATCTGTATATTTATCTATATATCTATCTATCTCTTTATCTGTCTTTCTCTATATCTGTCTATCTATACCACCACCACCAGCCCTGTTATATTTTCTGTCTATCTATCTATCTATCTATCTATCTATCTGTCTATCTCTTTATCTGTCTCACCTGTCAATCTATGCCACCACCACCACCCCTGTTATATCGTCTGTCTATCTATCTATATAGCTGTCTATCTCTTTATCTATCTATCTGTCTATCTATACCAACACCACCCCTGTTATATCTTCTGTCTATGTATCTGTCTATATATCTATTTATCTATATCTCTTTATCTGTCTATCTATACCAACACCATCCCTGTTATATCTTCTGTCTATATATCTATCTATCTATATATCTCTTTATCTGTCTATCTATACCAACACCACCCATGTTATATCTTCTGTCTATCTGTCTATCTATATATCTATCTAATTATGGTTTTATAACAAAAAGTGCAAACTTCCTCTTAAGCAATTTGCAATTGGTTACCACAAAGCAATAAAGAAAATGCTGAAATTAAAATATTGGGAAAGTAATCATCATGCATGTGAATTGGTTGGACTAATGACATTTAATCATTTAATGAATTGGTTAAAAATTAGATTTGCTCACAAATGTCTCCTAAAACCTTGCAAGTTTTTACAGAAATGTTTATTAAACCTTGATGAATACCTATCGTTAGGAAAGGAAGTTAACCATATCCTATTACATGAATATGACGTATCAGATTTGAAAACTAATGATATAAATGCTATCAAGTCAAGAATTATGTTTGTACAAAACCATGAACCTAGAATGCGGTAATGTATGAGGTTACTGTTATCTCTATTGTATATATGTAAAAAGTTAATTGTGTTGCCTTTTATGAAATAAAGATTTGAGTCTGAATCTATCTGTATATATGTAAAATGTTACCATGTAACCTTTTATGAAATAAAGAATTAACTAACTAACTAACTAACTATCTATCTATCTATCTATCTATCTATCTCTTTATCTGTCTATCTATACCAACACCACCCCTGTTATATCTTCTGTCTATCTATCTATCTATATATCTGTCTATCTAACTATCTCTTTATCTGTCTCACCTCTCTCACCTGTCAATGTATACCACCACCACCACCACTGTGATAGCGTAATGCTTAGTGTGTAGAATTTCGGGGTGAGTATCCTAGGTTCGAGTCCTTGGAGTACCACATGTATTCATTACTTGCATCGATTTCATTAGTTAGGTTTATTTGTAAATTAATTGGTGGTTTGGTGAAAACAAATATGAATATGTTCTGTCTATCTATCTATCTATATATCTCTGTCTATGTATCTACCTGTCTGTCTATCTATCTATCTATATATATCTGTCTATATATATATCTGTCTGTCTATCTACCTGTCTGTCTATCTATCTATCTATATATATATATATCTATCTGTCTATGTATCTATCTGTCTGTCTATCTACCTGTCTCACTTCTCACACCTGTCACCACCACCACCACCACCCCTGTAATATGTTATTTCTATATGTGTCTATATATATATATCTATCTATATCTATCTATCTATCTATCTATCTATCTATCTACCTATTTGTCTGTCTATCTATCTGTTTCACCTCTCACTTAAGGTATACCACCACAACCCTTGTTATAGTTTGTCTATCTATATCTATCTGTTTATCTATATATCTATCTGTCAATATATATATATATATATATATATATATATATATATATATATCTGTCTTTATATCTATATATCTGTCTCACCTGTCAATCTATACCACCACCACTCCTGTCATGTTCTCATTATCTATATCTATCTATTAGTCTCTCTCTCTCTCTGTCTCTCCCTATATATATATGAAACAATCTCCGAATGTACCAGTATATATATTTCTGAGTTATCTGTAATACCCTTTCTGAGTTACCTGTAATACCCTTTCTGAGTTACCTGTAATACCCTTTCTGAGTTACCTGTAATACCTTGCTGAGTTACCTGTATACCCTTTCTGAGTTACCTGTAATACCCTTTCTGAGTTACCTGTAATACCCTTTCTGAGTTACCTGTAATACCCTTTCTGAGTTACCTGTAATACCCTTTCTGAGTTACCTGTAATACCCTTTTGCCATTTCACACTTCACATATTGGTTATTTAAATGTTCTAGTTCATTTGTGTGTATGCTCTATATAACTGCTCCACTCAATCAGTGTTGGGTGAAGTGTTGTGTGTATGTCCGTGTGTTTGCTGTGTGTGTGTGTGTGCGTGTGTGTGAGGAGGTCGGGGTTTAGGTGTGAATGTGTGTATTTGTACACATTAATGTAGTATCGGTATGCACTGTAATGCGTCGTCTTGAGGTTATGTGATATGAGTATATATATATATATATATTTGTATGAGAGAGAGAGAGAGAGAGAGAGAGAGAGAGAGAGAGAGAGAGAGAGAGAGAGAGAGAGAGAGAGAGAATAAAGAGAGAGACCAGCCTTTCCTTTCCCATACCTCCCCCCGTTATTATAATTTCCATAATTTCCAAACAATTATAATAACTCGGGTTAATCATTGACCATAAAGTGGAGAGCACTTTGGCAATTATATGATTGTTTGAGGGATTTAATTATTACATATAATTAATATAATTGCAGTTTTCTAGTTGGAGGTCAATTTTTTTTTTTTTTTTTTTTTTTTTGCTGAAAGAACTCAAAACTCCTTTTTTACAGCTCAGCAACAAAAATATCTTATATATTTTTTATGACGCCACATGAACACAAGCACTCAATTTTACCCTGTGTGTGTGTGTGTGTGTGTGTGAGTGAGTGAGTGAGTGAGTGAGTGAGTGACAGAGTACAAAGGAGTACAAAGGAGTACAAAGGAAATCAAGCAACAACAGATCTAGTGACCCTTCTAGGTTGCTTGTCCTCCAAAACACTGAGGATCAAGTGTCCAAACAGTGGTTTAGAGTGGGTAAGGGAACATTGGAAAGGGAATTACTGCCCTGGAACTAATGTCCGTGGCATGATTAGGAAGTTAGTAGGGGACAGAGGGGTTAGTAACTGAGGGGGGATAAAATAAAGTTATTCATTTACAAACGCAGTCAGTCGCGGGTTTGATGCGAGATATTTGTCTAGGCGGAGTTTAAATGAATCAACGGTGATGCAGTCTATAACGTTTCGGGGAAGCCCATTCCACAAGTTGACAACTCGATTGAAGAAGAAATTCTTAGATTCGTGTGAGTTAAAAGATTTACCAATAATTTTGCAACCGTTTTCCCCCGCGTGTAATTAGATTGGTCGATAGTGAAGTACTTACTACAGTTCATATTGTCGATGCCTTTGATGATTTTGAACACTTGAATTAAGTCACCTCTTAATCTGCGCTGGGTTAAAGGAAATAGATTTAATTCTCTAAGACGCTCTTCGTATGGTTTGTTCTTTAGGCTAGGTCTCATTTTGGTAACTCTACGTTGAACTCGTTCTAGCTTGTTTATATCTTTTTGGTAATAAGGGCACCAGGATTGAACGCAGTATTCCAGAAGAGGGCGGACTAATGAATTGTAAAGGGTTAGGATAACTTCTTTGGATTTATGCTCAAATGACCTGCCTATAAAGCCAATTATTTTGTTTGCCTTCTTAACAACTTCTGAACATTGTTGACTCGGTTTTAGGTTACTCGATATTGTTACTCCCAGATCGGTTTCTCTGTTTACATTCTTAAGCTGAGTGCCATTCATCGAATAGTTTGCTTTCTCATTTAGGTATCCGATATGTAGTACTTTACATTTATCCGCATTGAAACTCATTTGCCAAATTTGGGCCCAACATGACAATTTATCTAGATTGTGTTGCATATCGTCAACTTGTTCTTTTGAGAGTACGCTATTTGCAATTTTTGTATCGTCAGCAAATTTTGAGATTGTACAGGTGAGACCCTCATCTATGTCGTTGATGTAAATTAGAAAGAGAATTGGTCCTAGTACCGATCCCTGCCGATCCCTGGGGTACCCCGCTACTTACATTGGTCCATTTAGATGCCTTACCGTTTATGACT
>CM064501.1:45287058-45345891 GCA_032716605.1 Paralithodes platypus
TAAATGAAAGTGAAAGACTATCATCATATTTATCATAATGTAAACAAAATATATATATGAGAGAGAGAGAGAGAGAGAGAGAGAGAGAGAGAGAGAGAGAGAGAGAGAGAGAGCAAGAGCGAGAGAGAGAGCAAGAGAGTACAAAACTGTCGAGATAAGATTGCTGCTGACCCGATATTATGTAACGCTAAATTCATATAATCAAAATATAACAAAACAATTATTCTGAAACTGGTATATGTATTGCATATGATCATGTGACACCCAATTCTCCCTACCAGTAAATGCCTACAGTGGCCGATAGAGGCGCTGAACACAAGGTTTACCGCGGTGCATTGTGGGAAATGGGCGACATCGGCCGGAAGACCGCTATCCACAGCCGCCCCTCGTACTTCAACAATTCTATAATATATGCAGTTAGTTCGAAATAAGTTAAATTTCTGGGTAGTAGCTGAACACATACTTTGGTCTATGCATACTTTTGTTTTATATATTTTACAATCACCCATATTCATAAATAACGTATATATACAATACAAAGTCAGCAGGTATTTTCCCGCCAATTTTGTTACGTTAATTAATCAGCTTATAATTATGTTTGTAGTAATTATGAGCAGCATATGGACTTTCCCTTTATTACTATACTATATAAGCACTTAGTAATGCACTGTATATAATATTATTACTTGTTGTTTTATCATTATATATTATGTTTTTAGTTTCCTCCCTAGACCTCCATCAAGCTGTAAAATACACCCCCTAGACCCCTCTTCAAGATAAATGTGTACATTTTTCGGCAGAAAAAGGTCCCGGCCTTAGTAAAAAATTACGTACCTTAAATTTGGCTCTATCACTCTTCCAATTTTGGGGGGGACACTTGTTACAGGCACCTTTACCTTTTGTCTCCCTCATACACACATATAAAACAAATCAAACTATGTCATAAAGATATTACAAAACAAGTATCTGTATTGATATTTTGTAGTGAACGCAGATATTCCACCGAGTTAATATTGCACTGTTATCTGCGGGGGGGGGGGGGGGGGGGGGGGGGGGGTGGGGGGATGGGGCGGGGGGGGGGGGGGGGTTGGGGAGGGAGGGGGGCGGGGGGGGAAAAGCTGTGGGGGGGGGGGAAGAGGGGGGGGAGCTGTAAGGGGGTGAGCTGTAAGCCTCTTTTCGCAATATTCAATATATTTCAACATTTCGTTTTCCTTTCTATTCCGTCTATGCTTCAAAATGTGTGTATTGTTTTTGTTAACCCTTTCAAGCTCCAAGACGCATTTCTGTTCTGTGTTCTGGTAATTATTAGAAGATTGTATTAATGTATTCAGATTAGGAAGGATCTACGGAAGTCGGAGGGTTGATTGTGGTAGCCTTTACCTTTTTAATACCCACAGATCCTTCCTAAGCTGCATAAAATCGTCTAATGATAGCCAAAATATACTGCGAAAACGCGTCAGAGCTTCAAGGGGTTAAGGGGCGTGTTGTTTCTGGACCCCACCTTCTCACTCGTGCTTAATCCCATCAGTTTTGATATTTTAAGACGTTCGCTCCATTTTTCTACCGAAAAATACTCAAATTTACTGTTAAGATGGGTCTTGAGGGCATTGTATAAAGCTAGATAGAGGACTGGGGAGGACAAAATAATAATAATAGATAAAGTATTTCAAGACCATGTGCCGTTTTCGGCGGCCAAAAATCAATAACGGCATACCCAACTCTGCGATCGGTCACCATCATCACTACCAGTCACTATCATCATTAATATCATCAGCACTACTACTATTATAATCATCACTACTACTCTCATCATCACTACAATTTTCAGCATCATCACTACTACTTACCAACATCACTAATACTGTCACCTTCATCTTACAATCATCATTACTACTGTCACCATCATAAATACTATTTGATCGAGGACCATCATCACTAAACTAACTAGTACTGTCACCATCATATCTACTACTGTTTTTATCATCATACACTCACTGTCATCATTATCACTAAATCTAACAACCATCATACACTGCTATAAATCCCAATCATCACTACTATCAACATTATCCCCACTATTACTACCATCACTTCTAATGTCAAACTAAACTAAAGTAGATGTGCCGTCTGTTTCGCCCAAAATCAAAACGGCATGAGACAAAACTATGGAGAAGGGTTACCATCATCAACCTCAATTATTACCACCATTGATTTACTAATACTATCATCATCACTACCACTGGTCAACAACATCAATCACTACTACTACCATCATCACTAATATTACACACACTCATCACTACTACTATCATTAGCTGTTACAATTGTCACCTTGCTAATGTCAACTAAACTAACTTAAATTAACAAAATGCGGGCGAGTTTTTTTTTTTTTCGCACCACCCCCTAACGATGACGTTCTGTGTGAGTGTGCCCCTACGGGGCACACACACACAGAACGCCATAATCATTGCTTGTGAAATAGGTACCGAGTTGGGGGTGTGGGGGTCCTGAAAGGGGTGGGGGGGGGGGGGGGGGGGGGAGGGGGGGGGGGGGGGGGGGGGGGGGGGGGGGGGGGGGGGGCGTGGGGGTGGGGTTGGGGGGGCAACAAAACCCAAACAAAACATGGTGTTTTGGACCGTAAGATGCATAACTATTTCACAAATTTAAACAAAACAAAATCCTTTAATTACCGTCGCATTACACGCACCAAAGGTTCGTGTTAAGTTTGGTGAAAAAATTCCTCGTTCAAACGGTCCTAGGAGTTCTCGGACGACAGACGACAGACAGACAGACAGACAGACAACATAGCACGATACATACATTTCGGGTTAGCATGTACCACCTATATACGGGGGGCGATTAAACCACTCCTGTTTACGCAGAGTTGCATAATACAAGCCCCCAAACACTCGTGGAAGAAGTACGTTGTAAAAAAGATGGGATGTGGTTATTTATAAAGTTTATACATTGTTATGGTGAGTGTAAAAGTGTGAGCGTAAAATTGAATGTTTGCGTTTTGTGAGTTTTGTGATGAGTTTTGTGAGTTTTGTGAGTTTTGTTGTGAGTTTTGTGATGTATAATATTTGTGTTTTGCTTTGATTCAGCCTTTAGTACAAGCCCCAACACACCGGGGAATGCTGTATCTGAAGGGGTGCGTATTATGAGTGTAAATATGAGCATACGTGTGTAGTTATGTACTTTTTTTCTTGTCTCCTTCACTCACATAGAAAACAAATGTATTATTGTAGCTATACAATATATAATAAATTAGTTAATGCTACAATATCAATTTTCTATAACAATTTTCAATGAAAGAAAACTATTATTTAAGCTATAACAATACTGTTATAAAGAAATAGAAAATGGTTCTAAATGTTTTTTATTAACTTAACATTTAAAAATCACATATTATTAAAACTAACTATTAAAACTTGGTAACATTCAAGGTGACTACTGCAGGACTCTTCTTCTTACCTCTGACCGGGTATAGGCTATCCTAGTGTTTAATAGCCAATACCCCTTTGAAAGGACATTAGCCTAACCTAACAACCTTACCTAACCTATCCTAGTATTATAGGTGGGGGGCTGCCGCCCCACACACCCCCGCTTTGACTTAGGATTTTTGGTGTTTGTATTTTTGTCTGTGAAGTGGGTATTTATTTTTCAATTTGTTTGATAACGAAAATCCTCCATGCGGGACTATATGGAGAAAACAAATATGATGAATCTATTGGTAATGCCTATTTTCCCTAATAACAATTGTTTTCTCATAAACGTTCGCACTACTTTTGTCCCTTGAAAGTTTTTATTATCGATAAATGTTTGAGGGAAAAAAAAGCGCTCGTTGTGATACCGGCTTTATGGTGATGACCCTAACATATGGCTGTCCTATGGGTAAAAAAACAAAACCCTTCTGTCAAATGTGTGTTCATGTATACACAAATTATACACACATCACGTGCTATAATCGTTTATATGTACACATTAAGGGGAGATTTCCACTTGAGGGACTTTTTTCTTGACCCCTTTCTCCCTCATGTCTAGCCCGGCCAATTGCGTTGTGAGATTATTTTAAGACGTTCGCCCTAATTAGTTTTGGCGATTTTTTAAGAATTATTTACGCCCCACCCCATTCTTCTGTCAATTTTAAGACCTTTCGTGCCATTTAGGTGTCGATTTTATTCTGGCGAGCGATAGCGAGCCTGTAATTTAAGAGTAACCGGCCTTTGTCCGAGAAATTTTTCTACCGAAAAATGTACAAATTTATCTTGAAAGGGGGTCAAGGGGGTGACATTTTTAGATCGCTGGAGGAGTAGGAAACAAACTAAAAACCTCCCCTTAAAAACGTGAACACGACTAAACACATTATGGGAATAATGGTTGTTACTTCTGAACACACCTTGTTTACTTCTGAACACACTTGTTTACTTCTGAACACACCTTGTTTACTTCTGAACACACCTTGTTTACTTCTGAACACACCTTGTTTACTTCTGAACACACCTTGTTTACTTCTGAATACGTCTGAAACAACACCCTTGTTGTGTACTCCTCCTTCTGAACACATGACGACACCTTGTTTACCTTCAATGTACTTTGCTATCGCTCGCCAGGAAAAAGTCGACACCTAAATGGCATTAAAGGAAAGCGTTTGCTTGACATGAAATACTCCGTAACTCAAGAAGGGCAGGAGCAAATGGGCTGTACATTTCCACACCTATTCCCTGGCTGACCCTTCCTAAACGGTAGAAATATTAACTCGATTATTGTAGTGGTCTTTGAGTTGTGAGAGGTTAGGGTGAGGATTGCTGGCCTACCTATAATGGACAGGGTGTACTGTCTTATAGTCCATGCACTAGAATTAGGCCAATATCTCTACAATTAAGGGAGCCCACCTCGCTTTTTTTGTTTTCTCTTTCTCTCCCTCTCTCTTTGGCTTGTATCCATTTGGTCCCATTCAGCCTACTGTTATAATAAGACGTTTCAACACCCACCACGGTGTAATAGTTTCCTGGCGACCGCGGGTTTGGTTTTTAGCCGAGCCGCATTAGATATTTTGTTTGACTAGCAACTAAATTAAAACACAACAATACTAACAAAAACTACCACACTTTACACCACCCTAAAATTTACAACCCCAAGCCGGACCCATCTCAACAACACCGACCCTATCGCTCGCAACCAACCCGAAGCACACAATTAGCCAACACTTTACCTACACAAAACCCCCCCCAGTCTCAAAACGTTGGCTGAAGGGGGGCACCCACCCGAATGGATACAACAACCCAACAGGGAACCTTAACTGATACCACAACAACAACAGACACACACCAACACCTAAAACACCACCACAACCCCCCCCAACCTACAAACCGTAACACAACCCAAACTCATAACCCCCCCATCCCAGGTGTTAAATATTTTCCTGGCTAGCGGGCGCGATCCCCGGCTGTAGAATTTGTGTTTTGAAAGCATCAATCTAAATTTGTACATTTTTCTAATAGAAAAAAATTTCTTCGGCGAAGAGCCGGGATTTCTCCATACAATGCTCTGGGCCTCGCTCTCGCTTCGCTCGCCAGGAGAACTCGACAACCTGGATGGGGAACAAACGTCTTAAAAGAGTTGGTGAATGGGGGCCGAATGGTTACAAGCCAGGGACTTCCTTGAAAAGGAGAGAAAGATAAAACAAAAACGTGACCCCCCCCTTAAAACCTTATATGATTTCATAACGGCTAGGCGCAAACGGGCTTGTAATCTCCACAACACCTTATTCCCCTGGTGGTACTCTTTTCCCAAATGTTAAAACCGCTATTGTTTTAATTTATGGCCTTCTTGACATTAACCCTTCTATACATGGCACATTGATTCCCCCAGTTTTCTGGCTATTGCTAGACGCTGTTATACAGATTAGGAAGGGTATAAATTATGGAAGTCAGTGGGTTAAGGGGAGGTTTCCACTTGAGGGATTTTTGTCCTTGACTCCTTTCTCCCTCATGTTTAGCCCCATTGCTTTTCTAATTTTAAGACGTTCGCCCCATTATTTTGACAATTTTAAGAACTTTCGACCCATTTCTGTCAATTTTAAGACCTTTCGTGCCATTTAGGTGTCGATTTTATCCTGGCGAGCGATAGCGAGCCTGTAATTTAAGAGGAACCGGCTTTCAGCCGGGACATTTTTCTACCGAAAAATGTACAAATTTCTCTTGACAGGGGCTCAAGGAGGTGTAATCTTAAGCTTGGTGGATATCTAGAGACCAAACTAAAAACCTCCCCTTAATTGAGGCAGTCTTTGCCCTATTAATTCCCACAGATCCCTCCTGAGCTGTAGACAATCCTCTAAAGCGAGCCAGATATAAGCTGTCAAAATGCGGCATCCTCCTCAAAGGGATAAATAACCTTTCATAACTCTAAATGGGCTAGAGCAAACGGCCTGTACATTTCCACACCTATTCCCTGACTGACTCTTCCCAAAAAGAGACCCATAAGTTTGCATGTTATGGACCTTCTTGAAGTAACTAGCCCCGAGTTATATATATACCGTACATATATTTAGATTGGTTTGCCTAATTATAGTTAATAGACTATAAGATATTGTAAATAGTATACATATTTGCAACTGTCTATAAACTTGAAAGCGAGTTAAGGAGTTTTTTTTTTACCCCCTTCTCTCTCATACTTAGCCCCATTAGTTTTGAGATTTTAAGACGTTACCCCCATTAGTTTGGTGATTTTAAGACTGTTCGTGGGAGTGTCAGAACGCCATAATCATTGCTTGGAAATAGGTACAGGGTGGGGTGTGTGGGGGTCCTGAAAGGAGGGGGGGGGGGGGGGGGACATGTTTTTGGACCTAAGATCACAACTATTGCACAAATTCAAAAAATCTGTTTTTAATACAAAACTGGAACAAGAGATACATATGAGTGTTAAAGAGAACAATGGTGAGAGCCCTACACTTTGGGACGGTTGTGGCATAGGTGAACAGCTTGGTTGAGTTTAATGAGGTACAGTCGCGCTAATAAGTAATGTCTCGGCACCAAGAATGTTTTGATCAATAATTCGTATCAGCAATATCTAAGCTAGATTTCTTCATATCGAGTAAAATATACACACATGTTCCTACACTTATCCACCCTATTCAACATCTGACAGACATTAATAAAGCACAGAGCGAGCCAAACATAATGCCAGCTGGGACATGACTTATTAGCGCCACCGTACACTCGGATACCAAAGTCTCGAGCCCACTCATATAAATTCGTGGATTTCGCATATTTTTAATTATGATAGTATAATTCGGGAGATAGATAGATAGAGATAGAGAGAGAATGAAAGAGTTAGAGAGAGAGTTAGAGAGAGAGAGAGAGAGAGAGAGAGAGAGAGAGAGAGAGAGAGAGAGAGAGAGAGAGAGAGAGAGAGAGAGAGAGAGAGAGAGAGAGAGAGAGAGAGAGAGAGAGAGAGAGAGAGAGAGAGAGAGAGAGAGAGAGAGAGAGAGCTGTTATAGGATTACCGGTACTCTCTCTTCCTATTCCCCACCTGTCCACTTCCCTTATAACGCTATATGGTTTTAAAGCCGGGGAGGAACGATAGATAGATAGATACATAGATAGATAGAGTAGATGGATAGATAGTACATACATACATAGATAGTAGATAGCTAGATAGATAGATAGATAGATAGATAGATAGATATATACATAGAATAGATGGATAGATAGTACATACATACATAGATAGTAGATAGCTAGCTAGCTAGATAGATAGATATAGATACATACATACATACCTAGATAGATGGATAGATAAAATACATCGCATCGAAAATAAAAAAGGACAATAAATAAATACAGTAATAATTAAAGCAAATACCCTAATAACCCCCAAGACGTCGGAATAGATAGGGTTAATGTCCCAATGGTATAATGGGATGGTTAATGTATTTTATTTTTTGTTTTCTATGTGATTGAGGGAGGCAAAAGGCATTACTGCCTATAGCGAGTGCCTCCCCCATAGTTGAAAGAGTGACAGGGCCAAAATCAAGGGACGTTCGAGCCAAAATGCCTGGACACACAGAGTTTGAAGCAATTTAAGTCATAGGAAGAGGGAAAGACTGATTCTGGGAGAGAGTTCCAGAGCTCAGCTGTTGAGTAGAAGAAAGTTTGAGAGTAACGTTTCACTCTTGGGTTAGAGAGTTGCACAGAGTAGGGGTGGGATTGAGTTGCAAGACGGGTACCACGTGCCCTACGTAAAGGAGGTGGTATGCACTGGTAGCTCTGAGGAACACTGATTATTATAGTAGCGATAGAATAGCGAGAGAGATGCAACATTGCAGCGGAGAGAGAGAGATTGCAGAGAGTTGGTGAGTGGACGGGAGTTAATGATACGAAAGGCCTTCCTTTCAACTTTGTCTAGGAGAGCGGTGTGAGAGGAACCTCCCCACACATGTGAACAATACTCAATACAAGGGCGCACTATGCCCCTGTACAGAGCAAGAAGCTGTGCAGGGGAAAAGAACCCCCTAAGGCGTTGAGCACACCCAGCTTCTGGGAGGCTGCCTTAGCAAGACTGGTAATATGGTCCTTCCAAATGAGAGCAGAAGAAAAAGAGACACCAAGAATATTGAGAGAAGATGAAGGGTTGATTTTTGTATTGTTGAAGAATAAGGGATAGTCCGCTGGGAGATCCTGACGGGTAGATAGATGGAGAAATTGGGTTTTGGAAGCATTAAAGTTAACAAGGTTTTCTCTGCCCCAATTGGAAATAGTATTTAGATCAGAATTTAAGAGTTCTATGGCTTCATTACGTTTGTCGTTGAGGAATTGCTGTCTGGGGCGTTCTGAAAAACTAATGGAGTAGTGTAAGGTTGAGTCGTCTGCGTATGAATGGATGGGAATTAAGGTACAGTTAAGGAGATCATTTATAAAAATTAGAAAGAGAATAGGAGATAGGACAGAGCCCTGAGGAACACCGGAGTTTATAGGGTGAGGAAGTGAACAATGGCCGTCCACAACCGCGGCTATGGAACGGCCGGAAAGGAAATTAGAGACAAAGGCACAGATGGAGGGATAGAAACCGAAGGAGGGTAGTTTAGAAATTAAAGATTTATGCCAGACTCTATCGAAGGCTTTCGATATGTCTAGTGCAATAGAAAAAGTCTCACCGAAGTCCCGAAAGGAGGATGACCAAGAGTTAGTAAGATATGAAAGAAGATCACCAGTAGAGCGACCCTTAAGGAAGCCACACTGGCGATCTGAGAGCAGATTATGAGAGAAATGCTTAAGAAATTTGGAAGCAAGAATAGTTTCAAAAACTTTAGAAAGACAAGAGATGAGAGCAAATGGACGATAGTTGGAGGGTTGAGAGCGGTCACCCTTCTTTGGGACAGGTTGAATGTGAGCAAACTTCCAGCATGAAGGGAAGACGTTAGAGGATAGACAGAGACGAAAGAGTTTGCCTAGGCAGGGAGTCAGCACGGAAGCACAGTTTTTGAGAACAACAGGAGGAACACCATCCGGACCGTACGCCTTATTAGTGTTAAGCCCAGAGAGGGTAGAAAGTACTTCTTTAGAACCGATTTCGATATTTGGCATAAGTAAGAGAGAGCAGGGCGGAGAGGGAGGAATAGCACCGGAATCATCCAAGGTGGAGTTTTGTAGCAAAAGTTTGAGCGAAGAGTTTAGCTTTGTCAGAGGAAGAAGTGATGGTTGTGCCATCAGAGTGGGAAAGGGGAGGGAAAGACGAGGAAGAGAAATTGTTGGAGAGGTTTTTGGCTAGATGCCAGACAGCTTGGGAAGAGCTAGAGTTGGATAGTTCAGTGCATTTATTATTGATGAAAGAGTGTTTGGCAAGTCGAAGAACAGATTTGGCTTGATTCCGGGCAGAAACATAAGAAGAATGAGAGTCTTGAGTTTTAAGGCGTCGGTACCGTTTGAATGCTTCCTCCTTATTGTGAACAGCAGTAGAACAGGCGTGAGTAAACCAAGATTTTTTAGCATTAGTCTGAGAGAAAGAGAATGGAATGTATGCTTCCATGCCCGATAGGATTACCTCGGTAATGCGTTCAGCACTCTCCGAGGGTCCCCGGCCACGGAAGCAGAAATCATTCCATGGGAAATCAAAGAAGTACTGCCGGAGAGCCTCCCAGTCGGCAGCGCCAAAGTGCCACAAGCGCCGCCGGCTAGGAGGATCGGGTGGCCGTACTGGAGAAATAGGACAGGTGACAGAGATAAGTTTATGGCCTCATTAGCCTCTCCCCCCCCCTTTTCTCTCTCTATCTCTCTATCTCTCTCTATATATATATATCTATCTGTCTCATCTTTCTTGTCTCTTGTATTTTCCTCTCATATCTCTCTCTCTCTCTCTATATATATATATATATATATATATATATTATTATATATATATACCGGTATATATATATATATATATATAATCTATATATATATCTTATATAATATATACATACCGTATATATATCTATACATATAATATAAATATATATATTATATATATCCGGTATAATATATATATATATATATATATATATATATATATATATATATATCTATCTCATCTTTCTTTTGTCTCTTTTATTTGTCTCTCTAATATATTCTCTCTCTCTCTCTCTCTCTCCATCTATCCATCAATCCATTTATCTCTCCTGTCTTTCTCGTCACTCTCTCTCTCTCTCTCTACCAATTTTCCAGGCTAAGAACTTCGTCTAAGACAGCAATCAAAGCGAGCTATTTTGTTACCACCCCTTGGAGGCTCGTGACGCATTCGGAGAGATTATTGAGAGATTATTATTAAATAACTGTTAACATTAGGAAGGGAAGGCAGAGGGTTAATTAAGCCAGTCTTTACCTTTTTCACTCCCACAGATCCTTCCTAAGCTGCATACAATCGTCTGATGATAGCCAGAATAAATAGATCATCATGTTGGTGGTGGTGGTGGGAATGATGGTGGTGGTGGTGGTGGTGGTGGTGGTGGTGTTGTTATTGTTCTTGTCGATGGTGGAGATGGTGGCGGTGGTGGTGGTGGTGGGAATGATGGTGATGTTGTTGTTGTTACTGTTGTTGCTGTTGTTAGTGGTGGTTGTGGAGATGGTGGCGGTGGTAGTAGTGGTGGTGGTGGTGGGAATGATGTTGTTGTTGTTACTGTTGTTGCTGTTGTTAGTGGTGGTGGTGGAGATGGTGGCGGTGGTAGTAGTGGTGGTGGTGGGAATGATGTTGTTGTTGTTGTTGTTGTTGTTGTATTCATAAACCACCAGCAGCACACAACTCCTAGCCACCAATTTTCCAGGCTAAGGGTTCATCTAAGGCGGTATTCACAGTGGCTGGTTTAATTGCTGAGTGGGGGGCTGACTTGCTGCTGCTGATGATGATGATGGGGGTGTTGTTGTTGTTGTTTTTGGTGGTGGTGATGATGGTGACTTAGTGATGATGAAGGGGATGGTATGGTTGCTGTTGATGATGGTGATGATGATGATGATGGTGGTGACTTAGTGATGATGAAGGGGATGGTATGGTTGCTGTTGATGGTGATGATGGTGGTGATGGTGGTGACTTAGTGATGATGAAGGGGATGGTATGGTTGCTGTTGATGGTGATGATGATGATGGTGGTGATGGTGGTGACTTAGTGATGATGAAGGGGATGGTATGGTTGCTGTTGATGATGGTGATGGTGGTGACTTAGTGATGATGAAGGGGATGGTATGGTTGCTGTTGATGGTGATGATGATGATGATAATGTGGGGGATGGTCTTATTATTGCTGTTGTTTCTGTAGGCCTAGTTGTTGTTGGTGGTGGTGGTGATTAGGATCAAAGTTAGAGAGGTGATAAATATGGGGAATTATATACAGGGTGTCCCAGGAGGAAAGGGCATAACTTTGGGAAATGATAACACAAGGTATTCTAAGCCTAAAATGTTCAAGAACAAAAAGTCCAAATCTCAACCGTTGAAAAGATATTGAAGGTTTTATATAGTGTCCTCCCCCGCCTCACTGTAATGGACTCTTCCATGTCAGATAGTTTCCAACTGGTCCAAAGTGAGCTATTATATCTATAATCATTTTGCAACTTACAGAATTATAATATCTTTACAATAACATGGTAAAATAACTGCAGTTAGATGGAGGTGTGGTATGTACTAGGACAGCTAGGCCACCCTTATGGGGAAATACTTCAGAAAATGCCATTTTCAACATGCAATATCTCTTTACTGGTTGAGATTTGGAGTATTTCTTATAGAACATTTTAGGCTTAGAATATTTTGTTTTATCATTTCCCAAAGATATGCCCTTCCTCCTGGGACACCCTGTATATATATATATATATACCGTATATTCCCCTTCTGCTATGTCACTGATTTATTTTATATATCAAATTTTACTAATCATAATTTTTGATAATTCACATACATTTAATGATTAGTTATTATGGTTAGTAAGACATAGATATAACCTTAATATTATGTCGTTTCCTAAGCATTCAACTTATTTCAATCATCTTTCTTCCATGTCTCATCCACACATACACTGTCACCCCCCATTCCCTCTTTCTCTCTCTCACACACACACACACACATATATACACACATACACACTCTCATACATACACACATACATACATATCCACCACACACACACACACACACACTCACAAACACAAATGCACACACACCTCACTCACACATACACACACACCTCACTCACACATACACACACACCTCACTCACACATACACACATACACACACACACAAATACTCAACCGTAAACACATACCATAAAATACGTCTGAGAGTGAGGGTCTGAGTCTGGAGGGTGAGATGGTGAAGCACTTGAGCGAAGCAACCGGCCGCTTCAGAGATGGAGCTGCTTCGAGCCATGATAGATGCTTCACATGTCTCACTCCCCAGACTGGAACAAGACCTCACGGGCTTCACCGTGTTGAGCGGTGGAATGTACAGGCTCTCAGCCTATGCCCGAGAGGGAGTAGTTGGAATATAGAAAAAAAAAAAAAAAAAAAAAAAAAACACCTCCCCCCCACAGACCATAAACACCCCCCCCCCCCCCTCCCCCAAGTCTTGTTTACATTTATATGTTTAGACATTGGCTTCTCCCCTCCCCTTCCCCTCTTGTGTAATAGAAGCAAATATCTAGACGTACTCTTATTCACTTTTACCCTTACGAGTTTCAGGCTATAAGGAAGTTGGAGCCGTAAACATAGTTTTTTTGTATTGTGGACCCCCTTCTCCCTCATGTTTAGCCCCATCAGTTTGGCGATTCTAGGATCTTCGCCACGTTCCTTCGTCAATTTTAGGACCTTTCGTGCCATTTAGGTGTCGATTCTTTTTCCTGGCGAGCAAAATTTAAGAGGAACCGGCCTTTGATCGGGACATTATTCTACCGAAAAATGTACAAATGTATCTCAGTGGTGCTTTTTTAAAGCTTGATGGAGGCTTAGGGAGCAAAAAGAAGAAAAAAATATATATATACTGTATAATTATATAAAATAAAATAAATAAATATACAGAAATGCAATAACACAATTGTAATGAAGGTTTCTGATAGATAACAAATGTTGAAATGGGTGTTATCATGTGTATATAAATGGGTGTTATCATGTGTATATAAATGGGTGTTATCATGTGTATATAAATGGGTGTTATCATGTGTATATAAATGGGTGTTATCATGTGTATATAAATGGGTGTTATCATGTGTATATAAATGGGTGTTATCATGTGTATTTAAATGGGTGTTATCATGTGTATATAAATGGGTGTTATCATGTGTATATAAATGGGTGTTATCATGTGTATATAAATGGGTGTTATCATGTGTATATAAATGGGTGTTATCATGTGTATATAAATGGGTGTTATCATGTGTATATAAATGGGTGTTATCATGTGTATATAAATGGGTGTTATCATGTGTATATAAATGGGTGTTATCATGTGTATATAAATGGGTGTTATCATGTGTATATAAATGGGTGTTATCATGTGTATATAAATGGGTGTTATCATGTGTATATAAATGGGTGTTATCATGTGTATATAAATGGGTGTTATCATGTGTATATAAATGGGTGTTATCATGTGTATATAAATGGGTGTTACAATGTGTATATAAATGGGTGTTATCATGTGTATATAAATGGGTGTTATCATGTGTATATAAATGGGTGTTATCATGTGTATATAAATGGGTGTTATCATGAGTATATAAATGGGTGTTATCATGTGTATATAAATGGGTGTTATCATGTGTATATAAATGGGTGTTATCATGTGCATATAATTGGGTGTTATCATGTGTATATAAATGGGTGTTATCATGTGCATATAAATGGGTGTTATCATGTGTATATAAATGGGTGTTATCATGTGTATGTAAATGGGTGTTATCATGTGTATATAAATGGGTGTTATCATGTGCATATAATTGGGTGTTATCATGTGTATATAAATGGGTGTTATCATGTGTATATAAATGGGTGTTATCATGTGTATATAAATGGGTGTTATCATGTGTATATAAATGGGTGTTATCATGTGTATATAAATGGGTGTTATCATGTGTATGTAAATGGGTGTTATCATGTGTATATAAATGGGTGTTATCATGTGTATATAAATGGGTGTTATCATGTGTATATAAATGGGTGTTATCATGTGTACATAAATGGGTGTTATCATGTGTATATAAATGGGTGTTATCATGTGTATATAAATGGGTGTTATCATGTGTATATAAATGGGTGTTATCATGTGTATATAAATGGGTGTTATCATGTGTATATAAATGGGTGTTATCATGTGTATATAAATGGTGTTATCATGTGTAAATAAATGGGTGTTATCATGTGTATATAAATGGGTGTTATCATGTGTATATAAATGGGTGTTATCATGTGTATATAAATGGGTGTTATCATGTGCATATAATTGGGTGTTATCATGTGTATATAAATGGGTGTTATCATGTGCATATAATTGGGTGTTATCATGTGTATATAAATGGGTGTTATCATGTGTATATAAATGGGTGTTATCATGTGTATATAAATGGGTGTTATCATGTGTATATAATTGGGTGTTATCATGTGTATATAAAAGGGTGTTATCATGTGTATATAAATGGGTGTTATCATGTGTATATAAATGGGTGTTATCATGTGTATATAAATGGGTGTTATCATGTGTATATAAATGGGTGTTATCATGTGTATGTAAATGGGTGTTATCATGTGCATATAAATGGGTGTTATCATGTGTATATAAATGGGTGTTATCATGTGTATATAAATGGGTGTTATCATGTGTATATAAATGGGTGTTATCATGTGTATATAAATGGGTGTTATCATGTGTATATAATTGGGTGTTATCATGTGTATAAATGGGTGTTATCATGTGTATATAAATGGGTGTTATCATGTGTATATAATTGGGTGTTATCATGTGTATATAAATGGGTGTTATCATGTGTATATAATTGGGTGTTATCATGTGTATATAAATGGGTGTTATCATGTGTATATAAATGGGTGTTATCATGTGTATATAAATGGGTGTTATCATGTGTATATAATTGGGTGTTATCATGTGTATATAAATGGGTGTTATCATGTGTATATAAATGGGTGTTATCATGTGTATATAAATGGGTGTTATCATGTGTATATAAATGGGTGTTATCATGTGTATATAAATGGGTGTTATCATGTGCATATAAATGGGTGTTATCATGTGCATATAAATGGGTGTTATCATGTGCATATAAATGGGTGTTATCATGTGTATATAAATGTACTAAACTGTAATTTAGCTGACAATTCTCCTAGATATCGATACCTACGGTTCTGTGGGAGTAAACCAGAATTTAATATAATTTAATATACTCTGTTTCTTTTCAACTGACGGTAAATTGCAAAGTTCCCATCAAGATATCTCAGTTATATTGAAGATTTTGTAGTGAAATATGGTGCTAATTATCTAAACTTGGTCTTATTATGATGCAGAGATATAGTAGTTTCATAATTTTCCGTTAAGGGGAGATTTCCACTTGAGGGATTTTTTTCTGGACCCCTTTCTCCCTCATGTGTAGCCCCATTGCTTTTGAGATTTTAAGACGTTCGCCGTAGTAGTTTAGACATTTTAAGACATTTTGCCCCATTTCTGTCAATTTTAAGACCTTTCGTGCCATTAAGGTGTCGATTTTTTCCTGGCGAGCGATAGCGAGCCTGTATTTTAAGAGCAATCGGCCTCCGGTCGAGACATTTTTCTACCGAAAAATGTACAAATTTATCTTGAAAGGGTGTCTAGGGGGTGTAATTTTAAGCTTTATGAAAACGTAGGGAACAAACTAAATACCTCCCCGTATCGATACACCAGCGGCTACAGGATTCAATTTACCGCAAGCTGGAACGAAACAGAGTATATTCGTTCAATCCCACAATCCCTCAGTTATACAGTCAGACAATCTCTCAGTTATACAGTCCCACAATCACCCTGTTATACAGTCCCACAATCCCACAACCCTCCAGTAAGATAACCCCACAATCCTCCAGTCAGACAATCCCACAATCCCCCAGTCAGACAATCCCACAATCCCCCAAACAGACAATCCCACAATCCCCCAGTCACACAATGCCACAATCCCTCAGTCACACAATCCCACAATCCCTCAGTCAGACAATCCCACAATCCCCCAGTCAGACAATCCCTCCCCCAATCCCCCACTTATACATTTAGGGCCACGAAAACACAATTCCCGAAACACTGGGAGGTGGGGTGAGGGAGAGGGGGGGGGGGGGTCGTGGATTTACAAACTAATTTAGTGAGATAAGACTAGGGGGTTGGAGGAAAGAGGGTGGGGGGTGGGGGGTGGGGGACAGGGAGGGAAGGGGAGGGGGGGGGGTTAAATACCTCCTTGATTGCTGCCTGGAATGGTCTCTCGTGTGGCTTGCTTGCTCTTATTCTTGCTCTCTCTGTCTCTCTCTCTCTTGCTCTTGCGCTCTCTCTCTCTCTCTCTCTCTCTACACGAGGAAGATATTGAGAGAGAGAGAGCGAGAGCGAGAGACAGACTGACCAACCGACCCAGTATGCGAACAGAGAATGCACGTATGGAAAAATGGGAGAGTCAGTCAGCACAAAAACCCACATAGAAAAGAAAATGGTAAAATATAGAAAACTGGAACCAAAGCGTTATTCTCTCGGGACCCCCGGGAATGAAAGGGAATGGAGAAAAAGAGAGAGAGGAAGAGGAGGGATGGGAAAGAAGAGGACGAGAGAGAGAGAGAGAGAGAGAGAGAGAGAGAGAGAGAGAGAGAGAGAGAGGAGGAGAAGAGGAAGAGGTGGAGAGAGAGGAGGAAAAGAGAGAAGAGGAAAAAGAGGACGGAAAACAGAGAAACGGGAATAGAAAGACGAGGAAGAGTGAAATGGAGAGAGAGAGAGAGAGAGAGCGAGAGCGAGAGAGAGAAAGATAAGAAAGAAATGGAAAAGACAATTAGAAAAAATAAAAACAATATATCGATTCTTCTATTTCTATAATTATCTTCCCAACCTCAACTCGTGGGGGGGGGGGGGGTGACAAGCTATATTTTGTCACCAAATAAACAACTTGTCAAGCTCATTGTAGTTGGATTTCGATTAACCCCTTCTGTACCGCGGCGACTTATTTTGTATTTATTTTATTTTATTTGTTATTTTTTGGTGAATGAATGAGACAAAAGGTAAAGCTGTCTGTAACAAGTGTCTCCCCCCAAAGTTGACAGCTTGACAGAGAGCCAAGTCTTGCTATATTTAGACGATTTTGTGTAGTTTAAGAAGGATCTGTGGTAGTAAAAAGGGTTAGGTGAGATACTTCGAAGCCTCTTAATTGCTGGAGGCCCTTTTTAAGCTGAATAAAATCGTCTAATAGCAGCCAGAATACAGTTATAAGGACAGCACCAGTACTGAAACCTATACCTTCATTTAACCTCCGTTGTGGTGTAATGGCCTTAGTATCTGCCTGCATAGGTTCGAATCCTGGTCCTAACTATTATCTCGTACTCACTCACTCACTCTCACTCTCTCTTATATATATATATATATATATATATAAACACAATATATATACACACACACAAAGGAATAACGGGGACATACGAATAAACATATATAAACAAGGACAAAGGGAATATAGAAACAAACGGGAAAAAGACAAAAGACAAAAGACCAAGAGAAAGCCATCCCAAGTAAAGGAAAGGAGGGGAGACCATTAAAAGCTGAGGATTACTTGGTCGGGTACAAACAGTGAAGATAGCTTACAAGTTATTTCCTGGGTGAGGTGGAAGAAGATGGAGGAAAAGAAATAGGTGAAAATAAAGGAGGAGGAGGAGGAGGAGGAGGAGGAGGAGGGGAGGGGGGGGGGGGGGCGGGGGGGGAACTGAGGAGGAGGAGGAGGAGGGGGGAAACTGAGGAGGAAAGTGATGATGATGATTATGATGGTGGTGGTGGGGGTGATGATGTAATTATAATGAACTAAAATGATGATCGTGGTGGTCAGGTCAGGTGAAGGTATTGAGGGATAAGCCTTTACAACGGCACCTCGTAGCTACTTTTTACTTTTTAATTTTTTTAATTTTTCTTTTTTTGTGTAGTGATGATGATAAAGATGGTGATGATGATAGCAGAAATATATTATATATATATATATATATATATATATATATATATATATATATATATATATATATATATACACGGTACAAAATAACAGGATTAAAGGTCAATAAAAACAAGTTAAAGAGTACACTAAAAGACGAACTGAAGAGCAGGCCAGGAATACAGAAAAGGCAAAAGAAAACGAGGACAAGGTAACAAAAAGCGTGAAAACAGAAACACGTAATAAAAGTAGGAGGGGAACTGTTTTAAAATGTAGAGATGGACCACAACAAAAGCCCTCACCATAATCGTACAACAGAAACAACAACAACAATAACCCTTACAATACATTGATCCACATTTCCGACGCGATTGAAGTGAAAGGAAAGGCTTAGAGATCAATGGATATAGAAAACGAAAAAGGTGAAAAGAAGGAAGGGGGAGGGGAAACATTTATAAATAATAACTAGAAAGAACACAAAATAAGAAATTAATAAGAGTTGAGAATGCAATTAATCAATTAAAAGCAATACCAAAATATAATTATGTTCTGCTATGTTCTCCTATATATTCTCCTATGTTATCCTATATATTCTCACTAAATGCACGAACAATTATCACCGCTCAATATGAGCAAGCCACTAAGTACTTTAAGTTTAGTCTTAGTTCAAGTTAACTTCAGGCCTATCATTATATTCTGGCAACTATTAGACAATTGTATACAGCTTAAGAAGGACGACTACCCATTAAAAGGCTACAGACTATCTCAATTTATCCCTTAAGCTACTATATATCCCTCCTAAGCTTAATAAAGTCGTCTAAATATAGCTAGAATAATATTTTAAACACGTCACAGGTACAGAAGGGTTTAATAATTGCCAGATACAAAAGTTCACGATGCACTGAATCAAAATATTTATTTGTTTAGATTAAACAATAAACAGTTTCACCTGAAACGTATAAGTCGGTTTTCCACGAGGACGAAGGGTGTTGTCAATTGTTGATTGGGTGTGAAACAGGTTGTTCAGGTCTTTGACCTTTAACCCATTCACTACCAGAGACGTCATTTGCATCATATTCTGGCAAACTATTAGACAATTTTATTCAACTAAGGAAGGACCTCTAACAATTATAAGGCTTCAAAGTATCTCAATCAACCCACATAAGTACCACAGATAATTTCTAAGCTCCATAATATCGTCTACAGATAGCTAGAATAAAATATAAAAGACGTCGCTGGTACAGAAAGGGTTAAACATATAATCTTGAACTCACACCAGCAGAATATGAGCAAAACAAAGCAAAGAAAAAGTTAAATTAAATAATGGAAAAACTTCGAAATCGAGGAATGAGAAAACGGATAACATAACGAGGAGGAGGGAAAGTTTAGAAAGGAAGGGAAAGAGAAAACGGGAAAAGAAAACGAGGAGGAAAAGGAGGGGAAACTAAAGAACGAGGAGGCAGAGGAGGGGAAACTAAGCCCGTGCCACAATTTTCCGAGCTCATCATGTAAGAGTGTGAGGTGAGGCGTGGAGAAAGAGGAGGAGGGGGGCTGGGGACATTGAGGGGAAGAAGAAGAATTGGACACCCACACGATGAGGACAAGGGTGACACACATTGTAGGAGAGGTAAACAAAAGCGCATATAATACAATCCTTTTCAGTAATAGGTAAATAGATATAGATACATTAGACACAGTAGATTGACGAATGACATAAATAGATAGACATACTGTAAATAGCTGAATAGATAAATAGACAGATTGAAAGATAGCCAAAAAGCTATATAACTTGACAGACAGACAGCTAACAAGACAACTACATTACTTACAATGAGTCAGTCAGAGGCAGGGTTGTTGGTTCCCTATACTCTTCCTTCAAGCTTACCTGTAACAGAAACAACACGAATTAATTACATGAAACAGGTGCACTTTATTATTTATGAAGGGGAGGTATTTAGTTTGTTCCCTAGACCTCCATCAAGCTTAAGATTACACCCCCTAGACTCCCTTTCAAGCTAAATTTGTAAATGTTTCGGCAGACAGAAACATTTCCAGGCTGAAGGCCGCTTCCTCTCAAACTACAGGCTCGCTATCGCTCGTCAGGAAAATAAACGACACCTAAATAGCATGAAAGGTGTTAAAATTTACAGAAATGGGGCGAAAGTTCTAAAGATCGCCAAACTAATGGGGCGAACGTCTTAAAATCTCAAAATCAATGGGGCTAAACATGAGGGAGAAAGGGGACAAGAAAAAAAATCCCACAAGTGGCAATCTCACCTTAACATTCTTTAGTAACAATTCCGAATATGCACTGTAATAAATCAAGGTGTGTTGGTGGTGTAATGGTTTAGATGCTTATGTTCTGGGTGTGGTGTCCCGAGCTCGAATCCCGGGAGGACCATGTGCTTTCATTAGTTTATTCAAGTACATTCGGGTTTGTAATTGATGATTAATGTTAAGAACGGGGTGTTACTTATATATAATTCTTAGGTATATTGATAGTGATTTACTTTCCCATCCATATGTTAGAGGAGTTTATGACTACCAAAATACCTCCATATGATTATAATAGGCTGGACACTTGGATTACCCCTTTCATACCTTCTTTAAGCTTTGTGACATAATGTACTAATACCGTTTGAGCTTTCCTTATATCTCACTCTCACACTCTCACTCACTCACTCACTCATTCAATCTCACTCTCTCTCTCTCTCTCTCTCTCTCTCTCTCTGTATATATGTAACTCTATGTAACTCTCTAATTTACTATAATACCCAGAATAACAATATGGAGAGAGACGTCAACCTGTGTAGAGCTATATGTCCCCAGGTCCCTATATGTCCCCAGGTCCCTATATGTCCCCAGGTCCCTATATGTCCCCAGGTCCCTATATGTCCCCAGGTCCCTATATGTCCCCAGGTCCCTATATGTTCCCAGGTCCCTATATGTCCCCACGTCCCTATATGTCCCCAGGTCCCTATATGTCCCCAGGTCCCTATATGTCCCCAGGTCCCTATATGTCCCCAGGTCCCTATATGTCCTCAGGTCCCTATATGTCCCCAGGTCCCTATATGTCCCCAGGTGCCTATATGTCCCCAGGTCCCTATATGTCCCCAGGTCCCTATATGTCCCCAGGTCCCTATATGTCCCCAGGTCCCTATATGTCCCCAGGTCCCTATATGTCCCCAGGTCCCTATATGTCCCCAGGTCCCTATATGTCCCCACGTCCCTATATGTCCCCAGGTCCCTATATGTCCCCAGGTCCCTATATGTCCCCACGTCCCCAGGTCCCTATATGTCCCCAGGTCCCTATAGCCCTGCTTGGTTGATTGTTGGAGTTCTTCTGACCCCCCCTCCCTCTCTCTCTCTCTCTCACAGACTCACACACACACTCACCTTTTCTCTCTCCCCCTTCCTCCCTCTCACTCACACGATCTCCCTCACTCACTCTCACCGATCTGGGAGTAACAATATCGAGTAACCTAAAACCGAGTCAACAATGTTCAGAAGTTGTTAAGAAGGCAAACAAAATAATTGGCTTTATAGGCAGGTCATTTGAGCATAAATCCAAAGAAGTTATCCTAACCCTTTACAATTCCTTAGTCCGCCCTCTTCTGGAATACTGCGTTCAATCCTGGTGCCCTTATTACCAAAAAGATATAAACAAGCTAGAACGAGTTCAACGTAGAGTTACCAAAATCATGCCTAGCCTATAGAACAAACCATACGAAGAGCGTCTTAGAGAATTAAATCTATTTCCTTTAACCCAGCGCAGATTAAGAGGTGACTTAATTCAAGTGTTCAAAATCATCAAAGGCATCGACAATATGAACTGTAGTAAGTACTTCACTATCGACCAATCTAATTACACGCGGGGAAACGGTTGCAAAATTATTGGTAAATCTTACTGCAGCACCGTTGATTCATTTAAACTCCGCCTAGACAAATATCTCGCATCAAACCCGCGACTCACTGCGTTTGTAAATGAATAACTTTATTTTATCCTCCCCTCAGTTACTAACCCATCTGTCCCCTACTAACTTCCTAATCCTGCCACGGACATTAGTTCCCTTTCCAATGTTCCCTTACCCACTCTAAACCACTATTTAGACACTTGATCCTCAGTGTTTTGGAGGACAAGCAGCCTAGAAGGGTCACTAGACCTGTTGTTGCTTGATTTCCTGTGTACTCTCACTCACACAATCTCCCTTAATCACTCTCATTCATTCTCCGTCTCACTCACACGATCTCCCTCACTCACTCTCTCTTTCTCTCTCCCTCCCTCCCTCCCTCACTCACTCACTCATTCACTCACTCTCTCTCTCTCTCACTTCCCTGCTTGATCCCTCCCTCACTCACTCTCTCTCTCTCTCTCTTTCTCACTCTCTCTCTCTGTCTCTCACTATCTCACTCTCTCACTTCCCTGCTTGATCCCTCCCTGATCTCTCGTCCAGGACTCTCACAAAACTCAATAATTGCTTGCCACACTTTTTAAGGGATTTTTTACTCTTTGCTCACACTCGAGATGGGGTCATGTGTGTGTGTGTGTATGTGTGTGTGTGTAGTAATAATAATAATAATAATAATAATAATAATAATAATAATAATAAATACTAATACTAATCGGTTTATTTCAAGCCGGCAGCCAATGGGGCTGAAAATGCACAGACTTAACCGAGATCTTACCCTAAGGGATCAACAGACTGATCCTGGCTGCTAAGGGGAGCGCCTATACTCCCGAGGGGGTAGGACGTGGGCAGGAGACTTTGTGGGTCCCCTGAGGCGGTCCGTCCAAACCTTGCCTTCACGGCCAGGGAAGGTTTTTGAGAGAACTTCCCCTGCCGGCGCGTGGGATTGAACCCTCGACACCAGAGCTATCGCTCCAAATACAGTTTACTAAGCGCGCTCGGCCACCGTGACCACACACCTTGTGTGTGTGTGTGTGTGTGTGTGTGTGTGTGTGTGAGTGAGTGTGTGAGTGAGTGAGTGAGTGAGAGAATGAGAGAGAGAGAGCGAGGAGATGGGCGTATTTATTTGCTCATTTATGTATGTATTGTTTTATGTCCTCCTAGACCTCCATCAACCTGTAAAAAACACCCCCTAGACCCCCTTCAAGATAAATTGGTACATTTTTCGGTACACAAATGTCCCAGCTGAAGGCCGGTTACTCTTAAAATTACAGACTCGTTCTCACTCGCCAGGAAACATCGACACCTTATTGGCAAAGAAAATGGGCGAAAGGTCTCAAAATCGCTAAACTAACGGAACGAACGTCATAAAATCTCAAAACTAATATGCTAAACATGAGGGAGAAGGGGGTCCATAAAAAGCGAGTGATAGCCAGAACAAAATAAAAGGGTTAAACTTTTGTTTTTCTTTTCCTTGATTCCTCTAATTACTTTCTTGACCCCCCCCCCCCCTCCATTCCTCCACTCCCCTCCTAAATTTCCTCCTCCCTCCTTCCCTTCCTCCCTTCTTCCCTCCCCCCTTTCATCCATTGTAATCCCCTCTCCTCCCTCCTTCCCTCCATTCTCATCCCCTCTCCCCACTCCCTTCTTTCCTCCTCCCTCCCTTCCTCCCCCCTTTCCTTCATTCTAATCCCCTTTCCTCCCTCTTTTCCTCTCATTCTCCCTCCCTTCCTCCCTCCTCCACAACCTCCCTTCCTAAGCCCCCTCTTACATTTCCTCCTTCCTACCTCCCTCTTTACAACTCCTCCTCCCCCCCCCCCCCCCCTCCCCCCTCCCTTCCTCCCTTATTGAACAAACACTCCCCTGATTAACCCTGGGACCTCAGACGCTTCACCAACATAACACTTCAACATCACCAACATAACACTTCACCAACAAAACACTTCAACATCACAAACATCATCACACATTTCGACACACAAATCATAACTATCAACATCAAACCCCTACAACGTCACAGCATCGTACTTCACCAACATCACAAACAACATCACAAAGAACAACTACAACAACAACACGTCCCACCTTCACAACTTGGAATACTTAATCCCTCTATTGACGAGCCCATCTTCGCAAGGGAGCGTGCTGTCTCTTCAAACAGTCTGCTGCACCAAAACACAACCCACAACGAGGGGCAACGCGCTCCTCGGTGCTGCTAGGAGAGTGGCGAACACAACCTTAGGTGACCTTAGGTAGGTATTGGTTTATCACTATCTGGTCCGACGACTTGGGGGTTACTGGAATATTTTGTTTAATTAGGATCGAGGTTTTTGCTTGTTTTCGCCATTTTCGAGCAATGTAGTCAAATCTACGTATGCCAAACGAGCTATTTTTCCGTCAATATTAATGGGCAATTTTGTAGTCTGGCAGCTTGAAAATATAAGTTCACTAAACATTACACTACCTAACATAATTTACCATCGATCTAGTTTCCGATGCAAAAAAAAAAAAAAAAAACGAGAAAAACTTGCTAATCGAAGTGGTGGAGAATGCGCTCGTGTGACACCGTGTTTATTTTTTGCCATGAACCCCTTTCTCCCTCATACTTTTAGGCCTCATTATGTTTTGACATTTTATGGCGATACCCATTAGTTTGGCGATTTAAGACCTTTCGTCCCATTTAATCGTCAATCTTAACCCCTTCTGTACCGGCGACCTCTTTTCAGGTTTACTCTGGCTACTGTTAGACGATTATATTCAGATTATAAGACGATTATTAGACGATTATATTCAGATTATAAGACGATTATTAGACGATTATATTCAGATTATTAGACGATTATATTCAGATTATAAGACGATTATTAGACGATTATATTCAGATTATAAGACGATTATTAGACGATTATATTCAGATTATAAGACGATTATTAGACGATTATATTCTGATTATTAGACGATTATATTCAGATTATAAGACGATTATTAGACGATTATATTCAGATTATAAGACGATTATTAGACGATTATATTCAGATTATTAGACGATTATATTCAGATTATAAGACGATTATTAGACGATTATATTCAGATTATTAGACGATTATATTCAGATTATAAGACGATTATTAGACGATTATATTCAGATTATAAGACGATTATTAGACGATTATATTCAGATTATTAGACGATTATATTCAGATTATTAGACGATTATTAGACGATTATATTCAGATTATAAGACGATTATTAGACGATTATATTCAGATTATAAGACGATTATTAGAAAATTATATTCAGATTATAAGACGATTATTAGACGATTATATTCAGAGTATTAGGGCCTCCAGCAATTAACAGGCTTCGAACTCTCTCAATCAACCCTTTCAAGTACTACAGATCCTTCCTAAGCTGCACAAAAAAATCGTCTTAACATAGCTAGAATTGAATACAAAAGACGTCGCCGGTACAGAAGGGGTTAATCCTGACTATAGATTTAGTTATTACTGTATTTTTGAGTTTCCTCGCTAGACCCCTATCAAGCTTTTAAAAACACCCCTTAGAACCCCTTTCAAGATAAATGTGTAAATTTTTCGGTAGAAAAATGTCCCGGCCGAAGGCCGATTCCTTCCAAAATTGCAGACTCGCTATCACTCGTCAGGAAAAAATCGACACCTAAATGGCACGAAAGGTCTTAATATTTACAACGAAATGAGACGAAAGGTGTCAAAATCGCTAAACTAACGGAACGAACGTCTTAAGATCTCAAAGCTAATATGCTAAACATGAGGGAGAAGGGGGTCCATAAAAAGCGAGTAGTACTCCCTTAAATACTGACTACCTCGTTTAGATGGTAAGGTCTGTGTGGTCAGTGTATCTAGGTAAAACAATCTCTGTCGGAAATACTGACTACCTCGTTTAGATGGCAAGGTCTGTGTGGTCAGTGTATCTAGGTAAAACAATCTCTGTCGGAAATACTGACTACCTCGTTTAGATGGCAAGGTCTGTGTGGTCAGTGTATCTAAGTAAAACAATCTCTGTCGGAAATACTGACTACCTCGTTTAGATGGTAAGGTCTGTGTGGTCAGTGTATCTGGGTAAAAATCTGTGTCGGAAATCTATCGAGGTCAGGCAGGCCTTATCTGATCCTGTGGTTATTCTAGATATACGTACCTTCCCTTTAGTTTACCCTCAACACTCGCTCTCGCTCACTCTCACTCTCTTTTCTCTCTCTCACACTCACTCTCATCTCGCTCTCGCTCTCTCTCTCTCTCTCTGGGACAGTAAATAAAGGTTATAAAATCAAAAGTTTGTATTTCTCTCTCTCACTCTCTCTCTCACTCACTCACTCACATCTCGCTCTCTCTCTCACTCACTCACTCACTCACTCACTCACTCACTCACTCACTCACTCACTCTCATCTCTCTCTCTCTCTCACACACACTCTCTCTCTCTCTCTCTCTGGGACAGCAAATAAAAGTTATAAAATCAAAAGTTTGTATTTCTCTCTCTTTCTCTCTGGGGCGGCAATTAAAGGTTATTAAGTTTAAGTTTGTATCTCTCTCTCTCTCTCTCTTTCTCTCTCTCTGGGGCGGCAATTAAAGGTTATTAAGTTTAAGTTTGTATCTCTCTCTCTCTCTCTCTCTCTCTCTGGGATGGCAAATAAAGGTTTTTAAGTTAAGTTTACTCGCTCTCACTCTCACTCACTCTCTCTCTCTCTCTCTCACTCTCTCTCTCACACACACACTATCTCTCTCTCTAGAAATCAGAGGTAAATACAGTCTCCATTAAGGGGAGATTTCCACTTGAGGGATTTTTTTCTGAACCCCTTTCTCCCTCATGTTTAGCCCCATTGCTTTTGAGATTTTAAGACGTTCGCCCTAGTAGTTTGGACATTTAAGACATTTTGCCCCATTTCTGTCAATGTTAAGACCTTTCGTGCCATTAAGGTGTCGATTTTTTCCTGGCGAGCGATAGCGAGCCTGTATTTTAAGAGCAACCGGCTTCCGGCCTGGACATTTTTCTACCGACAAATGTACAAATTTATCTTTGAAAGGGGGTCTAGGGGGGTGTAATTTTAAGCTTGTTGGAGGTCTAGGGAACAAACGAAATACCTCCCCTTAACCCTTTGGCGCTCACACGTTCTTCCCAAGCTGAATGAAGCCGTCTAAGGAGAGCCACAGTAATTTAGAACGCCGTCACAATGAAGGGGAGATGGGTTGGTTTTTTCTGGTCCCCTTTCTACCTCACGTTTAGCCCAATTCGTTTTCAGAGATTATAACGTACGGCCCATTAATTTGACGATTTTAAAGCCTTTTGCCCCATTTCTTTGCCAATATTAAGACTTTTCGTGTCATTTAGGTGTCGTTTTTTTCCTGGCGAGCGACAGCGAGCTTGTAATTTAAGAGGAATCGGCCTTAGGCCGGGACATTTTTCCATCGAAAAATGTACAAATTTATCTAGAAGGGGGTCTTGGGTCGTGTTTTTATTTTGTTTTAGCTTGATGGAGGTTTAGGGAGGAAACTAAACAAATAATACAAAATTAAATATATGAGCATATAGCCCATTCCCCCTTAATAAATATATGAGCATATAGCCCATTCCACCTTAATAAATATATGAGCATATAGCCCATTCCACCTTAATAAATATATGAGCATATAGCCCATTCCCCCTTAATAAATATATGAGCATATAGCCCATTCCACCTTAATAAATATATGAGCATATAGCCCATTCCACCTTAATAAATATATGAGCATATAGCCCATTCCACCTTAATAAATATATGAGCATATAGCCCATTCCACCTTAATAAATATATGAGCATATAGCCCATTCCACCTTAATAAATATATGAGCATATAGCCCATTCCCCCTTAATAAATATATGAGCATATAGCCCATTCCCCCTTAATAAATATATGAGCATATAGCCCATTCCACCTTAATAAATATATGAGCATATAGCCCATTCCCCTTTAATAAATATATGACATATAGCCCATTCCACCTTAAGCAGCATATAGCCCATTCCACCTTGAGCATATAGCCCATTCCCCCTTAATAAATACTTAATAAATATATGAGCATATAGCCCATTCCACCTTAATAAATATATGAGCATATAGCCCTTCCAATATGAGCATATAGCCCATTCCACCTTAATAAATATATGAGCATATAGCCCATTCCCCCTTAATAAATATATGAGCATATAGCCCATTCCACCTTAAGCGAAGGTTTTTAGTTTGGTCCCTAGATATCCTTCAAGCTTAAGATTACACCCCCTTGAGCCCCTTTCAAGATAAATTTGTACATTTTTCGGTAGAAAAATGTCCCGGCTGAAAGCCGGTTCCTCTTAAAATACAGGCTCGCTATCGCTCGCCAGGATAAAATCGACACATAAATGGCACGAAAGATCTTAAAATTGACAGAAATGGGTTGAAAGTTCTTAAAATTGTCAAAATAATGGGGCGAACGTCTTAACATTAGGAAAACAATGGGGCTAAACATGAGGGAGAAAGGAGTCGAGAAAAAAATCCCTCAAGTGGAAATCTCCCCTTAACCTAGAAGATGAACCTGTACAATCAGATGACGCCATGAAGGCATATTTATCAATGACTAATTTGCATATTTGATTAGTTAACATATTCATCTAATTTGCATATTTGATTAGTAACATTCATCTAATTTGCATATTTGATTAGTAACATATTCATCTAATTTGCATATTTGATTAGTAACATATTAATCTAATTTGCATATTTGATTAGTTAACATATTCACCTAATTTGCATATTTGATTAGTTAACATATTCATCTAATTTGCATATTTGATTAGTTAACATATTCACCTAATTTGCATATTTGATTAGTTAACATATTCATCTAATTTGCATATTTGATTAGTTAACATATTCATCTAATTTGCATATTTGATTAGTTAACATCTTCATCTAATTTGCATATTTGATTGGGTAACATATTCATCTAATTTGCATATTTGATTAGTAACATATTCATCTAATTTGCATATTTGATTAGTTAACATCTTCATCTAATTTGCATATTTGATTAGTTAACATCTTCATCTAATTTGCATATTTGATTAGTAACATATTCACCTAATTTGCATATTTGATTAGTTAACATATTCATCTAATTTGCATATTTGATTAGTAACACATTCATCTAATTTGCATATTTGATTAATAACACATTCATCTAATTTGCATATTTGATTAGTAACACATTCATCTAATTTGCATATTTGATTAGTAACATATTCATCTACAGTCGTATTAACCCTTTGAAGATAATGACGCATTTTGACAGTTTATCCTGGCTATCAAGAGACTATTGTAGACAGTTTAGGAAGGATCAGTGGGGATTATAAGGCTAAACACTATCTCCATTAAGGGGAGGTTTTTAGTGTGTTTCCTAGACTTCCATCAAGCTTGAAATTACACCCCCTTGACCCCCTTTCAAGATAAATTTGTACATTTTTCGGTAGAAAAATTTCCCGGCCGAAGGCCGGTTCCTCTTAAATAACAGGCTCGCTATCGGTCGCCAGGAAAAAATCGACACCTAAATGGGACGAAAGGTCTTAAAAGTGACATAAATGGGGTGAAAGTTCTTAAAATCGCCAAACTAATGGGGCGAACGTCTTAAAATCTCAAAAGCAATGGGGCTAAACATGAGGGAGAAAGGGGCAAAGAAAAAAATCCCTCAAGTGGAAATCTCCCCTTAACCCTCTGACTTTCATAATTATCCCCTTCCTAATCTGAACCAAAAACGTTTAAATATTAGCCAGAGAACAGAACAGAAATACGTCACGGCAATAACTACTGTACATCTTCGGCACAAATTAACCCCTTGAAGCTCTGACGCGTTTTAGCAGTTTATTGTGGCTATCATTAGACGATTGGATGCAGCTTAGGAAGGATCTGTGGGTATTAAAAGGGTAAAGACTCTTTCAATCAACCCTCTGACTTCCATAATTATACCCTTCCTAATCTGAATAAAATCGTCTAATAATTACCAGATAACAATACAGAAATGCGTTATTGGAGCTTGAAAGGGTTAACCCATTGTATACCAGCGACGTGTGTTAGATATTATTCTAGCTATATTTAGACGATAGTATGCAGCTTGGGAAGGATCTGTGGTAGTTAAAAGTGTTGGGTGTGATAGTTTGAAGCCTTATTATTGAGAGAGAGAGAGAGAGAGAGAGAGAGAGAGAGAGAGAGAGAGAGAGAGAGAGAGAGAGAGAGAGAGAGAGAGAGAGAGAGAGAGAGAGAGAGAGAGAGAGAGAGAGAGAGAGAGAGAGAGAGAGAGAGAGAGAGAGAGAGAGAGAGAGAGAGAGAGAGAGAGAGAGAGAGAGAGAGAGAGAGAGAGAGAGAGAGAGAGAGAGAGAGAGAGAGAGAGAGATGAACCAAACAGTGAGTAGAGAGTTGTTGTAATTGCCCTCCTGCAGAGTTTAACAAGGGGAAAAGTTATGATACAGCCCTAACAAGTCGGTCAGGGCAAGGGGAGAGATAGATGCTTGATAGATGCTTTGATTGATAGATACGATAGAAACGTGTACATGTGATAGATAGATGTTTAGGTTGATTGATAGATGGGGTGATAGATGTTACGTTTGATTGATAGATGGGGTGATAGATGTTAAGTTTGATTGATAGATGGGGTGATAGATGTTAAGTTTGATTGATAGATGGGGTGATAGATGTTAAGTTTGATTGATAGATGGCTTGATTGATAGCTAAGATAGAAACATGTATATACGATAGATAGATGTTTAGGTTGATTGATTGACATGTATACTGTACATAAGCCCGACTCTCTCTCTCTCACACACACACATCTCCCCTTAACATCCTACAATCCTCTTTGTATAATACTGTATATATATATATATATATATACTGTATATATACGAGACGTCAATACCAATGTTCTAGGTTAAAACCAAATATAATTGGAAAGGGGGTGGGGGGGGGATACTGACTCACTCTCACACACTCTCATTCACTCTCTCTCTCTCTCTCTCAGGTGTCTCTTAATTAAGCAGGTAATGAAGTGAGTGAGGCTACTGATTGGCGGAGAGACAGGTAAACACACATACACACACACGTACAACATACACACACACACACACCATACAATAACAGTCACACACGCATACCATACAGTTAGTCACAGTTAGTCACACACACTCACACTCCCTCTCCCTCTCACACTCTCTCTCTCTCTAAACAGTTCTTCAGTAGAGCAGTTCAAGAAGAGAGTAGATAGTATTTTGCACACTCTGTAATGAGTGTAGTGCACTAAACAGTCTCTCTCCTTCCACTCCAACCTAACCAGACCTAACCTAAACTCACTCTCACTCCCACACTCTCTCACTCACTCTCACTCTCTCTCTAATTATTCCTTAATATAACCAAGGGATGCAACCTCTTTATTAAACTCGGACAAATACACAAGGGGGTTTCTTTCAGAGCTGTAATCTAATTGTGGCAGAGAGAGAGAGAGAGAGAGAGAGAGAGGTGTGTCTGTATGTGTATGTGTGTGTGTGTGTGTGTGTGTGTGTGTGAGTATGTGTATATGAGTGCAATAATTATGACATATGGCAAGATTGATGCAATGACCTTTGCAACATAGATAGATAGATAGATAGTGTATCGACCACAGCAAAATATAAAATACAAAAATAACATATTTACAAAGGAATTACATAATACGTAAATTAATCCTTTCAGTACCATGACGTCATTTTAACTTTGATTCTGGTTACCATTAGATGATTTTATGCAGCTTAAGAAGGACCTATGTTACTAAGAGGGATAATTGAGATCGTATTTACACCCTTTGAGTCGTGAAGGTCCATTATACACTAAAGACAACGGTCTAATAGTAACCAGAATAGGATGGAAATTACGTCATGGTGTGAAGGGGTTAAATACCGAAACGAAAAACGAAACACCTACTGAAAAAAAAATCATAAAGAGAAAAAAAACAAAAAAACATGAGACATTTCAAACGATAGTGCTTGGAATTTATATCGATACACTTAAAATGCCAATAGATAGTTACACAAATTCTAAAAATACATGTAGGTTTAGTGAGTTCATAAAAATACAAATAGAAATATATACAGAACCTTCGAACAATAATGCATAAACCATTTTCTATATATACAGTATATAATTAAAAATCTAAAATCATAAAAGAAAATAGGTATAGAAATAAAAAACCGAAACATACGTGTAGAAAACGAGAGGTGATGGGGAGGGCAAACTAAAGAGACGTGATTTGCGTCGCGGCCAATGATTTTCGATAGTGGGGGGTACGGGGCGACACCTCCACTTTAAGTTTAGATACCAGCCACTACCACTTGTTTGACCCTTACCTACCACTTACTTCATATTTGCCTACCACTTAATTGCTATTATTATATGTTCCGGACATATATTTGACATACCACCCGTCCACTTTAAGTTTAGATAGGTCATTACCATTTGGCTACCACTTGCTTGACTCTTCCCTACCATTGACTACCACTTTAAGTTTAGATACCAGCCACTACCACTTGACTACCATTTGTTTGACTCTAACCTGCCATTTGACTACCACTTTAAGATTAGATACCAGCCGCTACCACTTACCCCCACTCTTAACTACCATTTGACTACCACTTTAAGATTAGATACCAGCCGCTACCACTTACCCCCATTCTTAACTACCATTTGACTACCACTTTAAGATTAGATACAGCCGCTACCACTTACCCCCTCTTAACTACCATTTGACTACCACTTTAAGATTATATAACAGCAACTACCACTTAACTACCACTTGTACGACACTTACCACTTTAAGCTTAGATACCAGCCGTTAACACTTACCCCCACTCTTGACTACCATTTAACTACCACTTTATTGATACCACTTTATTGATACCACTTTAACTAGCACTTTATTAATACCACTTTACCTACCACTTTATTCATAGAACATGGGAATTTGTCTACTACTAATATCATTTAAGTTTACCTACCACATTCCTTTCAAGACAGTTTCTGTTATCTTAGGAGAAATAGACTGGCTCGTATTGCAGTATTAAGGGGGGTGACCTGTTTTGGTTCTGTCCTTTTCTATCTTTCTCTGGCTTGTATCCATTCGGCCCCATTCAGCCTACTGTTTTAAGACGTTTATCCCCATCCAGGTGTAATTGTTTTACTGGTGAGCGGTAGCGAGCCAGCATATTTTTTATTTTTGTTTGACAGCAGGCTAAATTTGTATATTTTTCGATAGAAAAATGTCTCGGCGAAGCCGCATTTCTTCATAATTAATGCTGGCTCGCTATCGCTCGCCAGGAAGAAATCGACACCTAGATAGGGATAAACGTCTTAAAATAGTTGGCTGAATGGGGCCGAATGGATACAAGCCAGAGAAAGAGAGAAAAGGACAAAAAGCAGGTCACCCCCCTTAAGCCGGAGTCACACAAGCATTTATTTCGAGCAATTTTTAACGGGCAATTATGGCCAGGAAGCTTCAAAAATGACACTTTATCATAATTCATCCACCTAACATATTAATCTACCTTCAGTCTAGTTACCGATACCAGTGCGAACATGTCCTGAAATAATACGAGAACAAAAAAATTGCTTATGGAAAATTGACGGAAAAAGCGCTCGTGTGACAGCGGCTTTATAGATTGTAAGAACAATCTCCTATGCTGTCTCTTAACCTTTTGAGGATTATGACGCGTTTGGACTGCTCATTCTGGCCATTATTAGACGATTTTACTCAGATTAGGAAGGGTACATGGAAGTCAGAGGGTTAATGGAGATAGTATTTACCCTTCTGTTGACCATAGATCCTTCCGAAGTTGAGAGAGAGAGAGAGAGAGGATAGAAGGCTGCAGAGAGAGAGAGAGAGAGAGAGAGAGAGAGAGAGAGAGGATAGAAGGCTGCAGAGAGAGAGAGAGAGGATAGAAGGCTGCAGAGAGAGAGAGAGAGAGAGAGAGAGGATAGAAGGCTGCAGAGAGAGAGAGAGAGAGGATAGAAGGCTGCAGAGAGAGAGAGAGAGAGAGAGAGAGAGAGAGAGAGAGGATAGAAGGCTGCAGAGAGAGAGAGAGAGAGAGCTGAAGATCGAGAGATAGAAGGCTGCAGAGAGAGAGAGAGAGAGGATAGAAGGCTGCAGAGAGAGAGAGAGAGAGAGAGGATAGAAGGCTGCAGAGAGAGAGAGAGAGGATAGAAGGCTGCAGAGAGAGAGAGAGAGAGAGGATAGAAGGCTGCAGAGAGAGAGAGGAGAGAAATAGAAGGAAAGAGAAAGAGAGAAAGAGAGAGAGAGAGGATAGAAGGCTGCAGAGATAGAGACAGAGATAGAGGATAGAATCTGCGAGAGAGAGAGATGAGATTTGATGCTGCAGGAGAGCAAGAGGATAGAAGGCTGAGAGAGAGAGAGAGAGGAGAGAGATAGAGAGATAGAGAGAGTCTATAGGCAGAGATAGAGTATATAATTAGATAGATATATAGAGTAGAGATAGAAGATAGATATATAATTATAGAGTAGAGATAGGATAGAAGGCAGAGAGAGCAAAGTGAACTTAATTATACGTCCATCACATTTTAACTCACCCTGCCACCTTCCTGCCATACAGTCACCTCTCTCTCTCTCTATCTATCTCTATCTCTCTCTCTCACTCACTCACTCACCTGTGGAAGAAGTTTCCAGGATCGCCCCCGCAAGCACCACGTACGTCATCCACGTTGGATCTAACGATGTCCAACGGACGCGGTCAGAGGAACTACTTTGCAAGTACCGGCGGCTGATAAGGTCCTTCAAGGAAAAATCTAATAGAATCTTAATTTCAGGAATTGTTCCCCGGATTGATGTAGAAAACCGATTCTACAACATAGCTACCAGTACAAATCGCCGACTAGCCAAACTCTGCAGGGAGGACATCGGCTTTGTCGACACGTGGGATCATTTTTACTATGATAAATCTTTGTTTTCAGGAGATGGTGTACATCTCAATGAAGTAGGAGCTGCACGTCTTGGTCGTCTGCTGAACGATGCAGTCAAGGATTTCCGTTCAAAAAACGGGGTCAACCGGGGTTACCCAGACAGGGTAGTGTAAGTCAAATACGAACTGAAAATTCAGGCAATGCACAATCAGTAACATCCAACTCTAATACTCTTAAGGTGTTTTATGTAAATGCTCGTAGCATACGCAATAAATTTTCAGATCTAGAGGAAATCGTGTTTACAGAACATTATGATATAATCGGCATTACAGAATCTTGTTTAATACGGAAGACAGAGACTTTTTAGCCGAATATACGCTTCCTGGTTATACAATGTTTGAGAAAAGTCGGGTCAATAGAAATGGAGGAGGAGTTCTGTTTTGTATAAAGGAAAGTCTTAATCCCGTCTTAATGTCAAAACCTCAAATTGCGAATATAGACATATCTTACGTACTATTAAATAATAAACGAGGAACTAAAATAACACTAGCTTTATTATACAGACCCCCAGCTCAATCAGTGCAAACTGACAGTGAAATTTATGAACAAATTGCAGAAATAACTAACATACAAGATACCGTAATTCTTGGCGATTTCAACTTAACCCGTGACTAAATGGGGCGATATTTCTTACTTTCACACTCTGGACAGGACCTCTATGCTAACTTGCAAGAGAGTTCACTTTTTCAATTTGTACAATCTCCGACCCCGTGGTAATAATGTGCTTGACCTTGTACTCGCAACAAAAGAAGAATTAATAGAGAATTTGAATGTTGGTGATGAATTCAGTAACAGCGACCATCGTACGATAACTTTCACTTTAAAGTTTACTAGTAACAAATCAAATAGCAGCATTGAGAAAGTCCCCTAATTTCAAGAAAGCAAATTTTCATAAACTTAAATCAAAGCTTAAAGAAACTGACTGGAGCTTTCTGACTAACAATAACGACATAAATACATCTTGGGAGTGTTTCACAACCACTTACCTTAAGGCAGTGCAAGACTGCATACCATCGAAAATACGGCATCCAGGCCATAATGATAAGCCCAAATGGTGGAATAAAGATATTTCAGACTGTCTGCTTGCTAAAAAATTTGCTAATGATCCTCACAAAATGATGAAGAACGGGTGAAATTTGTAGAGCTACGACGCAAAGCCAAAAAGTTAATTAAGCAAAGTAAAAAGACCCTGGAGTTACATGTTGCGAATCAAAGTAAAACAAACCCGAAAGAATTCTATAGTTATATCAGAAAGAAAAAAGTAGTTACTTCAACTGTTGGACCGTTAGTCGATGAAAATGGAGAATACACCTAAAGACGAAGTACAAATGAGTAATGCCCTCAATACCTTCTTTGCATCAGTTTTTACAACCGAAGACCTCAGTGATATCCCTACGGGCCTACACCATCGCCGATTCAGATTGATAATTCAGATGTTCTAAGCAATATCACCGTTACAGAGAGAGAAGTATTGAATTGTTTAGATAAACTCAAGGTAAATAAAACGCCTGGACCTGATACAATCTCGCCTAGAGTTCTAAAGGAAGCTAAGGATGAGCTCTCCAAACCACTGACATTGCTATTCAATGAATCCTTGCAGTCTGGGACTATGCCTGATCAGTGGAAGCTAGCCAACGTAACACCGATATTCAAAAAAGGCAGCAAATCCCTACCCAGTAACTATCGTCCAATTAGCTTAACCTCAATTGTATGTAAAATGCTAGAAACGGTCATAAGAGACAGACTCGTAAATCACTTAGAGGCAAATAACTTACTTAAAGATAGTCACCACGGCTTTCGTAAAAAACGTTCCTGTTTAACAAACCTCTTAGACTTCTTCCACGATATCCTCAACCTCTACGATGAGAGTAAACCTGTAGATATTATATACCTTGATTTTCAAAAGGCCTTTGACAAAGTTCCCCACAAACGTTTTACTGCTAAAACTAAAAGCGCATGAATACAAGACGGTGTGTTGAAATGGATAGAAAATTGGCTCAGCGACAGAAAGCAAAGAGTAGTCATAAACGGTAAGGCATCTAAATGGACCAATGTAAGTAGCGGGGTACCCCAGGGATCGGTACTAGGACCAATTCTCTTTCTAATTTACATCAACGACATAGATGAGGGTCTCACCTGTACAATCTCAAAATTTGCTGACGATACAAAAATTGCAAATAGCGTACTCTCAAAAGAACAAGTTGACGATATGCAACACAATCTAGATAAATTGTCATGTTGGGCCCAAATTTGGCGAGTTTCAATGCAGATAAATGTAAAGTACTACATATCGGATACCTAAATGAGAAAGCAAACTATTCGATGAATGGCACTCAGCTTAAGAATGTAAACAGAGAAACCGATCTGGGAGTAGCAATATCGAGGACCCTACAACCGAGTCAACAATGTTCAGCAGTTGTTAAGAAGGCAACCAAAATAAATGTCTTTATAGGCAGTCATTTGAGCATAATCCAAAGAAGTTATCCTAACCCTTTACAATTCCTTAGTCCGCCCTCTTCTGGAATACTTCGTTCAATCCTGGTGCCCTTATTACCAAAATGACAAACAAGCTAGAACGAGTTCAACGTAGAGTTACCAAAATGATACCTAGCCTAAAGAACAAACCATACGAAGAGCGTCTTAGAGAATTAAATCTATTTCCTTTAACCCAGCGCAGATTAAGAGGTGACTTAATTCAAGTGTTTCAAAATCATCAAAGGCATCGACAATATGAACTGTAGTAAGTACTTCACTATCGACCAATCTAATTACACGCGGGGAAACGGTTGCAAAATTATTGGTAAATCTTTTAACTCACACGAATCTAAGAATTTCTTCTTCAATCGAGTTGTCAACTTGTGGAATGGGCTTCCCCGAGACGTTATAGACTGCAGCACCGTTGATTCATTTAACTCCGCCTAGACAAATATCTCGCATCAAACCCGCGACTGACTGCGTTTGTAAATTAATAACTTTATTTTATCCCCCCCTCAGTTACTAACCTATCTGTCCCCTACTAACTTCCTAATCCTGCCACGGACATTAGTTCCAGGGCAGTAGTTCCCTTTCCAATGGTCCCTTACCCACTCTAAACCACTGTTTGGACACTTGATCCTCAGTGGTTTGGGGGACAAGCAGCCTAGAAGGGTCACTAGACCTGTTGTTGCTTGATTTCTTTTGTACTCCTTTGTACTCTATTCTATCTATCTAATCTAGTTATCTATATCTCACAATCTCTCTCTCATCTCTCTCTCATCAATATTCATCGTTTCAAAAGCGTTAAATCTGTAAGTCTGTACACACACACACACACACAATACACACACACCACAACACAAACAACACACATCACACCACACAACACACACGTTAAATTCTTACCATCTCTGTCCTGCTTCGCTGCCTCTTACAACACTTTTCCAAGACTCACTCTCACTTCTCACTCTCACTATCTCGTCACAATCTCTCTCTCCTCGTCTCTCACTTAACCAATCGCCTTATGATCTACATACCCATCCGACATTCCCCTCCATCCATCAATCTGATTCAATCAGCTATTTTTTAATAAACCATTTACATAATTTATCTATCTATGTGGTCTGTTTATCTATCTATCTCCTCTATGTATCTCTCTATAAATATCATCTATCTTTGTATGTCTTTTCTAAACACACCTATCAATTACTCAAATCACTATCACATCCCTCGCTCTTCACTTAAGCATCTCTTCATAATGTCCATTACCCGTCCCTCCCTCAAACCATCAATATCTTCAATCAGCTATCCTTTATAACCAGCTTACTGATATTATTGTATCTATATGTTTATATATATCTACCTCTACCTGTGTGGTCTGTGCATTTATTTAATGTATATACACTCAAACAAAAAGAGACAACCGTATGGACTTATTTCTGCTATCAATGTGAATGTCTTTCTTCTATTATAATACATACCGGTATATATATATATATATATAGAGAGAGAGAGAGAGAGAGGCGGAGATAGAGACGGTTTCAATGTCCTGATAGAGATTGAAGTGATAGATCAACAACCACCCTTGAGCTCTGGATGCGGTTATTTGAATAATAATGGTCTAATGGATGGAATAGAATCAATAGATGGACACAGGGATTATCTCGCCTCTCCTCTCTCGTCTCTCGTCTCCGCCCTTCTCTCGTCCGTCGTCTCTCGTCCCACTCTCTCCCCTCTCCTCTCTCTCTTTCTGCCTCTCTCTCTCTCCTTCTCTTCTCCATAAGGGTGTATGAATTTGGTGTCTCTTCATCATCGTCCCTCTCCTCCCCTCTCTCTTCTCTTCTCTCTCCGGCATCTCAATAAGGGTGTATGAATTTGTGTCGACCTTGTTCTTTGGTGTTTGTGTGTTTGTTTGTTTTTGTGTTTGTGTGTGTGTGGGTGGGTGTCAACAATACGTGCTACATACAGTATATGGACAATTGGCTACATTAATTTAAAGCTATGTTTGGAGGGATAGATGTGGAATATGTATACAGTTTGGCCCACATTAATTTTATATACATTCGGTGTTATTTAACTTACTGAACCTACTGCTTCTACATCAATATATATATAGGAATAATATATTCTAATTCACTCGTATCAATTTTCCCTTCTTAACATAATATCATGAAGTGTATTTAAAATAATCCTGGTCATCTTTGTTTAATATAATCCTAGTAAAAAAAATAATAGTGTCTGGCATTCACCCTCCGACTCCACCCCAGAGGGATATCTTGGGGCGAGTTTTACATTCTCTCTCCACATAAAAGTACCTCTCAGCAAACGGTCCTCCCAGTACTTCATTATTGGTAGACAGGTCGTTCCATAGTTTAAACCTCTATTTGGTTCGAGGGGTGCTGTTTGGACCTCCCCTGTTTTTCACTCCATTGGTAGTTTTGAAGCTTTTGAGGTTCAAATCACCATAGGTTTGCGACAATAAAACGGTTTTAATCCTATTCAGCATGTTTCAGCTTGAAGGAAGTCTGGGAAGGTTTTTTTCTGTTAACCTAGGGGCCAAAATAAAATGGCAAAAACAACAAAATTTTCAATAATAATTAAAGAAAATATCATAACAACCCCCAAGACATCGGATGAAATAGTGTTAAGGGATATGTCTATTTGAGCTAATAGCTTTTTCACTATATTGTATGTTCTCCCTGTAGGAGTCCCCTTGTCCAGGGTTTCCCTACCCCCTGGCATCCTTCCCTAAGGAACGCAATTAATAAAATGATTAAACAGACATAATCCTAATAACCCGTCAAAATGTCAGATCAGATAGTGTTAATGGATGTGCCAAAGTTTACCTATTGTCTGTTCCGTGGTATTTTTACTATCGATCATGGCCTATTATCTATGTTGCATTTATCTTCCCTGTACGCCCTGTCACCCACCCCGGTAATGTGTCGATTTTTTGGGGCGAACGATAATAGCAAGCCTAGGGCCAAAGTACTTAAAACATACACGAAAATGGCAAAAGGAATCAAAATCCTCAATATATTAAAAAACAAAATATCCTATAAACCCCTGTCCCCTGTACAGTCCCTTGTCAAGTCCCTACCCAAGGACATGACATCCTGCCCTAGGACCCCACCCCATGTATAGAAGGACTTTCTCGCTGCACCGATTTTGCTACGTAAAAAGTGGCCTTAGTTTTTGGTATGTTTCCATTAAGGGTCGTCTATTACGATTGAGAGAAAAAAAAATATATATATATCGCCTTATAATTAATCTTATGAGTTGTATAGCTGGGATTTATAGCATACACCCACAGTATATATATATACTATAGCTCTCTCTATCCCTCACCACACACACACCCCCACACACACACACACACACCCAGGGAGTACCCAATGAACCTTATAGGTTAGGAAATGAAGTACATCAGCAAGGCAAGCGTGGAAAAGGACCTCGGATTGATTATCCAAGAAAAATGTATCCCCGTGAAAAGCACATATAGAAACACGTATAGAATGGTTCCCTGTATAGTCCCTGTCCAGTTCCCTACCCCCTGTAGTGTGAGTCATAGAAAGCTTACTGTTTAAGGGGAGTTTTTTAGTTGTTTCCCTAGACTTCCCGGCAATCTTAAAATTACGCCCCCGTTGAATTTCAAGATTAAATTTGTACATTTTTCGGTAGAAAAATTTCCCCGCCGAAGGCCGGTTCCCCTTAAATGTCAGGCTCGGCTATCGCTCGCCCAGAAAAAACTCGACACCTAAATGGCACGACTGGTCTTAAAATTGACCGAAATGGTGCGAGGGTTCTTAAATAATCGGCCAAACTAATGGGGCAAGCGTCTTTAAATCTCACAATCAATGGGGCTAAGCATGAGGGAGGAAGAGGTTCAGAAAAAAATCCTCCAGGTTGAAATCTCCCCTTAAGATGCTTTGGTCCGGCTCATTTTTGGAACTGTTTATAGGTTATAAATAGCCAATTATACTGGATCAACATTTCTTAAACCTGCTAAACTTCTTATCCTGGTCATTATAACATTTTTTAAAAATTTTGTCAAGGTGGTTTTAACTTGTTAGTGCCCCCAGACTGTACACAGTTAATGGATAAACATAAATGAAACACAAGTTGATGTCGATGGGCATTTAAATCATAACCTACCAAACTCAAATCCTCCGCCCCCCCTCCCCCCCCCCCCCCCCCCCGCCCCACCCCAATCCCCCCAAAAAAAAAATAAAAAAATAATACATAAATTAATAAATAAATAAATGAATAAAATACTACTACTACTACTACTACTACTACTACTCGTAATAATAATAATGAATGATAAGTAATAATAAATAGACGAAAATCCTCTACTACACTACTATATATAATAATATCATAATAATGAGATAATAATGAGAAGTAATATCAATAGTCCATACAAATCCAAATTAGTGTAACTTCGCCTGAGGATCCTGTAGACAAATCAATGGTGGGGGAAATTAAGTCATTGTTTTGAGAAACTTAAAGCTAGATCGACCATAAATAGATAGAAATAATACCAACCTCCTTTTACAAACCCTGCACATCCTGGACGATAGAATAGAAAGATGGATACATTAGATTGATAGATGATCAGATAGATTAATATCAGATAGCTAGATAGATACAGTAGATAGATAGATTAGAAAGATGGATACATAGATTGACTAGATAGCTTAGAGAGATTAATCTAGATACAGTAGATCGATTAGAGAGCTAGTTTCGTTAGACAGATAGATCGATAGATAGATAGGTAGATCAATTATATTGAAAATGTAAACACATATTGCTAGATTAGTACAATACATAACTATGCCAGTACAAACAAAAAATAATATTAATTACATAAATCTCAATAAGAGAACCATATCTACAGTCATAGACTACAGTAGATCTGGACTGGACACGAAAGTGGAACTTTGGCGTGAGGGACCCACAATCGGCGATCGAAACCCCCAAGTTCAAACCTCGAAACCGCGAAACTATAAATGTTTCGCGGTTTCGTGGTTCGCATTGTGGGGTTCGTTGTTTGCGATTTTGGGTCCCTTACTGCAAGTTTCCATGTTCGTGTCCAGTCCCAGATCTACTGTAGTCTATGACTGTATATATACTTTTTGTTTGTTTCTATGTGAGTGAGTGAGGACAAAAGGCAAGAATGCATGTGGCGAATGTCTCTCTCAGAGTTGAAAGAGTGACAAGGGCCAAAATCAAGGGACTTCCGATCCAAAATGCCTGGACACACAGAGTTTGAAGCAACGTAATTCATAGGAAGAAGGAAAGACTGATTCTGGGAGAGAGTTTCCAGATCCAGTTGTTGAAATAGAAGAAAGATTGATAATAAAATGTTCACGTCTTGGGTTGGAGAGTTGCACAGAGTAGGGGTAGGATTGTGTTGCAAGGACTGGTTCTACGTGCTCTACGAAGAGGGGGGGTGTATACAATGAGAGCGCTCTGAGGAACACTGAAGTTATTGTGATAGCCGATAAAATAGTGACAAAGATGCAACATTGCGGCGAAGAGAGGACTGGCAGAAAATTAGTGATTGGACATGAGTTAATGAGCTGGCAGGCCTTTCTTTTTCTACTTTTTGTCGGTAGAAGTGCTGTGTGAGAGGGATCTTCTCCCGCACTCGTGTGCACCATACGCAATACAGGGACGCACTTTGCCCCTGTACAGATCAAGAAGCTACGCAGGGGTAAAGAATCCCTGGAGGCGGTTGAGCACACCCAACATATATATATATAATTATATCTATATATAATAATATATATATATTATATATATATATATATATATATATCTATATATATAGATATATATTATATATATATATGCGTGTGTGTGGTGTGTGTGTGGTGTGTGGGAATTGAACGTGTGACATATTTGTGGACGTACCCTCAGCAGTAGGGAACACTTACTGACACAGCCATGGATACGTACGTACACACACACACACACACACACACACACACACACACACACATACACACACAGGCTAAGACAGATTGCTAGGACACACAGACTGACATGTATAATGTATATTATACATTTACATAAGAGATACAGAACCATCTAAACGTACTCCATAAGATCTATCTATCTAACTCTCTCTCTCTCTCTCTGTATGTATGTATATATATATATATATATATACAGTATATGTACAGTATATACTGTATAAATATGCCTTCTTATATATTAATATACCACCTCACCCCAGGCTGGAAGAGAACTGGCTTATAAACTATTAAATATAATATATAGAGAGACATGAGTCCACTGAAGAAGGCGAAGAAGTTTTTTTAGCCTGGTCATCTTTAGGGGGGTAGAGCGCCCCCCCCCCCCCCTTCCCCCGCCCCTAGAGACCCTATAGTAACAGAGATCGGCCAACCACCGCCATATTGGGGTTTTTCTATTATACTCAGGCCCAATCCACACTTTTCCTATTTCCCCCCCCCCCCCTTTTTTGGGGGGGAGGGGGGGGGGGGGCCGGCTCAAGACAGAGCCAGAATAGTGCCAATACAACAGACTGTGGCCGCTACACTGGGATCTACAGTATAGGTCGCTACCCAAAAGTCTGCTTTCGGCAATATTGGTACAAGATAATGAGTGGGTGCGTGTTGATCTTAGAGTTTAAATTCTACAAACGATCTACATTAAAACATTACCCAGTCATTTGATATAATTAAAACTTGAAAACAATCCACAACCATTACAGACATTCGGCAATACATGTGCTGATTATATATAGTTTGGTCCTTTGGATTGAACTTCTATAGAAACCATAACTAATTACATCACCCCGAATCGTTTGATAAGTATCCGTGATCCATCAAAATGGCGTTTAATAAACTAAACCACACACTAAATATAAAGAAAAGCAGTCCGATCTCTGCTATTCCCTGGTCTCCTACTAGCAACGTGTTGAAGGTTAAGGTAGGTCACAGAGACAGGTTCTGGTGTGAGGCGAGGTCAACAGTCTATCTAACCCCCCCCCCCCCCCACCCATCACCTTCACCCGCCTATCAAAAGGTCACAACAACATGGTACAACCAGAACGTCAGAAAATGGGACTCTGCAAAATGGCCTACTAGCGCCATACGAGGCGGGCAGCCTTCTTTGAAACAGGATTCACTTGTTCATTGTAGTGACGTTACGGTCGCGCTAATACAGTCATGGTTCACCTGTCATTACGTTTGGCTTTCCTCTGCTGTATTAATGTCTGTCAAATGTTGGAATAGGTGGGTAAGGTCTTGAGGAACCTGTTTATATAACTCACCAGTCCACAAAGAAGACAATCATAGTGTACAATATTACTGATACCAATTCTTGTATCAAAACATAATTTGGTTGGGCCGAGACATCACTTATGTAGCCGACTGTAGACCCTAGGTGGTGGTTTTGTGTGTGTTCTTTTATGTCAAAGTATTATTTAACTGCTAAAGCGTAATTTCCTCATAGTAGCGGTAATTTCCTCATAGTAGCGTAATTTCCTCATAGTAGCCGAATTTCCTCCCTCATAGTAGCCTAATTTTCCTCATAGTCCGCCTAATTTCCTCATAGTAAGCGTAATGTTCCTCATAGTCGACCTAATGTCCTCATAGATAGCGTAATTTTCCTCATAGTACCTATTTCCTCATAGTAGCCTAATTTCCTTTCCCTCATAGGTCGCCTAATTTCCTCATAGTATCGGAATTCCTATAAGGTCGCCTAATTTCCTCATAGTAGCGGTACTTTCCCCTCATAGTAGCCTATTTTCCTCATAGTAGCCCTAATTTTTCCTCATAAGTAGCCTAATGTTCCTCATAGTCGCCTAATTTCCTCATAGTAGCCTGAATTTCCTCATAGTAGCGTAATTTCCTCATAGTAGCCTAATTTCCTCATAGAGCCTAATTTCCTCATAGTAAGCCTAATTTCCTCATAGTAGCGTACTTTTCCTCATAGTCGCCTAATTTCCTCATAGTATCCTAATTTCCTCATAGTAGCCTAATTTTTCCCTCATAGTAGCCTAATTTCCTCATAGTCGCCTAATGTTCCTCATAGTAGCGTAATTGTCCTCATAGTACAGTAATTTCACTCATCGCCTAATTTCCTCATAGTAGCGTAATTTCCTCATAGTCCCGCCCTAATTTCCTCATAGTAGCCTAATTTTCGCTCATAGTAGCCTAATTTCCTCAAGTCGCGTAATTTCCTCAGTCGCCTAAATTTTTTCCTCATAGTACCGCTAATTTCCTCATAGTCGCCTAATTTCCGCATAGTAGCCTGACTTTTTCCTCAAGTCTCCTAATGTCCTCATAGTCGCCTAATGTCCTCAGTCCGCCTAATTTTCCTCATCGTAGCCTAATTTCTCATAGTAGCCTAATTTCCTCATCGTAAGCCCTAATTTCCTTCCTCATAGTACGACTAATTTCCTCATAGTAGCCCTAATTTCCTCCCTAGTCGCCTAAGTTCCTCATAGTAGCCTAATGTTCCTCAAGGTCGCCTAATTTCCTCCTCATAGTAGCCTAATTTCCTCATAGTAGCCTAATTTCCTCCATAGTCGCCTAATTTTTTCCTCATAGTAGCCTAATTTCCTCCATAGTAGCCTAATTTTCCTCATAGTAGCCTAATATTCCTCCTCATAGTAGCCTAATTTTCCTCATAGTCGCCTAATTTCGATGAATTCTTTGTGTCTTGATTACTACGCAGTTTGTACTTCCCCCCCGAAGCTGTAGGGAGATAAGGGAGGGGGGGGGGGGGTGGGGGGACTAGGGGGGGGGGGGGGGGGGGAGACTCAGGGGGAAACTGAGGGTAGGGGGGAAAGGGAAGGGGGGTGGGGGGGGGTGGGAAGACCCCAAGATCTCAGGGGGAAACCTTGAAGAGCATAGGATGGGTCCACTTGTATAATATTTATTTTCATATAATCTCACCCCAACCACACCCCCCCATTGAAAATTTTAATTTACAGTATATGATGATCCCACCGGGGGATTCGAACCCTGGGTTATCACACACATATTTCACTTGTAGCCACCTTAACCATACACCACCAGGACGGTTAATAGCACTAGAACCCCCTTGGAGGATTTAGGGGGTTGTGATCGTTTTTCCGGTCCCCATCTCTCTTCTTCCTCCTCATGTCTAGCTCCATTGTTTTTGAGATTTTAGGACGTTCCACGCCAACACCTCCAATTATTTGGAAATTTTAAGACTTTCGCGCCTCCGCGCACTCCCATTTCTCTTTCCCTTTTTCCTTTTTGAGGTCAAATTTTGGACCTCATGTCTAGCTCCATTGTTTTTTGTAGATTTTAGGACGTTTCACCGCTCGATTTTTTTCATGGTTGGCAATATTTAAGAAATTTCCGCCCCATTCTCTTTGTCAATATTTAGACTTTTCGTGTCATTTAGATGTCCGATTTTTTTCTGGCGAGCAATAGCGCCCTTCGGTCGGGACAGTTTCTATAATTTTTTTTACAAATTCTCTTTAACCCCGTGGAGCCCCCGGCTAGTTTTGTGGTAATGTTGCGCACCAGAACCCTGCCGGTTTTCAAAAAATGGTTTTATAATTTAATTATTCTGCAGAAACAAATAGCGAATAGGGTTAGGAATGAAGGAAAAACCACGAAACAAAAACGCCTCAAAAAGCTTAAAAAAAACATGGTCCTGACAGAGCCCCTCCACGAACGGATTTTACAAGAGTAAAAACAATTGAAGGCAATTATCCCAAAAAAACAGGTTATTGCGCAGCTCGCGCGCACGCACGTGGACTTTGAGTGAGTTTTCAACCCTCGGCACGGGTTTGCGTGGGATACTTCCACGTTCCCATACAAATCTGAGCCCTCTTGAGTGGCTACACCTGAGGTTACGGTCGGCGCAATTAGGGTGACGCGCCAGGCGCGTCTCTGGGGCTGTGCGTTACATACTTCGCCGACGCGTCAGGCGCGTCGCTGGGGCTGTACGGGTTAAGGAGGATCTTGGACGGATGTTTTTTTTAAGCTTGTTGGAGATCTAGGGAGGAAACTAAACAAATAATACAAAAATATAAATAAACTTGAAGAAGCTAGGATGGGTCCGTTTATATTCAGTGTGTCACTAGCAAAAGACCCCTTGGGAGGATTTAAAGGAACAATGGCCCAAGACTTGATTATTACGAAGGAGACTAAACACAAGGCCCAGATCGGGGTCCCTGGAAGTGAATTTCTGAGGGCATTATCAATATGGAAGAACAGTGACCTCTGGGGGCCTTCCGGAAATAATCATTGGGAAAGAAACTTGAAAGGGTAGGGAAGAACCCTTAATGAAGGCCCCTAAAACTGAGCCTTAATAAAGACCCCCTAAGGCAGTGGTTCTTAAAGTTTTTCAGCCCCGATACCCCAAAGTTCAACTCCAAGTCAACCTGATACCCCCTCTCCAATATTAGCCTACTACTCCCGACTTTCATAGTCATAGTCACCATTCAGTGCACGAAATTATTAATTTAATATTTTCCAGGATGCCTTTTTGGATACCCCCAAGAACCGGTTTCGATACCCCCTGGGGGTATTGAGGCACTACTTTAAGAACACCTGCCCTAAGGTATGGCCCACAGGGATGGACCCCTAGGATGCAACCTCTAAGAGAACGACCAAGGCTAGAAATATTTCACTTATTACTTATATATTCATAACGCAGTATATGTACGGTACTGTACAATCTAATGATGTCTAATTACAGTACTGTCATACCTATTAGTTATTGCAAGAGATTATTTCAAGTGCGCGGAATTTCGATGTGAGTGTCCTAGGTTCGAGACCTTGGAGTGCAACATGTATTTGTTGATTTGATTAATTGAGTTTAGAGGTGAAGTTGGTTGGTAGACAAAACATAATAATACATCCAACGTAATGGCAACTGCGACAACTGTATAACAATGGAAGACCCACCAAATAGAGTGGTGTGTCAAACGGACCCTCTTAGTATCCTCTATACAACAATGCACTTATCAATAACACTACTATCCTCAGATATCACACGTTACCTTATTACCCCCTACCCCCAGAACACACACACACACACAGTACCACATGAACCCCAATACACACACACTACCACTACTATTACCTTTCAACACCTCTTTCTCTCTCTCTCTCTCTCTCTCTCTCTCCCAGTACCACATGAACCCCAGTAGCAACCCCAGTACACACACACACACACACACACACACACAGTACCATATGAACCCCAATACACACACACTACCACTACTATTACCTTCCAACACCTCTCTCTCTCTATCTCTCTCCCAGTACCACATGAACCCCAGTAGCACCCCCAGTACACACACACACCACTACTATTCAACTCTCTCTCTCTCTCTCTCTCTCTCTCTCCCAGTAGCACCCCAATACACACACCACCACTAGTATTAAGGGGAGGTATTTAGTTTCTTCCCTAGAACTCCATCAAGTTTAAAATTACACACCCTAGACCCCCTGTCAAGATAAATTTGTACATTTTTCGGTAGAAAAATGTTCCGGCCCAAGGCCGGTTCCTCTCAAATTACAGGCTCGCTATCGCTCGCCAGGAAAAAATCGACACCTAAATGGCACGAAAGGTCTTAAATTGACAGGAATGGGGCGAAATTTGTCTTAAAATCGCTAAACTAATGGAACAAACGTCTTAAAATCTAAAAAACAATGGGGCTAAACACGAGAGAGAAAGGGGTCCAGAAAAAAATCCCTCAAGTAGAATCTCCCCTTAACCTTCTCTCGTCAAAGCAAGGTCAAAACAAACCAGTACCTCCCAGCCAGTCTTTTACAACCTTGCTCACAGGTGCTTTACATAGCTGGTACCAATCAGGTGTGCTTTATATAAGAGGTACAATCGGGGGTATTAAGTGTTGTCATAGATTCCAGTGGTTTCCGCTCAAGAAGTGTTATTGGTATCTTTATAGTTACTGGGAAAAGTGCTTATCCCTCAGAGTATTAGTCAGTGTCCGAAACTTTGTGAAATATCTGACAACACTTATTAACCTCGACTGTACAACATCTAAATCACGATATATAATACACTTAGAAACGTGGCCAGGATGAATGTAAACACCATATGAGGGGAAACGTTTTATTGGCAACGTTCCGCAGATAGATTCATCAGGCCAATCATAACCTGATGAAACTATGTGAAACGCTTTCATTACCCCCTTCTGTACCGGCAACGCCTATATTCCAGCAAAATTCAGGGGATTTTCTGCGGTCTAAGAATGATCTGTGGTAGCAAAAAGGGTTAAGTGAGATTGTTCGAAGGCTGTTAATTGCTGTTGGCCATTTTCATACTGACTACAATGTCCAACAGTAGCCAGAATAAAGCTAAAGGACGGCATCGGTACTTTCAGGGTTAAAGTGCTCCTACTCCTAAGGTGTGTATATTCATCTAAATCAAAATAGGGTGTAAGGTCCAAATCACACCCTATTCTTCCTCCAAGGTCCAAATCACACCCTATTCTTCCTCCAAGGTCCAAAATCACACCCTATTACTTCCTCCAAGGTCCAAATCACACCCTATTCTTCCTCCAAGGTCCAAATCACACCCTATGTCCTCCAAGGTCCAATCACACCCTATTCTTCCTTAAGGTCCAAATCACACCCTATTCTTCGTCTCCATCAACAAGAATATGTACGGTACAACTATCTGTGAACCTTAATATGTGTTTACGTGTACAACTATCTGGTGAACCTTAATATGTGTTTACGTGTACAACTATCTGTGAACCTTAATATGTGTTTATGTGTACAACTATCTGTGAACCCTTAATATGTGTTTACGTGTACAACTATCTGTGAACCTTAATATGTGTTTACGTGTACAACTATTTGTGAACCTTAATATGTGTTTATGTGTACAACTATCTGTGAACCTTAATATGTGTTTATGTGTACAACTATCTGTGAACCTTAATATGTGTTTACGTGTACAACTATCTGTGAACCTTAATATGTGTTTACGTGTACAACTATCTGTGAACCTTAATATGTGTTTACGTGTACAACTATCTGTGAACCTTAATATGTGTTTATGTGTACAACTATCTGTGAACCTTAATATGTGTTTACGTGTACAACTATCTGTGAACCTTAATATGTGTTTACGTGTACAACTATCTGTGAACCTTAATATGTGTTTACGTGTACAACTATCTGTGAACCTTAATATGTGTTTACGTGTACAACTATCTGTGAACCTTAATATGTGTTTATGTGTACAACTATCTGTGAACCTTAATATGTGTTTACGTGTACAACTATCTGTGAACCTTAATATGTGTTTACGTGTACAACTATCTGTGAACCTTAATAATATGTGTTTACGTGTACAACTATCTGTGAACCTTAATAAAACCATCCACACCTAACCCTTATCTGTTTAACCTTTTCTAATACGTTTCTCGGTGGTTCAGATTTTAAGCGGAAGGTTTCTGGACCCCCTTCTCCCTCATGCTTAGCCCAATTAGTTTTATGATTATAAGACATTCACCCCATTAGACTGACGATTTTAAGACTTTTCGTACCATTTAAATGTCTATTTCATCTTGGTGAGAGCTAGCAAGCCAGCAATTTAGGAGAACCGGCCTTTGGCCGCGGCATGTCTCTACCGAGAAATGCATATAATTATATATATATATATATATATATATATATATATATATATACGAGGGGTCTTGGGGGTATTATTTAAAGTTTGATGGAGGTCTAGGGAGGGAACTAAAAAGTAAAAAATATTAAAATAAAATAAATAAATATATATATATATAATTCTGCCCCTAATAAAACCCTCCCCAGGTAATCTTATATATGTAACCTTTCCTAACGTGCTTTTCCGGGGCTCAGTGTTTATGACCTCGCAAAATGTCACCCTAATCTAGTTGACAATGTAATGGAAAGGAAAAGTCTAGAAATGGTCCGGTAAACGTTTCAATTCTTGTTTACACACACACACACACACACACACACACACACACACACACACACACACACACACACTTTTCTACCCATCACCAATTAGTTCAGCCCTTCACCACCAACCCTTTACCATATTCATAACCTCTGCATTTTTTCCCATTATTCAAAATCCTATTACCATTTTAAGTAATTTTCTAATTCATACCCATTAGGTAACCTGCCATTTGTTCATACCTTATAGTTTCTATTACCTTAAATCATCAATATACCAAATTCTTCTTCTTCACCTCACATAATATATATATATATATATATATATACCGGTATATATATATAAGCCATTTCTAACCTCCATGTTATATTTTTAACACTCACTTTAAAACTAACCATTTTCAACCTCATAACATAAGATCGAGGCTAAAAACCAAGTCGAATTAAAATATCACTCTAAAATAACCATTATAACAGTTTACGGTTTCTTCAGTCCCTTCAGCACGATTAAGTAACTTCCATCGTATTCTGGTTATCATTAGACGATGTTCTTCACTTATAATCTACCTTCAGGCCTCAAAGGGGTAATCACAACGTCTGAGTAACATATAGTCCTTTCTTAAACTGCATATAAATCGTCCAAGCTTAGCCAGAATAAATGGCCAAAAGGTGTCACCGTGCCGCCGGGGTTAAACTCACATTACTATACGAATTAGTTCCCTATTCTCACCCTAACAGCCAGTTTTAACCTACCTGCATTATTTGTTAAGTGTGTGTGTGTGTGGGGGGGGGGGGGGGAGTGGTTAGTGTTGCAGTTTCCTCCCTAGACCTCCATCAAGCTTAACAATAAACACCGTTAATTATGTTAAAGAAAGTCCCATGTAATTCAGAGGGTATTGAGATCGAATTTACCAATTTGAGTCATAGATGTACTCAGCAAGCTAATGAAAATCGGCTAATGGTAACCAAGACATGATGAAAACTACGCCATCGTGCTGAAGGCGTTAAAACTAACCCCTGTTCAACCTCATAAGAAATACATTGAGGCTAAAACCAAGATGAATGTAATACTATCTCTAAATAACCATCAAAACAATTTACAAGTTCCTTGAATTTCTCATATAAACCAGTTTATATTCAAACCTTATAAAAGTTTCACTAATTAAGCTGAAGATCCAGAGCACGTCATGAAGACCTAGATGACGATTTAATGATTATATTTGGATTTTACGATGGGCTATTTTCAACTACTTGCGATTTTAATGATAGTGTGTGTGAGAGAGAGAGAGAGCGAGAGAGAGAGAGAGAGAGAGAGAGAGAGAGAGAGAGAGAGAGAGAGAGAGAGAGAGAGAGAGAGAGAGAGAGAGAGAGAGAGAGAGAGAGAGAGAGAGAGAATAGAGAGAGAGAGAGAGAGAGAGAGAGAGAGAGATTTGATATGTTTATCATTTAGTGTAGGTCTTTAGTATTACATGATTTTAAGAGCATATACCGGTACTATACAATAAACCACATCTTTCAAATTGACTTCAATATCTTTATCTTAACATCAATATATTTTTTTGTCTCTATCTCAATTTTTCAATATATTTTCCTATCTCTATATCTCAATTTCAGTATCTTTCCTTATCTCTCCATCTTAACTTGACTATATTTCCTTATCTCTCTATCTCAAACTCAGTATATTTCCTATCTCTCATTATCTTTCATTATCTCTATCTTAACTTGACTATATTTCCTTATCTCTCTATCTCAAACTCAGTATATTTCCTCTCTCTCTATCTCATTATCTTTGATTATCTCTATCTTAACTTAGACTAATTATTTCCTTATCTCTCTATCTCAAACTCAGTATATTTCCTATCTCTCTATCTCATTATCTTTCATTATCTCTATCTTAACTTAGACTATTTCCTTATCTCTCTATCTCAAATTCAGTATATTTCCTATCTCTCTATCTCATTATCTCTATCTTAACTTAAATATATTTCCTTATATCTCTATTTAATCTTCAATATCTCCTCTCATCTCTCTATCTTAACGTAAATATTTGTTCCTTATCTATCTCATTATCTTCCATCTTCCCATTAAATTAAGAACACCCTCCCCTTAATTAATATGAATCTCGTCTAAGCTTATTACTACTTAGCCCGGGGTTGAATTTCACACTTGCCTGTTGCATTGCATTTATCCTCTACCATATTTAGACATCTAATTTACCAACTAATTTCCTCATCCTCTCTCTCTCTCTCTCTCTTTCTCTCTCTCTCGACCAGTAGATTTAGGCCTCAGTTATAAATGCAGACTTTTTGACGACGTTTCGCGCCCCATTGAAGGCACTTGTCAAAATAAAAATAAATAAAAATAATACACACACACACACACACACAGACACAGACACGCAAACACATACACATAACACACACACACAGACACACACACACACATCAGTGTATATTAAAGGAGTTATCATGATGGAGAAGGAATATAATGTGGTCCCTCCCGTATTAACCATGAGGATAAGCTGACAGGTTGTGTTAGCTCACCCGTCGTTCCACGTCACTACCAGACAACAGTGCCTCTTCACATGCATAACACTTTACCCCTTCTGTACCGGTGACGTCTTCTTAACTATATTTAGGCCACTAGTAGACGATTTAATTCAGCCTAAACAGAGTCTCCACCATTTAACAGGCTTCGAAATATCCCACGTAACCCTTTTTACTACCCCAGTCCCTTCTTAACCTGCACAAAATCGTCATATTATGGCTAAAATAATAAAGACATCTCCGGTACAGAAGGGGTTAAGGGGAGGTATTTAGTTTGTTCCCTAGACCTCCATCAAGCTTAGAATTACACCCCCTTGAGTCCCTTTCAAGATAAATTTGTACATTTTTCGGTAGAAAAATGTCCCGGCCAAAGGCCGGTTTCTCTTAAATTACAGGCTCGCTATCGCTCGCCAGGATAAAATCGACACCTGAATTGCACGAAAGGTCTTAATCTGCGGCGAAAGCTCCTACAATCGCTAAACTAATGGGGCAAACGTTTTATAATATCAAAAGCAATGGGGCTAAACATGAGGGAGAAAAGGGTCAAGAAAAAAATCCCTCAAGTGGAGATCTCCCCTTAAACATATATTCGGTCGTCAACTGTATTATGACATCGTAGCTAACGTAGACTAAGTATTGTACTGTACCTAAATTAAGAAACTGTAGCATTTCAGCCTTAGGGATGCAGTAAACAATAAATCTACACACACACACACACACACACACACACACACACACACACACACACACACACTCTCTACCCAAAAGAACCTTTCTCCCTAATCTTCGGCACCTTTGCTGTTAAGATCAGCACCATCAACCAGCCTACCCCAACCCCTTGTAATAGCTCCCCTGTCAATACACACTACCATCACTTCACTCTACCTGTTCCTCACCTCACATACCCACGCACAAATCACCACTGCGAATGAACAGATCCGACAAATTTTCAAAGGATTTGTCTTCCCTATTTATCTCAGCCAGGATGGAGTTTTGTGAAGATCATCTGGCCTTTGTTAGGTGCTGGTCTGTTTCTTTGCTTGAATATATGTTTGTAAACTGGGTCTCTATTAAAAATCATGGATGAACTTGGATGAAAATTGGTCAATTATTTCATTTGGTGACCGATGACAAACGATTAAATGTTGGCTTACATTACTCTAAAGTCTAAACAAACCCTTTAATGAATTACTATGATAAACTTATAATCGCTTATTACAATACTGACTGGTTACAATACAAACTGGTTACCCGAGGACTTAACACAGATTTTGGTGTTGATTATTTGCATGCAACACTGCCCCCAAGGATTGCAAGTATACAGAAAACACACGTTCAACTGGAAATCAATACTATTTATAGAGCATGTTTGGAGGTGTATCTATCTATCTATTGCCGGACGCCTTACTCCCCTTAATGATGGTGGCCATGCACAGAAGGCCCCCAAGTGGACCTATTCCCTGTAAGAGGGACAAACCGAGCCAGTTTACTGAAGGACTTACAGGATTGACCACTCAATTTAGGATCCGTCTGACCCCGAGGCCCTCTATGTATCTTGTTAGCACTGTTTTTCTACAGTGGTATTCGGCTAGTCCATCCACTAACCTGCCTTACACTTAGATAAGAAGTACGGATTTGTATCAGGATTACTCCCCTAGACAGGTTGCCGGCCAAGGCTGACGAGTCCCATCCACCCGGATTTTTATAAGGTTGTTTCCCCTAGATGGGTTGCCGACCAAGGTTAACGAGTCCCATCCACCGGAATTGTATGGTGAAGTCATAAATTTCAAGTCCAGTTCAAAATTAATCCCAACTACATTTCACCTAGAATCCTAGATAATGAGATTCGAACCATACAAGGACTAAAGCATGCGAACTCTATGGAACGAGCCTGCCCGATTCCGTTCCCTGATATGATGGGAGAAAAAACTCACTCTCACTCTCTCTCTCTCTTTCACACACACACACACACACCATTCCTATCCAGTCCCTAAACTAATTCCCCTTGTGTTTAGTCATTAGTAAAACATACAAAATAAAGAGTATATAACAACAGAACAATTGCTTATTTAATCTTTTACCCTCCTCCTTTCTACCCCCTCCCTCTCTCTCTCTCTCTCTCTCTCTCTCTCTCTCTCTCTCTCTCTCTCTCTCTCTCTCTCTCTCTCTCTCTCTCTCTCTCTCTCTCTCTCTCTCGTATTTATTTCACTCCAATCGTAATAATATGCAGTGTATCTCTATATTTTCACCGTCATATTCACCTTCTTGCTTTGTCTGTAGGCCTCCATTAATTTTACCTACGAAGATTTAATCAAATATATACAACAATAGTATAATCTACCATATAAACAGCATAATACATTCATAAGAGCAAGATAACTTATGTAACTACTGGTCTTTATGAGCATATAAATGTCGTTTGATTTATTGATCAGGTATGGTAGGACCGATACAAATTACCTTATAAAGAATATATACCAGGGATACATAGTTGGTTATATTGTTCTCTCTCTCTCTCTCTCTCTCTCTCTCTCTCTCTCTCTCTCTCTCTCTCTCTCTCTCTTAATCCCGTCTGAATGTCAAAACCTCAAATTGCGAATATAGACATATCTTACGTACTATTAAATAATAAACGAGGAACTAAAATAACGCTAGCTTTATTCTACAGACCCCCAGCTGAATCAGGCAAACGCCAGGGAAAGGGGGGGGTTGGTGGGTGAATGAACACAGTGCAGAAATAACTAACATACAAGATACCGTAATTCTTGGTACGATTTCAACTTACCGGTGGACTAAAGGGTGGCGATATGCTTACGGCACACGCGGGACACGCCTGCTATGCTAACCTTGCAAGAGAGGTTCACGTTTTCAAGTGTACATCCTCCGACCCCGGGGTAATAATGTCGGCTTGACCCGGTACTCGCAACAAAAGAAGACTTAATAGAGAAGTTGAAGTGTTGGTGATGAATTGGCAGTAACCAGCGACCATCGTACGATAACTGTCACTTGAAAGTTTACTGAGGAACAAATCAAATAGGCAGCAGTGAGAAAGTCCCTAATTTCAAGGAAAGCAATTGTCATAAACTTAAAGCAAAGCTTAAAGAAACGGACTGGAGCTTTCTGACCTGACAATAACGACATAAAGACATCTTGGTGAGTGGTTTCACAAACCGACTTACCTTAAGGCAGTGCCGGAATGACTGCATACCATCGAACAGACGGGGCGTCCAGGCATCTCATGATTAGCCCAAATGGTGGAATAAAGATATTTCAGACTGTCTGCTTGCTAAAAAATTTGCTCAATGATAGATTAAAATCCTACAAAATGAAGAAGAACGGGTGAAATTTGTAGAGCATACGACGCAAAGCCAAAAAGTTAATTAAGCAAAGTACAAAGACCCGTTAGAGGTTACATGGTGCGAATCAAAGATACTAAAACATACCCGAAAGAATTCTATAGTTATATCAGAAAGGAAAAAGTAGTTACTTTACCTGTTGGACCGTTAGTCCGAGATGAAAATGGGAATACCCCAAAGGAGAAGTACAAAATGAGTAGGCCCTCAATACCTTCTCTGCATCCGTTTTTTACAACCAAAAGACCTCAGTGATATCACTATCACCATCGCCGATTTCAGATTGATAATTCAGATGTTCTAAGCATATATCACCGTTACAGAGAGAGAAAGTATTGAATTGTTTAGATAAACCAAGGTAAAATAAAACGCCTGGACCCCTGATACAATCTCGACCTAGATGTTCTAAAGGAAGCTAAGGATGAGCTCTCCAAAACCACTGACATTGCTAATTCAATGAATCCTTGCAGTCTGGGACTATGCCTGATCAGTGGAAGCTAGCCAACGTAACACCGATATTCAAAAAAGGCAGCAAATCCCTACCCAGTAACTATCGTCCAATTAGCTTAACCTCAATTGTATGTAAAATGCTAGAAACGGTCATAAGAGACAGACTCGTAAATCACTTAGAGGCAAATAACTTACTTAAAGATACTCAACACGGCTTTCGTAAAAAACGTTCCTGTTTAACAAACCTCTTAGACTTCTTCCACGATATCCTCAACCTCTACGATGAGAGTAAAGCTGTAGATATTATATACCTTGATTTTCAAAAGGCCTTTGACAAAGTTCCCCACAAACGTTTACTGCTACAACTAAAAGCGCATGGAATACAAGACGGTGTGTTGAAATGGATAGAAAATTGGCTCAGCGACAGAAAGCAAAGAGTAGTCATAAACGGTACGGCATCTAAATGGACCAATGTAA
>CM064501.1:45345991-45381355 GCA_032716605.1 Paralithodes platypus
ACTGTAGAAGCTATACAACTAATTCCTCCCTTAAAATTGAAATTGCGTTCCTGAAAATTGGAGTTATTAAATGAAGCCACTGCAACTGAAGCCTATGTGTTTTTTGTATTCTTATTTTTGTAATTTTGAACAATTCGTTGTGTGATATACACCTTAACCCGTTGAGCCTCGGCTAGTTCTAATATTTTGTTCACCCCAGTCCCAAGCCATTTCCAACTTCTTTATTTTTTTTGTGTTGCTAAAATGGAAGACAAGGATTAGAAATGAAAAAAAAAAAAAAAAACTCACCTCGGACAATTTGGGGGGGGGGGGGGAAGCCTCAATTTTGTTTTTGAGCGCACAATGGAGAGAATTGTGAGAATGAAAAAAAAAAATAATCATTTCGTCATTTGGGGGGGGGGGGTTCGAAAGTTAGTGCTCCCCCGCATGACCCCCACCGGGAGCACCTAGGTTACAAACTGAGTCTGGCATTGTACGGCATACATCCTAAGGTGTGTTCCTCACCTAAATCTCAAGCCTCTAGCTCCCATACCGACCGGAGTAATGAAGGTTCAAAGTGGCGGTGGACTAAGGGTGTAAAGTATCCGCACTAAGCCCACCACCACCAGCCGCGCGGCTGTCTCGGCCCGCTCACACCTACTGGCCCGGCTCCCACACACACTACGGTACCTCCCCCCCCTATTCTCCCGCCATTTCCTACCTTTCTTGCCACGTAAGTGTTTTTTATATTCGGACGCACGTGATGCGTCGCTGGAGTTGGTGATCAAACACTTGCCGACGCATCACGTGCGACGCTGGGTCTCACTGGGTTAATAATGAGTATAGCAATATTACGTGAATTTTGTTTCCTATTTAATGAACAGTGGAATAATGAAACTACAGTAAAAGTCCGTTAATCCGACAACCGATGATTCGAATCTCCCAATAGTCCGAATTTTTCAATTTGAGGCCAAATCCTAATTCACCCGATGGTCCGAATTTCAAGAAGTCCCAAAGTCCCCTTTTTGAGGCATTAGTCCACTCAAATGACACATAATGGAGCACACACATATCATATGTTCAGGAATTCACTTTAAAAGTTTTACCATTGTCATTGTAGCCTATTTATTACCTACTTCAAAACATTCAGATTAATGGTCAAAGGAAGCTACTGATATAAACGTAAACACCTACTTCTTCTTCTTCTTCCACATCGTCTGCTAGAGAGTTTGTTTTGCTCTTGAATGCATCCTTGGGACGCTCCGATGCGCTACTGGCTTGTACCGCATTTTCTGCAAGCGCATTCAGTCTTGAGCTTGAAAACGCACCTTTGGACGTATTAGTCTTGAGCTTGAAAACGCACCTTTGGACGTTCCGATACGCTACTATTTATAGTTCAGTGATCGGAGCGTCCCAAGGGTGCTTTCAAGACAACAAGACAAGGGTGCTTTCAATACAATATAATATACAGAGCACGTCACAAAAGGAAAATCACAAAATGAAAATTACAAGAACCTCTCAGTGCAGTGCCTTTGTTACGGCATTACTTCCCGAACCACATCTGATCTGATCTTCAAGAGCAAGACAAACTCGCTAGTAGACGGAAGAAGACGAAGACGTTTATATCAGCAGATTCCTTTGACCATTAATCTGAATGTTTTGAAGTACATAATAGGCTACAATGACATGGTAAACTTTTGAAGTGATTTCATGAACATATGATATGTGTGTGTGCACCAGTGTGTCATTTGGGTGGCCTAATGCCTCAATGTTTTCGTCATACACAGGTTCATAGGGGTAAAGTCCGATAATCCGAAAAATCCACTAATCTGAACGAGGGCCGGTCCGCTGCCCTTCGGATTAACGGAAGTTTACTGTATTATGTTTTCCTCTCTTCGGTTGTCAAACCTGTTTTTACGCGGGAAATACTAATCATATGGGTACGTCGCCCGCAGTGTTCCATTGATTTGAATGAAATACATGGGTACGTTGGCCACTCTTTAACCCTTAAAGAGCGGCGCTCGACTTAAGTCGTGCACCAATTTGCAGCAAGTTAGGAGCATTATTAAGGCTTTTAAAGGTTAAAATCGAGTGCAAATGGCCGGGAGAGCAGCGGGCCAGACAGCCGGCTCCCAGGGCTTACCGCCGCCCATTAACTCATGTTCCCTGTGTTCTCGAGAGGCCGGCAGTGTAGCCAGTAGTGAGCATAGCTGGGAAAAATATACCGATATATGCTAAACTTCCATGTTCGTGGCACCACTACAAGAGAACCACGAGTGCTACGTAGCTCGTTCTGGTCTCATTTTGAAGCTTTTAGTGTCTAGTTTTTTGCTAAATAATTTTTTTTTCATGCAGATGCTTGATTTATCATGCAGGAGGGCCTGAATATGCCCAAATGAGCCCAAAACACCCTGCTAGACAAGGGTTAAGGGTTAAGTGAGGAGTCCCTGTACATGCAAATTAGATAACAAGTATGTTAGTTGAAGTTTTATGCACAGTTAACAATCTACAAGCTGTATGTACTTAGTAATATATTATATACCTGGACTGTAAGAGCTAGATATAGTGGATTATGTTCTTTTATTTCAAAATTTATTTTATTAAGCATTATTTCCACATAGCGATTTTGATTAGTTCCTTTGTGTTTATCTTGTGTCGTCCTAGTTTTGGTTTGTTTATTTGCAAGTTTTAGATTATAATATATAATTTTTTATTTTCTTGACGGGTTTTCACACTGACCAACATTCTGCAATGACTTTACAGATCTGTTTGATGAGTTTAAGCCGGAGTTGGTGGCCCCACTGGTAACGTGGCTGTGTCACCAGGACTGTGGAGACAATGGGGGACTCTATCTGGCCGGCGGGGGATGGTATAGCAAGTGTGAGTATACACTACAGTAATGGTGTTTAAAGCACAAGGTGGTGTGAGAAACTTAATAGAAGAGAAGTTGTATTAACTATAAGTTAATATAATATTGTCTTGCCATTTACCCCTTGACACTCTGTTGGGAGAACAATGAAGGTGTTAAGTGTCGTGATAGTTCCTCCACTACTTCTCTTCTCCCTGCCATACCCCATCCAACTATGTTTGCTGGCGTTTCATTCCCTATGTTTAACAATTCATTGAAGTGCTCCCCTTGCTACCCTCCCTAACTTTCTTAACCTCTTTCCAGAACATTTTCTTACACTCCCTTCACTTTACGCTTAAATTCCTTCCAAATTCCTCATATACTCTCCTCTTACTTTCCTTCACTACTCTCTTTTTCTCCAAGTACCTTTCCCTATTATGTCTCCAAATCTTCATTCCATCTACTACCTAACCACTCTCTATACGCTTTCTTCTTTTTTTCAACTGCTAGTTTCATCTCTTTAGTCCACCAAGCTGTTCCTTTCACTCCTCTCCCTCTTCTCCTAACTCCACATACCTCCTCATATGCTACACACATCTCTTCCGTAACCCCTTCTGTACCGACGACGTATTTTCAATTTTATTCTAGCTACTGTATACTGTATTTAGACGATGTTCAGTTTAAGAAGAATCTGTGGTAGTAAAAAATTGTTAAGTAAGATAGTTCGAAGCCTGTTAATTGCTAGAGGCCCTATTTAAACTGAAAAAATCGGCCTGAGTAAAGTTAAAAGTACGACACCGGTACTGAAGGGGTTAAACACTTTGCTCTACTTCCTCCATGCCTTTCAAGTCGAACCTACCTAATCGTCTTTCTACTGCTCTCTTGAACTACTGTAAAGTACTGTAAGATAATATTGTAAGATTGAACTCCTCCCTGAATTCCTCCTCCTGTAACCTTTCCACCCTCTTCACCACTCCACCTCCCTCCCACCCTACTCTAGCTCTCTTCACCCACTTCTGTTTCCTAATTATAGCTACTACTACATAATGGTCAAACACCCCCCAATACCCCTATATAATCTAGCATCTATCACTAAATTCTTCATTTGTTCATCCTTACATACATAATCAATTAGTGCCTTTTGTTCCACTGTCTAGAGCTCACTCCCTCCTCCACCCTACTTTCCATGTGCACATGTGTATCATTCTGTGTCAGAAGAAAGTGTTGGCTATCAACAGTCTCCTCCTGACACATATGTCCACAAGTGCACTGCCATTTCCATCTACCTCTGAAGGTACACCCCACCCTCCTACAACCCGATCTACTTTACTGTTACCCACCTTCCCATTCATATCCCCAATCAGAAATATTCTTTCACTCTTACCAAGCTTGTCCTTTATGAACTTAACAAAATTGTTTTCACTTATTTATATCATATATACTTTAATTAATTTCATTGGGGGTGTTTGGTGTTGTGGTGAAATTAATATAATATAGATTATATATAATTATGAATGTTGGTACAGTAGTTTGAATCAAGTCATTTATTAGTCCGGTATTTGGAATAATTAGTGTATAACATATAAATACTCAATATTAGAGTCATAAGTAGATTGTGTATGAATAGTTTGCAAAATAGTTTATTTTCTCTATATTATCATACTATTCAAGTTCTTACAACTACAATTGATTGTCCTGTGTAAAGAAAGTTTTGCAGGGTTACAAAGAAGTTTCTTTTTTTCCATCCTATTCATTATTTTGTTTTCACCCACACATATTCAACCTACAGTAGAGTCTCGCCAATAACATCTAATTGGTGCCTGAAAACGCTGTTATTACTGAAAACGTTATTTGCATGAGTATAAAATACACGTATAAAGCGTAAATTAGTGCAGTCACCCCTGGATTTTCACACATTTTGTTCCTAAGTATAAATGCTCTCATATCGCTATTTCCTTTAGATAAAACAATAATTTTTGTTATTAAAATGACATGAGAATTATATAACTCACCTTAAAGGAGTTAATGAGGTGCTTGGTGTGATGATTGTTGTTCCAAAGCGTAAGCTGGGAGGCTAATGCGGCGTACCCTCTGCCCTCTCACTGGTCTCGTCGCCACTCCGGTCTTTCGTATAATTTTGGAACATTTCAATGTTCCGTGCACCACTTTCGATCATTTCAACAATGTTTTTTTGATCCTTGACCGAGTATGCCCGTTTCTTATGTTGTTTCTTACGTCATCTTTGTTGTTTTGATTTGAGATCTCTTTTGCTAGCCAAATTAGAATTTCCCGGGTGTCCTGGTGACAGATGTTCCACCACCGCCACCACCACCAGTCCCCCAGGTAAAGCCGAAGCCATTTTCAGACCACCAACCCTTATAACCACAGGTGATAGAGGCGAAAATCACACACAATAGCAGGAGGAACACCTTAGACTAGGGGAGCGCGGGAACTTGTGAGTGTCTGAGCAGGGGTGGAGGGTGGGAGCGCCTTGACGATGTCATCAATATAGCGGGAAAACAAACGCTCTCGAAGGTTAGCCTGGTTATATCCCGCGAAATAACCGTTATTTAAATTAATCCGAACGTTATTTTAGAAAGTGGGTAACTATTCTGACTTGCCTATATTGCCGTAAACGTTATTTTAGAAGTCGTTATTGGCGAGACTCTACTGTAGTTCCATAGGAGTTTTACATAATAATCTTTAACCCCTTCTTGCCTGGGCTCGCCATCCTAAGGACATTATTGAGATCCTTGCGATCTGGCCGAAAAAACGTCGTATTAGGCTAGCCGTATCTTTGTTATTTTAACTGCTAGAGAATTCGCACACATCTCAAAACGTAGTCCTGTTTCATATCTGTAAACTGGCGTTGAGTAGAGCTCTTTAGGTCAACTGGTTCAGTTGTGATGATAATTTCCGTGGAGAAAGATTCGATGCGATGTTAGCAATATCGGACATTTGCAGACACTAATTTCGTCATAGCATACAGCAACAACATTGATCCGACGTCTCCTTGTTTTCGGAGGTGCGGTGTCGCAAAGACAGGCTTTGTTTACATGCGTCGGACGCACAGCTTTCAAAACACGTTTTTTTTTTTTTTTTTTATATATTCCAACTTACTTCCTCTCGGGCATAGGCTGAGAGCCTTAACATTCACCGCTTTACAATGAACAGTGAAGCCCGTGAGTCTTGTTCCAGTCTAGGGAGTGAGACATGTGAAGCACGTAGAGTACAACGAGCACCTGCCATCTTGCCTTCACATGAGGCACGGTGCTCACTCATGGCCCGAAACGACCCCATCTCTGAAGCCACCTCGTTCCCATGCTTCACTGTCTCACCCCCTACACTCGGACTCTCACACTTACACACACACAACGCCACCTGTTGAGCAGATAACTCACCAGGCTTAATAGGCTTTCAAGCTTACGGATTTTAAAATGACACCCGGGCTCCTGCCCATCTGCCGCGGTGTCATTTTAAAATGACAACCGGCAGGAAGGATTAAAGATTAACCTAACTACCGAAATCATAATTTTTTGCATATATTGAACCATAACCTTGACGAATGACAGTACATGTACTGTACTGTAAAATTTTTCGCGAAATGTCCAAAATTTGGACGTTGTCCGATGTTAGGTAGATTTATGGTACTGTAATTTAATAGGAAAGAGTTTGAATTAACTACTAATATTCTGCCTTCTACACTGTAACAGTCCGTTGGGAGAGCACTGAAGGTGTGATGTGTCGTGATAGTCGTACCGAGGGGCCGTACACCAGAGGCCGTCCGGGACAACTGGGAGAAGATCTCTGATTTCACCGATTCTATTAACCTTGGGTCCAACAACGAGGCCACTGCACAAATTGTGGCGGTATGTAGAGATTATGTTTTTTGTTTCAAAGCATTTATTCCTTAACTCGTAACCCCTTGAGTACATACAGTACTGTACATTGTATGTATGTACTGTATATACTCAGGCACATACTTATACTTATACTTACTTTTGATACTTTTGATGTGTTCGCCACTCTTCTAGCGGCACCAAGGAGCGCGGCGCCCCTCGTTATGGGTGGTGATTTTGGTGCAGTAGACTGTTTGAAGCGACAGCTCGCTCCCTCGCGAGGATGGGCTCGTCTGGCACTTTTTGCAGTTCGACATCGAGGGCTCTCTTGAAGTTGTCTAACGAGACGTCCCTCATGTCTCTTACTCGCCGTGGGAGTTTGTTGAAGAGACGTGGGCCTCTGTGTGATAACCAGCCCTCTCGCAGAGAGCCCATAGCACCCCTGTTATTCATCCGGGGGATTTCGCATTCCCAGCCTCTCCTACCACTGAATTTCATGACTATCGGAGTATTTAGGTTTGGTACTAAACCTTCTGCGATTTTCCACGTGCATACATACTGTACATACAGTACATACATAAATTTAAGGACCGAGTGCTCCACACAAAATACAGTTCCATTTTCATGTCCTAATGGCGGTGCTCGGTGGAAGTAGCCCTGTTCAGAGAGATACAGTACCTCTCGTCAGGTTTTACGATTCAAGATGTCTTCCTTGGTGCAGCTCCGTGCGCGTTCACGGACTTGCGTTGTTTCACCCAGCCTTTTTATTTTATTTTGTTTATTTTTTTTTTTGAGACAAAAGACAAGTGTCTCTGCCAGAGTCAATTTTTTTTTTTTTTTTTTCATGTGTGATTGAAGTAGCAGTTAAGAGTTTATATGAAGAGAGTAGAGTGTGTGTTAGAGTAGGAAATAATGAGTTGAGCAGAGGTGGGCAGGTGCGCGCCATTTGGCGCTCTGCGCTCTGCGATCCGGTGCGCATTACCAATATAGAGGAGCGCGGAGCGAGGAGCGGCAAAATTCTGAAATCGGAGTGCAGGCGGGGAGCGCAGCTAGAAATTCGCGCTCCTTTCTGGCGCTCCGGAGGCGATTTTTCCTGTCAACAACAGGTACAAGAACGTCATTATCATGTACAGTCATCGTACCGTTCGTACGGTGTTACCCACGGTGTTAGTGAACTGTGATACAGTGATACTATGATAGTGACAGACTGACAGTGTTACAGTTGTTAACTTGTTATTTTTTGTTTTTTGGCTTTTGCTAACGCAAAGTAAACCTTATGGGCAAGTTACAGCTTACGAAGGGGCCTAAGGGTAAGTCTGGCAGTGGTATAGCCCGAGCCTGTCTGACTGTCTGAGTGTCTGTGGACAGCTTGGACGGGTCCAATAATCATAATACTGTATAATCAATTAATCATATCATATTCAATTATTATTAATTTAATCATGTAATCAACTAAATAGTAAATACTAATCAATGTAATCATGTTGTATTGTTGTTATTGTATTGTTAGGCTTGTTAGAATGTTAGCTTGATAAGTTTAACTGTTTAAGTTTCTCAGTTTGGACAGTTTCTGTAATTCTTTATGTCATATCATAGATATCAATGGACAGTCACAATGTCACAAACTCACAATGATATCAATCATATCATATCATTGACATTTGCAATGATATCAATCATATCATATCATTGACATTTGATTCATTGATATGACATAAAGAATAACAGAAACTGAGAAAGTGAGAAACTTAAACAGTTAAACTTCAGAAAGACACCATGACTTGAGTTTTTTTTAATGTTTTGAATTCTTGGAATTTAGTGAAGTGAAAGACAAAGGACAAAGTGAAGGACAAAGGTAAATACTGAAGTACAGTATTTAAAAAACTTAACCCTTTCAGGTCCGGGGGTTTGCCGTTTAGTATTCATAAATACTGTAGAATTATCTTAATCTCATAATTACCTCTCCAAAATTAGTTTTCTGCCCACAACTCACTCAAAGACAACGGCAGAGGTTTCTAAACACTCCGGATGGTCACAAAGGTTTAAAGTATCCCTGTAAGGATGCGATTGGTTATTATTATAAAAATGAATGAACAGAAAACAAGACAAACATCACTTGTAGGAAAAAGCATATACAGTAACTAGAAATCAATGGGAAAGATACGGTATACAAGAATACACATTGCACAAATACTTAGAAAGATTATACAGGCACAAGGAAAACACAAAGATGATGTTGAAAAGAGAATAAACAAGATAAAAATAGTAGCATATGAATGTACAGTACTGTATAATTAAAAGAGAAATGAGGAAAATAGGATACAAGTGGGATTAAGCTTATAGGATACGTGTGTAACACCTTTGATATTAAGTGGAGCTGAAATATGAAACAAATGAAAGAATGTAGTTAAAATAATATAATATACAAACACAGTATATAACTAAACTATTAAAGGTCCCTAGAACGACCCCAAAATGTGCTTTACTTTATGAAACTAAGGGAATTTAAACTGAACATAGTATAAACCAAAGAAAGATGGAATTTTACATAAATTTGAACAAACGAGAAGAAGATGCAATCAAGATCAAAATGAAAACATTCTGTGAAAACAATAAAAAGAATACAAGAAAGAAATACAAAATCACAAAGAAAAATACAGTATTATAATGTAAAACTTGCAAAATAAACAAACCAAAACTGGGACGATACAAGATACAGTCAGGACCCCCAATACACGATTTCACAATGCGCGAAAACCCTAATACACGAGTTACCCCTCGAAAAAACATTAATTAATTAAACATTAATTACGCGAGGTGGTACCACAATACACGAATCGAGAGCTAAGAAGGGGCCAAATCCGCTATTCCCGCTTGATACGCGAGCACGTCTACGTTTCGCGAGGCCCAGGCGTAGCTCCGAAAAGAGAAGAAGACGGGCATACGCCTGCCTTCCCTCCCGCTTACCCTCCCTCCCTCCCTCCCACAGTCCCGCTCAAGCGCTCATAGCCGTGCGGAGTGACCAAACGTTTGTAGTGCCTGCCACTTTTTTCGCCATGCCACGCCAATATAAGAAGATAACACACAAAATGAAGGTGGAAGTGTTGGATCGCAAGAAAAAAGGAGAAGGAAACTGTGCAATAGGCTTGTCAGAGTAAACTGTTCGTACGATTTGGTCAGGGAGGGAGAAGTTGGAGAAAATCGTGAAGTCCTACGGTCCTAGTCCTAGCCTATCTACTACTAATTTTAAGGTAAGGTTTCATATTTTTATTCATTGTTGTTCTTATATATAAGATATAGACTGTACTGTAGAGCCAAAAATGTCGAAAATAGGGCCAAAAATGTCGAAAATAGGCCATAATTGAGAGATGTCACCCAATCTAATTATTCCCATTTAAAGTTAGTTCCACAACACACGAATTCACAATACGCGATGCCTCCTGTCACCCCTATTCTCGCGAATTGGGGGTCCTGACTGTAAATGCAAAAGAACTAACTACAGTATAACGGAAAATCTGGGAAGAATGAGTGAAACTGAAGCAAAACAAGTGGTAATAGATAAAGTGCAAATAATATATATTGGAAGACTTGATTAATATAAGTAAAACCAAAGAAGCAGTGGCACAAAGTATGCCAGATAATTACATGGTTCGCTTAAGGGGGTCCACTTCGCTTTTTTTTTATCTTTCTCTCCTTTTCTCTCTTTCCCTGGCTTGTATCCATTCGGCCCCATTCAGCCAACTGTTTTAAGACATTTATCCCCATCCAGGTGTCGATTTCTTCCTGGCGAGCGATAACGAGCCAACATTGTATGGAGAAATCCGGCTTTGCCGGAGAAATTTTTCTATAAATTTGTTTACAAATTAAGCTTGCTGTCAAAACAAAAATATATATGCTGGCTCGTTACCGCTCGCCAGGAAAATATTGACACTTGCATCGGGGTAAACGTCTTAAAACAGTAGGCTGAATGGGGCCGAATGGATACAAGCCAAAGAGAGAGGGAGAGAAAGAAAAAAAGCGAGGTGGGCTCCCATAAGTTTTGAAAATGTTAGAACCATATTTATGTTAAGATCAAGAGTGATAGAAGTAAAAGATAATTTTAAAAACAAATATGAACTCAAACCTGAAGTGCGACTTATGTCTAATAGATAATAAATATAAAATGCATGTGTTCACTTCCAAAGCATATGCAGACCTGACCAGATATTTAAGAGGCAGAGAAAGTTAAAATGAAATACTAAAGCAGAATAAACTGAAAGTGGTAGCAGAGACTGTAAGATCAGTTTTGAAAAGGAGAGCTATAATAATAAATATGAGAAAAACAATTAACAATTAATAAGGGGAGGAATAATGATAACAACAAAAATATCAATTGAAAGATGAACTCCTGGATAGGAGAAGGCGCCAACAACAACAACAACAACAACAACATGGAACAGAGATGTAGTAGTTTCTTATTCTACAAGTAAGTGTCAGGAAATAACGTGGGATGAAATTTCTGGCCTGGTTGACATGGACAGAGTATAGTTAACTTGTAATATTTTATACTAGTAAGGATGACTGGGTGTACAGTATATAAATAAAGATTAGACAAGATAAGGGCAAGTGACCTTTGAATGTTTGGATGAACTTGTAACATCTCATACTTATAAGGATGACTGTGTGTACCGGTATATGTAGCCTACAGTATATAGATTAGATAAGATACAGGGCCATAAACCCTGGAATATGTGGATGAATTCTATTACCAGTATCTTTAGATGATATTGTTAGGATCAATGCGGGTCATGTGCTATCTATCTATCTATTGCCTGACGCTGTGATCCCCGAAGGGGTGGCCACGAACGAACCGTTCCCATGTACCTCTGTCCCCAGTCAGTCGACGCCCCTCCTCCCAACCAGCACCGCCTTCATCCATATACTTCCTCACTTCATCCTTCCACCTCTCCTTCGGTACACCTCTCCCTCTCTGTCCTTCCACCTCGCTCTCGTACACCCTCTTAGTCATTCTCTCGCTTTCCATACGTTCCATATGGCCGAACCATCTCAAGTTGTTCCTTTTCACACTTTCCAGCACATCTACCTTCACACCACACCTCCTCCTTACTTCCTCATTCGTCTGTCTATCCCTCCATGTAACTCATTTCCACCGCTCTCACTCTTGGTCTGAGTCTCTTCCCGAACGTCCATGCTTCGCTTCCGTAAGTTAGTGTCGGGATTACCACACTGTCATGCAAGGTACTTCTTCACTTCCATACTGACCACCCTATTTCTTGTTACTGCTTTCAACGTTCCTACAACCCTCTTACCCTGTTGCACCCTCTCCCGCACTTCTTCATCCATAGTCCCATCTTTACTCAACACACTGCCCAGATACTTAAAAGAGCTGACGATCTCCATAGTCTGACCATTCAACTTCACCTCACACTCTGTGACTTCACCCCTTTCGAAGACCATAACCTTGCTCTTCCCCGTATTTACCTTCAAATTCCATTTTTCGCACACTGTTCCAAACTCATTTACCAGACCCTGCAACTCCCATTCATTATCGCTCATCAGAACTGTATCATCCGCAAACAGCAGTATAGGCAGCTTCCACTCATAAAATCATCTAAATGTAGCTGAAATCAAATACAAAAGACGTCTCCGGTATAGAAGGGGTTAACAAGAGTTTTATGTGGATGTTAGAATTTTAGAGGGTTACATCCCTGCTTCACTAACATGAGGAAAGCATGAATAGGTTTGGTGCTGGATATAAATATTGCCAGCAAAGGTTTATATTAATTTAGTGGCTTGATTGCACTGCTTTGAGATATAATGAATAGAGGAGATGCTAAGATATGCTATAATAGGATGATGAGAGACAGAACAATTAGGAAAAGGAGTGCAATTGGAAAGCACAGGTAGCTTGTAGTCCATGAGCCAGATAGAAAATTGGTATCACTAGTCAGTTTTGATAAGTGTAATTATATACTAAAAGGATTTGTTCAAAATATATGATATTTCGATGTGATAACCCTTGTCAATGATTATCTACATTAATTGATAGCTGGGTTTTTTCTGGAGCTTATACTTAAATTGGCTCCCTCACCATTGTACCAATCTGTCAAATTTCTGGATCTGGCCCATGGCCTGTTGGACGTATGGAGAGAATGAAGAGGTAAAGGGTATTTATTGACATACTTAACTTTAAATATTCTAATGATGAGGTATAGTTAAAATTCTAATTAAAATCACGTTTTGCCCTGAATAAATTCAAAGCAAAAGCTTGAATGCCTGAACAAGTATACCGGTAGTCGGTTTCCGGCTGACGGTAAAGTGAATCTCTCTCTCTCTGTCGCGAAGACAACAAAGCTTTCTCTAATGCAGTTTTAAGTGGTTTTAAGCCATATAATAGCCCTTAGGCTTCACGAAGGCCATCCGCATCCCACGGGGAAGACTTCTATATACTTCAGCAAGGGCATCCGAACTCAGAGGGTTAAGAGAGAGTGTATGATGGGAGAACTTAAAGATGGAAACATGGATATGTGTGGGGGGTCTGGGGATGGACCTTATTTCATCACAAGGCCGATAGGGCCGAGATTGCACCATGGAAAATGTTATTGCTTTGTGTGAAACATGGTGACGCCATATAGCGACACCCGGGTGCTGCCCATTAACTCTATTGACACCATATAGCGTCACCCGGCCTTAGGGGTTAATTGAATGGAAAAGAATGAGAAGAGAATGGCGAGATAGATTTTTTTTCAATGTGTATGAAGAAGACGAAAAGCAAAGCTGTCTGTAACAATTGTCTTCCCCAAAGTTGAAAGAGTGATATTCACTACTGTATTTTCATTTGTTTTTCTTTTTATTGTTATGAATGAGGTGTTTGTGAGAGCTAACTGGATTACTCTGTGTAAGTGAGACAAACAGAACCAGTGAGGGAAGCCAGACAAATGAAACAGGAGTTCCAGCAACTCGTTACCACATGCCTTTGAGGCCTCTCCTGGGTATAGCCCTGCTCAATTGGTGGGGTCACCTCAGAGACGGAGTATCGAGTGAGGAGTTAACCTATAACATGCTAGTATTGGCATTGAAAGGGATATCCCTATGCGGCAGATTGACGATTATTAAGGGGGTTACAGAATTGTTTTAAAATGCTATCAATACGTGTACATGCACCCCTGGCAAACACGTGGCGGTGTTGTAGGAGTAGGGCATCGTCCTCCAAGTCACTACTGCTTTCACCCTCGCGGTGTCTCTTACATGCTTGTCCTCATTCCCTCACCTCACCCCTCTTGGCCATCGCCGGACAGACCATGGCGGTCACTGGTGTGTCTGGGAGTTTCGTGTCTTGTCGAACCTTGAGTTGCCTAGTGCACTACCCAAGTATGGAGGTCGTTAGATAACAGGCGGAATTTTTATAAGCCTGTTATGTTCATGTCTGTTGGGGCTTCGATAAATGAAATAGAGAATTTGATGCACAGATACAAGGGAAGCAAAATCTCCTCCTTATGGACATCAAGGTAGAGGCAACCCCCGGCACACAGGAAAGAAACCAGCAGCGTCAGGGCTCGACAAGGACATGACCAAAGAAATGGGAGGAGCCAGCTCTCAAGACACACCCCAGAGGTATGTAATTGGTAGACAAACCGAGAGGGTGTTACCACAGAAAACAGAGGTGATAAAAGGCCGAGACGAAAAACAAGCAGGTATTCAGAAGAGAGTTCCCACGGTCCCACCTCCTCCGCAGTAAGGCAGCCTTCCACAGCCCCTCCTCGTGCACTAGTCCCCCAAGCGAAAAAGACTTGATCGATCTACATTCCTCAAGTCCCCCAATTGAGCGAGACGTAATAGATCTGCACTCCCCGAGTCCATTACCCGGCATTCCCATTACCCGACATTTCGGCATTCCCATTCCCGGCCTTTAACCCTCCAGCCCCGGCTATGTATTATATATATATTCCTCGAAACCGGGTGTTTTGGCCGAAAAACGTCTAGGCTAGGCTACCGTATATGTGTTAATCTGACTGCTTCCCGCATTCCCGCGCATCCCCAAGCGTAGCTGTGTTATTTACCTATAGAATGGCATTAAGTAGAGCTCTCTAAGTCAACTGGTTGAGCTGTGATGATGATCTCATTGGAGATAACTTTATGGCCAAAACAGCCACTTTACACTACTTTTTGATACTTAACAACAACATACAGACACACACGAACAAGCGACGCTCTCCTTCTTGTGGCCGGAGATGCGGGGCGTCGGTCCAGCCGGCTGTTATTTACATGCGTCGGACCGACGCCTCGCACACGAAGCTAACAGGCTTTCAACCACTGGGCGTTCAAGAGCCCTTCCGGGCAGCTGTTATATGCTTTTTTATGGGCGTTCAAGAGCCCTTCCGTGGTGAGGGGGTTAATCATGAACGTTGGATGATATACTGTAAGAGGAGGAGGCCTGCCCCTGTCCTGCCATAATTCCATGCCTACCAGGAAGAAGCCTGCCTAAACCCCACACCATTCCCCAACTCCCCAAGAGAAGAAGATACCCCCGGAACTCTCCAGGCCCTGCAGAGATTGCGATGGCTGGTGCAGAATGCGCCGGCCGAAACAGAAGCCCAGGTGAACACCCCAGAGAAAGAGACGAGGAAATCAGTAACAGCACAGGAGACGAACGAGTTACACCCTTATTTTAAGATTATGATTACAATTATGATTACTGGTACAGAAAACCTGAAAGTAATTGATAACGATTATGATTACAAGCTTTGTAATCATGAAAAAGCCTACGACAAAGTAGACTGGGAGGGTCTGTGGGATGTGTTAACAGCATATAGTGTGGGAGGAAAGTTGCTAATGGCAGTAAAATCTTTTTATAGGAATGCAATGGCAAATGTGAAGGTAGGAGATAAGTTAAGTGAAAGTTTTGAGGTCAATGTAGGAGTAAGACAGGGATGTGTCATGTCAGCTTGGTTGTTCAATATATACATGGATGGAGTGATTAGAGAATGTAGGGTGGGATCAATGGGTGTAGGAGCTAGACTGGAATCAGAGGGAAGACCATGGAAGATATATCTGTAAGCCCCGCCCCCTTCCCCAACCGTTATCATACGGCTGGCATGCCTGTATCACATAGCGGAGCCTAGCAGGGTTACCAAATCAAAGAATAAATACCGCTTAATCTGTATACAAAAGTTGCTAGAAGGCTACAAAATAGTAAATGGATGCCTAAAAATGCTAGAATAATACCACAATATTGACCAAAAAGGGCTCAAAGATTCAAAATAAAGCGATAATGTTTATCGCTAGGTCGAACATTTTGGTGCTAGATCAAAGTAAATATATATTTATCTTAAATATTTGTTAAGAATGGCTTTCAAAACTATCAACTCATCTAGATTATCAAGTCAGGAAGATAATTCAAGACTGGAGCCTCGTTTCAATACCTACATTCCCTTCTTTAAGTAAATACTTCTAGATCTAGCAGGAAGGTAGCTACATTGGCATCGCCGGTGTCTTTTCAAGAGACTCGCGGCCAGGGGGCGGGGGCACCGAGCTTCAGTTGCCGCCTGTCTTCTGAAGGGGTAGTGTGGCGTCTCTTCCACATACCCCTGGCAGACCTACTGGTGCCTCCAACTTTTTAGTCAAGCCATGAATAGTATTGTCTACATATTCAAATACATTTACAAGAATAAAGCAAGCCAATTACATGTATTTTTATTATTGACAGCTAAATGGGTCACATAATTATTGACTGTAGCATGTTGACTGACCTTACTGTTCATACACTGTAACCACTGTCACTGTACCAAGGACATTTTATACTAGAATGTCCTTGACTGAACATTGAGTGAGAGAAAGAGAGAGAGAGACCTGGGGGGGGGGGTTATGGGAGGAAAGGAAGGTTGCGAGACGGAGGGCGAGTACACAAAGATAGAAGTCCAAGCGCTCGCAAATCTTTGTATATATTATCTTCTACCTCGACTCTGCCATACTTTCCATACAATTTGAAGTGACCATGGTATTGACAATAATTTTCTGTCTGAGAATACTTACGGTACTTTCTTCTTGAATGGTTTCAATAGCTACCGAAAAAATCAATGATAAGAATACAGTGGTATAAACATTTTTCAACCAAACTTCTATATATTCTTGGTCTAATTTTATTTTTGTAGTTTTCTTTACCGTTTGGAAATATATTTCCATAACACAATCATTTATCAGTATAATGGTAAAAGGGAAAATTATGTCTGGCATGACATAAATGCAGATCTACATGTATTAATGCTTTCTTTTATCCCGCATCGAACGTTGTTTTATTATGAGATCTTACCAGCTTCGTGGTAAGGCAGTTAGTGATATGTCGGAGATTGCTGTACGATAACTTTTAATTAATCTACGGCGCTGGTGGAAAGGGGCGGGGCTTACAGATATATCTCGTCTTAATAGACTTTATGGCGGAAATGCAATCCTTGGGGCGCGAGAAGGAAAAGTATGAGAAATTCGGAAAAAAAATATTGTTGTTTGGATAAGTATTAATGCTATTAATGGCACAATGAAGAATGTGACGAAATCAAAGTTAAGGGGAAAATAGAATCAATCCTTGGCGGAAATGCGGAAGAACTTCAGAGAGTGGTCACTGACTTTGACAGGTATGTGAAAGCAGTTAAGGTCATGTAGGGAAGTAAGTAATGTGTCTGAGAGAAGATGCATGAATCATAGATTTTAAGGAAAAATTAGAAGAATCAAGAAAGAACATCAGAAAAGTTGTAAAATAAAAATGAAAAATTAAGTACTGGAAGAGGTTGAAAGTTTCAAGTATTTGGGAGCTGTACTATGCAAATACAGTACTGTATGGTAAAATGGAGAGTGAGATAAAAGAGAAAAATACAAGGGAGAAAGGTGATTGGAGAACTTGATAGTATTCTCAAAGGAAGAATGGTTAGTCAGGAAGTCAAAAAGTCACTGAGAAACAGTGTTCTGCTCCCAACACTCTCGTATGGAAGTGAAACATGGACAGCAAGTGACGAGGACCTCTCCAAACTGAGAGCTGTGGAGATGAGCTTTTTCTGAATGGCAGCTGGCATGAATAGGCTAGATGGCCAAGTAATAGGGAAGTGTATGAGTCCTTTGGAATGGAAGAGCAGGCTTTGGGCATTGATTGTGGTGTGGTTGAGTGATAAGAGAAGTACTTTGAGGTGGTATGGTCATGTTCAGAGAATGGATGAAGACAGAATGCCAAGAAAGATATATGGGAGTCTGGTGATGTGGTACCGCTAGTAGTGGAAGACCCCTATGATATGGGAAAAGAAAGTGGAAAAATAAATTGAAGAAAAACTTCCACGTAGTGGAAGGGGCATTGTGGCACGGGTAAAGGATGCATGTCTTGACAAAGTAGCCTGGATACCATTCTGTCATGGCCATCCTCTAGCGGGGGTTTCCCAGGGGGAAACAAGGCGTCGGAGATGATGATGATGATGATGTAATCATGATTATAGTCATGATTACTTTAATACAGTACTGTACAGAAAAAGTAGACCAATATTTGTTTTATTCTACTTATTTATGTTGAAATACAATAATACAATTATGGTTCTCTGACAGATGAAACTGAATGCTGTACTGTACATACTGAATTAAAAGGACAAATATACTGTAGTATAGTTGTCTAGGTTTACACAAATACGATGCATAAGTTAGTTTTTTTTTCTAAATTACATTTATTATTAATTAATTTGCAATTCAAGTCTGAATAAATAAATGGCAGATTATGTTCTAAGATGCTGGAAATCGTCTAACTGGTAATGTCATCTAGTCTCTTCTGATAGCTCAAAAGATCTGGATAGTGCCCACATCTCAGCCTGGCCAGGTGGACTCTGTCCTTGCGAGGAAGGGAGGACTCAGAAGGGTGGATTTCGGGAGGTCGTGCATGCAGCTGCGTGTTGTCTTTGAATGACTGGATGGAACAGCGAGTGATATGAGTATGGATGTGCTTCTGGAAGCTAGTTTGGGGTGGGTAGGGAGGGAGAGATGATAGTACAGTACTGTACTGTATTTGTGTGTGATATCGTGTACTGGGTGTTGTTTTGATTTTCCTTGGTGTCTGTGGGTGTTCTGCCATGTAGTGTAGTGGATGGTGTTGGTTTGTGGAGGCTGCAGCCAGGAATTGAGTGCCTCTCGTGTCCAGGTGTATGTATTTTTTGTTTGTTATACTGGTGTTTTTTTTTTATAGTTTCTTTCTCTGTCTATGTATATTTTGTAGTTGATAAATACACGAGGATTCATATGCCATCAGGTATCACATCCTCATTGTCACAGATTGTAAATAGAACTAAATTCTGTTTGATTCTCAATACTGTGAATTTATGAGAATAAAGTACTGTATTTTGAATTGAAATTTAATTGTAATCTTACTTCACGCATGTCTCACATTCTCCTGTACTCCTTACTCTCAGTTTTCCCTCCACCAGATAATGATGGTTTTGGTGTTTTATTTAGGATCGGTACTGGCGGTTTAGTGCACTGACAGTTATAATGTTCCTGAATTTAAGAATGAAATGAAATGGGACTGTACATAAAATTTAGTAATTTTACCATCCTTATCATCCCTAGGCAATGTCGGACTTGAAGCAGGGCCCCACCATCCAGCCTAACCGCAGTTCAGCAGCTTCATCGGGACCTGTGAGTTGGATATAGTATATATTTACAGTATACTGTATATATATATATATATATATATAATATATAATATATATATATATATACTGTATACACAATATACTGTATATATATATATTATTTTTTTAAATTAAAATGTAAAACCTGCAAACTAAACAAACCAAAACTGGGACAAAGACAATATAAAGTCAAATTAACTTATCAAAATCGCTATGTGGAAACAACGCTTACTAAAATAAAATTTATGAAATAAAAGAACACAATCCACCACATACGGTGTACATTACTACATGAGCAAGTTAATCTGGTTCCTAAGCAAACTAATCGCACACATAACAACGCACTATCGTCACGTTCAAGGAATTAGTCAATTTGGGAAGTCAGGGACGTTCTGGTAAATTTTTACTAAACTGCATGAATAAAGAAACTACATGTCAAATGTCAAAATGCTCATTTAAAATAAATTTTGCAACATGACAAGACATTAACCCTCCTGGCCCGGGCTAGCTCTCCTAATGACAGTGCGGCGTACCCGGGCGATCTGGCCGAAAAACGTCTAGGCCTAGGCTACCGTATTTTGGTTAATTTTAACTGCTAGAAATTTCCCACACATCTATAAATGTAGTGCGGTTTCCAATCTGTAGACTGGCGTTGAGTAGAGCTCTCTAAGTCAACTGGTTCAGTTGTGATGACGATTTTAGTGGAGAGCATTTTCAGGCAATGTTAGCAATACGACGATCTTTTCACTACTGAAACAACGACATACAGACATACAATAACAAACGAGTCTTCTCCTTCTTGTTTTCGGAGGTGCGGTGATGCAATGATCGGCTTTGTTTACATGCGTCGGACGCACGGCGTTCAGACCAAGCTGAATAGGCTTTCAAGCTTACTGTATATTAAAATGACACCCGGGTACCGGCCCATCTGCCATGGTGTCATATTAACCCTCCTCTAGCGGGTGCTCTGTGGCCGTTTTGGGCCTTTCTGGGCCGTTCTGACTGCTATATCAACCATCAGTATGAAAGGAACTGTATTGCGCCGAAAACTAGGTGGAAATCGCTACACAATGACGCCACATACAGCTACGTAGGGGAACTGGAGTAGGGGCCTGGAGGGAAAGCAACAGACGTATGGATCATTACTATCCCACCCATTTTCCACTCGATTTTTCACCCGTTTTTTGCCAGTTTTTTCAACACGACTTAAGTGGTGAGCCGCTTTTTAAGGGTTAAAATGACACCCGGGGAGGAAGGGTTAACAATAGTACAAAATACAAATATTGATAAGATATCTATAATATTACACAAAAATTACAGCACTCACTACCCTTAGAGCTATCGGGTAGGTACCTGTAAGCATAGCACGACAGTGAACAGTGCATCTACATCACAAGTCAGGCTGCTTGTACAAATTTTGGTCTCGCTAATTGCAAACTCATGGATTTTCCCTAAATTGTAACCAGACTTGCATTAACAGAACGATATCGTGTTAATTGAAAATGTTGGGTTTATTATTTTTTGTTGCTCGCACTAATCTAGAATCGCATTATCTGAACTCATTTTATGCGGGACCGAACTGTATAGGAAGTGTATGCATGTTTATGCATTTATATGTGTTTGTATTAGGGAGAGATGTGGATGGTTAGATAGATATAGATGGTACAGTCGATAGATCAAGAGATAAAGATATCGCAAGAGAGAGATCTATGAAGTCAAGGGACGCAAAAATTGTTTTGTACTGTACTTACTGTATATATTTGTGAAATCTAATACTGTAATTTATGGTTTTCCCTCAGATGTCAGCTGTTGGTGTGTCTCTAGAACCTTCCCCTTCCAGTACCGCAGAAAGATGCCATTCTCTATGCTCTCGGAGGTATCGTCATGTGACATTCTTTTTTCTGCTCACAATGAAATCTGGTATTGTAATTGACTAAAGTGAATTGTAAATTGACTCTTTAGCGAAATGAGACATTGTATAATTAATCTATTTAATTGGTTGTTTATATGTAAAATTTTAAGTACCTGTATACATTATAGTTTGTATAATGAAGTAGGTTATATTAAATGGTTCCCTTATACAATCTGTGAAATAAGTTATTATAATGACTTCTCTTGGTTGTCAGTGGGAGTATCTACGCAGGATGAGGATGGTCTGAACTATCTGTATGAGAACAGCGAGGACTTTACCCCCACTGCCAACCTTCTCTGTCATAGCTTCCCAGGCAGCCATAATGGGGGGTTCTCTCTGGTCCAAGATCTCCGGATGGTCACCCGATCCTTACCAAGGTGGGTGGCACGGTGTCTCAACTACTTTTCATCATGTGTACCAAAATATTGATACACTGTACGCTGAAGGTCAACGAGGTGAACAGTAAGGTCATGGGTTTTTACGAGGGTTGTAGTCATTGAATGTGAGGTGAGGTTGAATGGTCAGGTACACGTTGCAGTGTTGTATCTCTCACTCTTGTTCCTTGTGTTATAGTAGCCCCAAGATGCCCTTTATGGGAATCTGGCAGCATCCAGGTAGTCTGCCACCTCTCTCAGGTGAGTCCAGAGATCTCTGAGTGAAGTGATGTTGAAGTTTTGTCTGCGCAGGGCAGTGTTGGGCAGTGGAGTATCAAGTGTTCTGTGTTGTCAGTAGGATGTTGACAGCAGGTGCAAGAAGAGTCTTGAGTTGGATCTATTCTGTGTTTGTAATCTTGTAATGATAGGTGATGGCTGGACCTGAGGTGTACAAGTGTGACTCAGGTTTATCTGGGAAGTGCATTTTCTGCTAGATTAATCTTGGTAGGTGGAGAGTTTAAGATTGTAGCCTATTGTGTGGCTGCTGTCGATGGTTTGTTGGGTGAGCTGTGTGTAAATGCTTCTATATGTTGGTGTTTGGAGGTGTGGCTGGAATGTTAATATGTATGTGATTGTAATATTGGGCATGTGTTTGTTCCATGTCTTGAGGTTGGGGTGGATGATGTGTTACGGAGTGGCATGAGTGAAGTGGGTCGTGGGCTAGAGAGTAGGACTGTTTAAATGAGTCTTCAGAGAGAGGATTTGTATATCTGTATGTATGTCATTTGTGTTTGTGGTTTGTGTGCATCCTATTATGATTTTGAGAACTTTATTCTGAGTGATTCGTAGATTCTTTGTGTCTGTGGTTGGGGTGCATGGTGATCAGGCTTAGGATGCATTGTACTGTACATGGTTGTGCGGATATTCTGTTTGTAAAGTATGGACAGTGTTTCAATTTGTTGGCCAAACTACTTGTCTGTGAGGGTTCTGAGGGTATTTAGTATTTGTAAGGCTCTGGTGTTTGTGTTTTCTATGTGTGAAGTAAATGTTGTGTGTGTCATAGGTTACACTTAAGTAATTTAGGGGTTCGTTTAAGAGGAAGTGGTTCGTTGAGTAGTGTGACATGTGGGTGAAAGTGTGATTTGTGTCTTATCTAGGCGGTGCTGGTTGGGGGGAGGGGCGTCGACTGACTGGGGACAGAGGTGCATGGGGCGTTTCGTTCGTGGTCACCACTTCGGGGATCACGGCGTTAGGCAAAATTAGATAGATAGAAAAAGTTAGGTTTATCACATATTTTTGTTTCATCAAACAGTTGATAATTCTTTAGCTTTTATTTCTCATACTGATCATTTTGAGATCTATTTATCTCCCTTATTAATTAACAGAAATGATTGTTGATTGTTTAAAATTTAATCAGTGTTCATTTTCTAATGCGATAGAATTGAAAAATAAAATATCTTTTCAACACATGAATAAAGGGACTGAAAAGGAGTCAATAAAAATTCCTCCTTTATCATTCCAGAAAGTTATTTCTACAGTATTTCATAATATATTTTCACGCACTTTATCGATCGCATGGACCTAACAACCTCTTCCCTCGTCCTCCCTATCTATCTATCTACTGTATCTATCTATCTATCTACTGTATCTCCCTTATTAATGAACAGAAGTACAGTATTTGTTGTTTGATGTCTTTTTAATCAGTGCTTAGTTTCTAAATACTGTAGATATAAATTATTCCCTCATTTTCTGTATTCGGCCTAATGTATGTTGTTTACAGCAAGCAGTGAACAATACCCATGCTGTCACTTCTCAGTGAGCTTGTCTGAAATATTAAAAGATTGGGGTATAACATTTTTTTAACATGTTTTAATTAACTTGTAATTTTTGCTCATTGTGAGTCACATGTATTTAAATAATTATTTTTTAAAGCCATCACTTCAGAAATGATTGAGATTACATAGAGACCAAATAACAAACATATGTACTCATTAATTAGGGAGGTAGCTAGATACAAATAAAATTAAATACAGTTGATAGAAATTACAGTTTAGAGAGAAAGCAGATGACAGGAGAAATTATAATTAATAATGTACACAAATTACTAGCAGTCTTTATCTTCTAAAGGGTCACCAAGGTTATAAGTTTTCAGTCTGTTTTCTGAAGGGTCACCGCAGTTACAATGTTTTTGTATTTAATTTTCCATTGTTCTATTAGTTTATTTATTAATTCTTATATATTCATTCTTTTATTCATTGCTTGACCCCCGTCGTTTCGGATGTTGCTTGTTTCATTCAAAGTATTTTCTGTATGTGAGGGGGGAAGTCTGAAACGGATTGCTAGTCTGGTTCTGCTGGGTTTCCGGATCTTCGGGGACCGAAACAGCGAGGTTTTGCTGTACTGTATAACTTTATATAAATATGATTATGCAGTATACTCATTCTAATTTATGTGTTTTAGTACAGCGGATAAGGAGAAAATCGTGCACTTTTTGACTAAAGCATCATACTTTCTACATTCATACTAAGACCCAATGGGAACATTTTAAAAGGTGGAGGGAATCTGTATCTTCATGCTGGTGCCTATGGCAGCCCCTTTTCAATTAATTTCCATTAGAGTTCTGAAACACTGATTTTTGCCCTAAACTGTATACCGTGATAGAGATGTCAAACTAGTCTCAAATAACTCGTCTGGACAAGGGAAACAAATCATATTCAGACAATGTTTGGCTAAAGTTGACCGTTCAGAATTTGTTCTAAGTTCTAAGCATTTGGCGGAGGGCAACGATATTCGAGCCCCGTTATCATTTTATGGTAACATAACAAACATAACAGACAACAGACCGACTTTCCGTGGGAAGTTGAGCCACGTGTGAATCCAAACCCCCAGGTTTAACTTTTCTATTTTTAGGCGACTCGGTAGTCAAGTTCGGCATTATATTTCTGTCTGTGTTTGTGTATCAGTTGTGAGGCGAAACAAAGTTCATTCTTCGTGTATGTGAAATTAATAACTCTGGTTCCGCTCCACGTTCCGTAACTGCCATCGTAAGTTCCATAAAATAAAGTAATTATTCAAGGCTCGTATTTGAGACCCTAAGTGCCGTCAGCCGTGCTACCAAACTTTCTAAGAATTAAGAGCTTAGCCAAGAGTTTGTATCCAAAGTGGACTTTGTTACTGCTGTTTATTTCCCTCTTCTTTCTTTTATTAGAATTTGACTCCCGTTGTATAAGTTTCGCTTAATAATTCCCATCATAACGTAACATAGTTTTCTTCTTGTGTTAGCTATATCTAGTGCGTAACATCGTACCCCTAGCCTTATATTCCCTTAACTTAGTAACGTAACTTAGTCATCTAATTTTTTAATTAAATAGAATTGCCTATCCTCCTATTCTCTATCCCCTAGCCGACCCCACATGGTGGTCAGTACTTGGCTTCCCCAATTTTAGAACTTCACACGACGGTCCGAGATTAACAAGTCGACCTTTCCAAATCACTGTCCCCTGTCCCCTCATAAAAACTGACCACCTTGTTTACCCAGGTCTTACCTACCGCTGTGTGTGAATGGGCTACCTCCTATCTTTCTCATGAACTTATTTTTGTTTATTCTCATCCTTATGTGTGTGTATCATTGTTTTCTATAACCTATTTAATGAATATTGAATGTTTTCAGGCATTCGTAATGTGGACTTAAGTATTTTATTCACAGGTATAAAACCCCGATAAATGTGTTACGGCGTACAGTACTGTCTACTAATGCGGATTGTATTGTAATTGCATAATTACGGAACGTGAATAATGTGAATTTAGAATTGATAAAGACTTGGTATTTATCACAACATTACTGCGATTAGGTGTGATAAAGAACTTAGTGATTTAATGAAGTAAGACGCACATTGTGGAGAGAGTTAACAATTAAGGTTGACCTAGTGGCATTCCGACTGAGGGTGTGTAGCGAGTGTGTAAAGGCGCATATATAATGTGTGTAACGAAGGAGTAATTTAAAGGACTTTGTGAACTCTACATAAAGCGCCTACATACAGCGCCCAACTTCCATATCAAACTGGGATCCCTCTGTAGTATTTGTAGCTTATTAAATAAAACCATTTAATCAACATTTATTATCAATATTCCACTTGTGTATATTCATTGTATGTTCCTGCAGTCACACTGGGAGAACCTAGCAATTTGTATCTTCCTAAAATGGTAGGCACAGCAAAATAAATACAGTAGATAAGTAAAAAAAATAAAAAAATGCCATGGCACTAGGGGGGTCACTATGTCCTAAACATTCTGTCATTTAGTGGGTTAAGTACCGGTATGTTTGATTATTTGTTAATTTTTCATGAGTAGATGAATCCGCGAGCACTAAATCCACAAAAGTGGTGGGAGTACTGCACTTGAAATTTGTCCTAAAAATCTGATTATAATGGTTGATGGTGGTGACTATTCTTTTGTAAATTGCAAAATCTAATGTTGTGCTACTGTAGCTAAAGTAAAGAAAAATCATGTGATTTTGATATGTTCCAGTTGCTGCACGGTGAGATGTACATAGAGAACCTGGTGCCTCTGCCTCCCGCTGCCACACTATACACCTCCTCCAAGATCACCGAAGTCCTAGACAAGGGCTCGGGGGCCGTCATGATCATGGATAGTAAATACAGTACTTTGTTTTTTGTTATTCAAGATTTCAATGTTGTTGTTGTTGTTGTTATTGAGGGAAGGAAGCAACTATTACATACAGTATATACATATTGTTTTATGTTCTTTTCCACTATAGTGCATTGTAATGGCTAAGATAAAGTTGTCTTTCAGCAGTTGGAGTGTACAATAAAGTCCTGCCATAAAGACAGTCCCATCATGTCAGTCGCTAATAAACCCTTAGTCGCTAACAAACCTTTTGAGAACAGTTTTGTTTTGACTTATATAATAGATGAGGGATCCACCCAGACTGTTTGAAGAAGTTAATTTTGCACTGAATTACTCTCTGCCTTTCTCTGGAATTACACCTAGGTGATATTTATTTCTAGCTGAATTATATGGACTCGCACATTTACAATTATCTTTTTGGTTCAGTTTATATTAATTTCCAACCTAATATCAATCAAAGACAATCTTAAAAAGAATTAACAAAGGGGTGAATAAACTAAAGTGCAGTTTCCCTTCTCTATATTTTTATGAAAACAGTTTTATCATCATTGAGAAGCAGTTAAGAAGTTTAGTAACTCCACTTTTATACAGCTTAGGAAGGACCTCGAGCAATCAAAGAGGAAAAATATATCACAATTAACCCTTCGACTGACACAAACCCTTTCTAATCTTCATAAAATTGTCTAATAATAACCAAAATAAAATGTATGAAAGCATCAATGTGTACTTAGAGGGTTATATAACTTATATTGGTTATTGGTCAACTGTACAGTACTGTACTTAGAGGGTTATATAACTTATATTGGTTATTGGTCAACTGTACAGTACTGTACTTAGAGGGTTATATAACTTATATTGGTTATTGGTCAACTGTACTGTACTGTACTTCATAAACTTTTGCTGTTATTGCCATTTTTCTCAGTCTCACATTATGTTGAAAGCAACACCCCCATGAATATTCCATTTCTCTCATTTTCAGCCCTGACCAAAGACGATAAAGGTGGAGAGGTGTCCAAAGGCCAGTGGTCGCTGTTTATTGTAGGTGAGGGTAACTTTGGAGGGCCGAGGACCGCCCAGTCTGCCGTACCCCTCATACCACACCCCTCACGTAACCCAGACATGGTTAAGGAGTGTAAGACTGGGGTGGATCAGGTAAGAGGATTGTTGTTATCTATCCGAATTGATGTTCTTCACTAGAATTACAAAGGTCTGTCATGCAATATTTTATAAATAAATACATACATATTGTTTATTAAAATAAACAATTAATTTTACAACAGTCTTGATGCAATCCCAGCCACAAATGCAATCCCGTCATTGTCAAGTTCCAAAGCAAAATATCACCCCTGAAGTTATCCAAGCAAGGAACACTCGAGAAGAGGATCCATTCAAAATCCACTAGGAAAAATAAAAAGTATATTTTAAAGAGGCCTAGATACATGCACACATAACAGACATGAATGAATGTGTGAGCCCTGGTCACCCAAACGCGGCTGTGGAAACAGAAAAGTTTATTCCCAACTGCAACACAGCAGTTATGTGGGAGTCTTCAGCTCCAGCCCCACATTTCCACCTCTAGGGCCAAATATGTGACTGCTGGAAGCAGTGTTTTGCATGGATATTCCTTAGTTATTCATGCTACACAAGTCATGCTGGCAAGTCCCCTAACCCTAAATACTGGATTGAAATATTCTGGATCTTACTATAGATGTTATTAGCCAACATCAGGTACGATAATAAAGGTCAAATTTATTGCCCTTTCATGAAAACAATAACAATTTAGAACTTCATATACCTTGAAGTTGAAGTTCTAAATTGTTATTGTTACTTCATATACCTTGGGCGGGTGCCCAACCCCAAAAGGGGTTGAAATAGGGGAGCTATGCTTTCTAGGGCCTTTCCTAGCTGATGCTGAGAGGATTGGGTTCTAGTCATGTGGTGATGGGCTGGTCTATCAGAGTGAGAGCTGAGCAATCTCTGCCATACCCATAGCTTACTCTGACTTTTCCTTTAACTTATATATTTTCTAGTTCTCAAGTGACGGCGTCTCTTCCGTGGATTGACCTCCCAATCTACCAAGATTTTTTTTTTTTTTTTTTTTCTATATTCCAACTACTCCCTCTCGGGCATAGGCTGATAGCCTTTACACTCAACCGCTGAACACGGTGAGGCCCGTGAGGTCTTGCTCCAGTCTAGGGAGTGAGACATGCGAAGCTTCACGGCTCGAAGCAACTCCATCTCTGAAACCGCCTCGCCTCTGTGCTTCACAGTCTCAATCCCACAGACTCGGACCCTCACTCTCAGAACGCCACCTATTGAGCAATTAACTCACTAGGCATTGCCCCCCTGTAGCATATTTTTGAATATGTGAATATTCATACAATGCTATTTAATCAGGGAACAATGAGGGTATTTTGTTTGGCATTTCGGTGTGCTGTGGTAATGCACTGATACTACTAGGTACAGCACAAATTCCATCCCAATAATATCTCCCCATTGACATATTGGGATTCGAACCCGGGTCCATTGGATTACCAGTCCAGTGGCAAGACCACTCTGCCACACCTTCCCTGGAAGCCAAAGCGTCGCATTTTTTCCCTTGCCCCTCAACTTTCTCTTCATAATTGCTGAGGGGCACAGGGCCCTGGGTGGGGCTTTGGTTTCCCGGGCGTTTCCGCACCCTCCTCAGCCCCCCGCCATGGAGTGGCTTCGGTCACCCAGGCTTTATTGTGGTCGGCGGGGAGGGTTCTGTGGGGGCACTCGGTTATGGCCTTGGAATTGCTCGGGGCCTTGGGGCTGTTCGGCCAGGCAGCTTGGGGAACAACAACAACAACAACAACAACAACTTCATATACCTTATTTGGAAGTACAGTATAACCTAAGTTACTATACCAGTAGTGCAATAATTACTATGTATTACAAAAGCAAACTAATATTGCTCTTTATTAAAGCATGTTGTTATCGTGTTTCTCTAACAGGCTGCCCTGTACCGTCTGTCTGGTGACACCAACCCCCTACATATTGACCCATCATTTGCTGCCATGGGAGGGTTTGCTCAGCCTATCCTTCATGGTCTCTGCTTCTACGGGGTCACAGCGCGTGCCATACTCTCTGCTTACTGCAATGGAGATGCTTCAAATTTTAAATCTATGAAGGTGGGACAGTAAATATAAAAAGAATGGGATTAATGATGATAAGAAAATAAAAATTTGTACATAAGTTTGTAGTTAGTTATGTAGAGCAGATTAACCAGACCACTGAGCTCCATACAGAACTCTCATAGGTCTGGCACATAATTTTGTAATAGTACAGTAATAGCTAATAATAGTAAAGATGGTACAGATAAATTGGAATAGTGATAGATGTGAAGACAAAAATGATCGAACTCATCATTGGTTAAAGGCGATGAAGGTACAGGGAAAAGAGTGAAAAAGAGGCTATAAAATTAAGAGAGAAGGAGAGAGAGAGAGCTTATAAAGGTAAGGGTAAGATATTGAATGAGAGCGAATTATTGAATGAAGAAATTAGTAATTGCGGGAGATAACGGTTGTAACTCCCTACATATTTACTTTTAAATTACTGCCATGGGAAGGTTTGCTCAGCCTATCCTTCTGGTCTCTTATTGTATGGAGTCACTGCACATTCTATACTCTCAGTTTACTGTAATGGAGGATGTCAACAGAATGGAGCGTAATGAGATGAGAATGGTGAGATGGATATGTGGGGCCAGGCTACAGGATAGAATAACAAATGTTGAGCTGAGGAGACGTTTAGGTATAAAGAGTATTAGCGAGGTGATGCGTACAAGTAGATTGGGATGGTATGGACATGTGGAGAGGATGGATGAGCAAAATTGGGTGAAAAAATGCAGGTCTGTGATTGTGGAGGGAGCTGCACCAAGGGGTGGACCGAGGAAGACCTGGGATCGGACTATACGCGCCGATCTCAAATCCAAGAACTTGACAAGTGAAGCAGCCCTTAACAGGGTTACCTGGAACGCCGCCATTAGGACAGGAGACTGAAACTGCACGTATGTGTGGAACACTCACTCTTAAAATTTTATGTATGTATGTATGTATGTAGGCTCCTATGTTTAAGGCTATTAAGGTAGGATAGTAAAGTACAAAGAAACTGGATTATTGATAGTACAGTATGTATGTATACATCAGTTGCTGTTTGCTGATGACACAGCGTTGGTGGCGGATTCTGAGGAGAAACTGCAGTGAGTAGTCAAAGAGTTTGGTGTGATATGTGGGAGGAGGAAGCTGAGGGTGAACGTCAATAAAAGTAAAGTGATGGTGTGTACTAGAGGTGCTCGTAGAGTGAATCTAGATGTGAGGCTGGATGGGGAAATACTGGAACAAGTGGAGTGTTTTAAATATCTAGGAGGAATGATAAGCAGGAATGGAGGTATGGAAATAGAGGTAAAACAGAGAGTATGTGAAGGAAGGAAAGTTTTCGGAGCAATGGGCAGTATGTGAAGGTGAGAAATCTCAGAAAGAAAGTTAAAAGTGCAATGTATCAAGGGATAGTTGCACCATCAGTGATGTATGGGGCTGAGACATTGGCTCTGAAGACAAAGGAGAGAAGAAAGCTGGATGTGATGGAGATGAGCTGCTTGAGGAGTATGTGTATTTACCTAATTTTATTTACCTAATTGTAGTTTACAGGAGTTGAGCTAAGCTTGTGCTGTCCCGTCTCCTGGTCTACTTTCATCCAATTTTTTCCATTTGTCAATACATCTATAGGGGAAGCTAAACTTCCTGATATTGTTCTTGCAGGTAGGTTTTTTACTTTGTAGCTGTGGCCTCTAGTTATTCCTGTATCCATAATTATTATATCCTCCCTATCCAGCCTCTCCAGCCCTAGGGTACATTTGTTCATCATTATCTTGTCTCTCCTCTCTCTCCTCTCTTTTAGACTTGGTAGATTTAAATTGTCTAGCCTCCCTTCATATGGAAGTTCTCTGAGACTTGGAACCAATCTAGTAACTGCTCTCTGGATTTTTTCTAACTTGTGAATATGCTTCTTAAGATGCAGGGACCACACCACTGCTGCATACTCCAGTCTTGGTCTTATCATACTTTTTATGATGTTTGCTAACATGTTATCATCCAAGTAGTTTAGAGCAACTTTCATATTCCCGGCCATTGCATACATTCCGCTAAAGAGCTTGTTAATATGTTTCTCTGGCAACAAGTTATCTTGTATAATCAACCCTGAGTCCTTTTCTTTTTCTGAAAAATGTGAATAGCTGAAATTTCAAACCCCATGAATTTCATTTTAGAAAAAGTTCACTTTATATATATATATATATATATATATATATATATATATATATATATATATATATATACATATACATGATGATGATGATGATGATGATAAAGATTTTATTCTAGCCTACTGAGTCAGAGGCCACTTATAAGGCTAGGAGACCAAGTATGGGAAGCGGAGATGCATGGGTAGGTCAGTTATAATTCATGGAATACATGTATGGCTTGAAGATAGGAATGGAACGGTGCAAAGGTAAAGGTAGGGGAGTCACAAAGCAATTCGGATATATATATATATACAGTATGTAAAAGATATATATATATATATATACAGTATGTAAAAGAAAGAGACAAAAGCTAAGTGGAATCATTGCAAGGGATAGTCATGGTCAAGAAATAGAAGATAGTGGATGTCATGGTCAGTAGTAAGGTTTAGGTTGTATATGATCATCTGTAAAATTTCCTGTGATGACCTGTTTACATACTGTACCCCTTCTCCCCCTCCAGACACGGTTTGTCAAGCCAGTGTTGCCAGGCCAGACAATAGTGGTGAGGATGTGGAAGGAAGGTAGTCGCATCTTCTTCACTACCACCATTAAGGAAACTGGCAAGGAGTGTCTCACTGGTAAGACTATTATAGTTACAATATATAATAGGCCAAATAACCAGGCTATTACATGTTATTTGCCTATTTTCATGCTCTGTTTTATCTTATTCTTTTTTCCTTTTTTTCTTAAGAATTTACGATACTGTGAAATTTACTGTTGTAAATTAATATAATATACTTTAGGATCTATGAATAGTTGTGTACTGTCAGCGCTGTGGAATTAGTTGATGTGGAAAACTGACATTTATGATCATAGAAATACCGTCTTTTATAATATCGGCAATTATCCTTACCGTGCTGCTTGCAGGTGGGTATGTGGATCTAGTGGAGGGCAGTGGGGTGGGTGTTCCTGAGAGTGCAGGGGGCGGGGTTGGAGCTGCAATATTCAGAGAGATGGCCTCACGGGTGGCAGCTGACCCTGCCATAGCAGCCAAGGTCAACGCAATCTTCCTCTGGAACATCAAGGAGGACAGCCAAGTCACCCAGTGGAGTAAGTTGACCCCTCCAGGACAGTGACGCATTTTTTTCCCGACTAGTATTAGATAATTTTCATTCAGCCTAGAAATTAGCGTTAATAATCGTTAGGGATGATGATGCCTATTATTTTATTATTTTATTTTTCTGAAAATGTTTCTATAATTTTTATTCAGCTTAAAAATTGCATTTAGCAAAGTAAGTTGAAATTATAATGCAAAACAAATGTATTCAGCATAGGAAAGTTCAGTACTGTATTGGGTTTGTAATTTAAAGAGAAATATTAAATTGCCTTGTGGCTATTTTAATGGTTGGAGTATATATTCTTCTTCACCGTTAGCCTTTACTGAAATTCATCCTTGTTCCCAGCGGTGGACTTGAAGGGCGGCTCTGGTGGCGTCTACGAGGGGCCGCCGCGGGATGGCAAGAAAGCCGACGTAACCCTTACCATCTCGGAGGGTGACCTGGAGGCACTCACATCGGGCAAGCTGAACCCCCAGGCGGCGTTCATGAAGGGCAAACTCAAGGTCAAGGGCAATGTTATGCTGACTCAGAAGCTACAGGGTTTACTCAAACCTCAGGCCAAGATGTAATAAGGAAGTTATGTTATGTAGAGCCTTAACATAACTGTGTGATGAGGTTAATGAGGGCAGGGAGGATGGAGGTAACGAGAGAAAGTGAGAAAGAGTCAGAGGGGGAGTAAGCTCAAGTCAAGAGGAGAAAGCAGGAAGAAGGAAATTGAGGAATCATAATCAAGATTATATACCAAAACTCCTCTCTTCCAGATTAATCAAGGGACAATCCTGTCAGAAATTATTATGAGACACCTTAGTCGTTCATTGTCTTAGCCTTTTACCTTGATCGTTCAGGACTTGTCAGAAAGAGAGAGGTGAAGCCTGGAACAAATATCATTGTATATCATTGTATATTTGACTCTGTGATACTGTGATAATGCATCTGCCTCTAAAGTGCTCATTTGGGATCGGCATAAAAGTTCCATCTATCCATATATAGTACCATCATTTCCAATAGCTAAGCTTCAATATTATGGGCTTCCAAAGTCTATATGTTGATCAGTGCGGTATTTTGGTTTCATTTGTATGTTCTTTACCATATGGTAAAAGTAACATTAAATATTATGAACCAAGAGGTATTGTAGATAATAAAATAATGTACAATATGGAGTAGGTGCATATTTAGATGTGTAATTTTTGACTAAGTTAACGCAATAATTTAATAATTCTTTATACAGTATATGGATAATGGGAACTCTAGATTGTATATTTTATGGTAAATTGTTGTTGTTGTTGTTGTTGTTGTTGTTCCCGTTCCCCAAGCTGCCTGGCCGAACAGCCCCAAGGCCCCGAGCAAGGCCAAGGCCATAACAGAGCGCCCCCACAGAACCCTCCCTGCCGACCACAATAAAGCCTGGAGTGACCGAAGCCACTCCATGGCGGGGAGCTGAGGAGGGAGCGGAAATGCCTGGGAAACCAAAGCCCCACCCAGGTCCCTGTGACCCTCAGCAATTATGAAGAGAAAGTTGAGGGGCAAAGGAAAAAATGTGACGCTTTGGCTTCCAATCTTGGTAGAGTGGGAAGAGATGCCGTCACTTGAGATCTAGAAAATATATAAGTAAAAGGAACAGTCAGAGTGAGCTATGGGTATGGCAGAGATCGCTCAGTTCTCACTCTGATAGACCAGCCCATCACCGGTTTTATAGTAAATTATATTATATAGTAAAGAATGTTTTATATTATATGGTAAAGAATTTTATTTTTATTGTATTTAAAAGCAACTAGCAGTAGGCCTATACTGTAATTATTGTGCTATGCAAAAGACTTTTAAAGTCATAGGCTAAAAAGTGTTCTATAATGTCTCCAAGTATCTGAACGAAACAGCTGCTCTAGTACGCATATTATTATTCACTTAATGCTCTGTGTATAGGAGACCCATCCTAAGCTGAATACAATTGATTAACAGTTCCAGAATAATAAAAAAACTAGTCATCAGTTTTATAAAATCAAACTATAGCAGCTAGAATATATTGAAGGGGACAGTGGCTGGTTTTTTGGTCTATTAATTCATATATTCATTTATTTTTATAGTTTCCTCGCTAGACCTCCATCAAACACCCCCTAAACCCCCCTTCAAGATCAATTTGTACATTTTTCAGTAGAAAAATGTCCCGCCCTGATAATATTACAAGCTCGCTTACGCTCGCCAGGAAAAAAACCACCTAAATAGCATGAAATGTCTTAAAATTGACACCGAAATGGGCCGAAAGGTCTTAATATCGTCAAGCTAATGGGCCAAATGTCTTAAAATCTCAAAAGTAATGGGGCTAAACACGAGGGAGAAAGGGGACCAGAAAAACTACCTATCTCACCTTAAGCACACAATGATGTACTGTAATTTACCCTCGGCTGGAAACAAAGTAGACTACAGTATAGAACACTATAATTGTTAATAGGTGAACTGAGCAGCTTCTGTAGGGCAAGTGTCTTAGGAGAATTTGGGTGCCTAGATTTAATGTGATTTTACTTAGTTTACTAAAGTGCCAAATATAAAAAAAAAAACATTTTAGATTTACTTGGTACTATGTGATGGAATTTTGAATAAAATTACACAAAATATTGATATGTATATGAATGTTAACATGATCATACCTGTACTAGTGATAATACAATACACTAGGGCCTACACTTAAATTTTAGGTTTTATACATTTGTTCTTTAGTTGGCAAACCAGATCTACA
>CM064501.1:45381455-45503052 GCA_032716605.1 Paralithodes platypus
CTAACCTAACCTAACCTCGCCTAAACCTCACCTAACCTAACCTCGCCTAAACCTCACCTAACCTAACCTAACCTCGCCTAAACCTCACCTAACCTAACCTAACCTACCTATCCTAAAGTGTTTAAACTTTAAAATAGGCCTAGGGGGACTAAAAATAGGTCAAAATTAAAAAAAAATATACCGTTGAATCCGCAACGGCGAGACGAATCCAAATATGTAATAATATTGACAAGGTCAAAATTCGTTCAAAATTTACCGATTTGCCGGGGCCTCCCAAACCCAAGGTTTTTTGAGATTTTTTTTTCGATTCTGGGCGAATGGCTGGGCGGAAATGAAATCTAAGACCATGTCTAGAAGCAGCTCGGCGAGAAAAATCGAATGGCACCAAGTAGAATTCCCTAGGACTTATAGTTTGGGCTACAGAGGACTTTTAAAGTCCAAAAAACGGTCCCCTGGGCCCTCCAGGAAGCCCCGTCAAAATCTAAATCCTAAACTAATGGTCCGATTTTAATTCTGTTTGCGCCATTCGATTCAGCTTGCCAAAAGTGTACTTATGGTATAAATTTAAACAAAATCGGTTCATAAATAACTCGTCTATGGAATTTTTAAACTTTAAAAAAAGACGAGGGGCTAAAAAAGGCTATACGTGTTTTATGGGGGGGCGGGAGGGGGGGGCGGAGCTGGGAGGGGGGGGAGGGAAGGAGGGGGTTGGGGCGGATAGGGAGGGGGTGGTAGGGAGGGGGTGGGGGGCGGGAGGGGGCAGGGGTGAAGGGAAGGAAGGAGGGTAGGGAGGGGAGGGGAGGGGGGTAGGGTGGTAGCCGGGGTTAGGGGGAGGCGGGGAGTTAGGGGGGGTAGGGTGGTAGGGGGGCTCGTTGTTGGTTAACTCCCCCCCCCCCCCCCCCCCCACCCTCCTTCCTTCCCCGCACCCCCTGCCCCCTCCCGCCCCCACCCCCTCCCTACCACCCCCTCCCTACCACCCCTACCCCTCACTTAACCTAACCTAACCTTGCCTAAACCTCACCTAACCTAACCTAACCTCGCCTAAACCTCACCTAACCTAACCTCGCCTAAACCTCACCTAACCTAACCTAACCTCGCCTAAACCTCACCTAACCTAACCTAACCTACCTATCCTAAAGTGTTTAAACTTTAAAATAGGCCTAGGGGGACTAAAAATAGGTCAAAATTAAAAAAAAATATACCGTTGAATCCGCAACGGCGAGACGAATCCAAATATGTAATAATATTGACAAGGTCAAAATTCGTTCAAAATTTACCGATTTGCCGGGGCCTCCCAAACCCAAGGTTTTTTGAGATTTTTTTTTCGATTCTGGGCGAATGGCTGGGCGGAAATGAAATCTAAGACCATGTCTAGAAGCAGCTCGGCGAGAAAAATCGAATGGCACCAAGTAGAATTCCCTAGGACTTATAGTTTGGGCTACAGAGGACTTTTAAAGTCCAAAAAACGGTCCCCTGGGCCCTCCAGGAAGCCCCGTCAAAATCTAAATCCTAAACTAATGGTCCGATTTTAATTCTGTTTGCGCCATTCGATTCAGCTTGCCAAAAGTGTACTTATGGTATAAATTTAAACAAAATCGGTTCATAAATAACTCGTCTATGGAATTTTTAAACTTTAAAAAAAGACGAGGGGCTAAAAAAGGCTATACGTGTTTTATGGGGGGGCGGGAGGGGGGGGCGGAGCTGGGAGGGGGGGAGGGAAGGAGGGGGTTGGGGCGGATAGGGAGGGGGTGGTAGGGAGGGGGTGGGGGCGGGAGGGGGCAGGGGTGAAGGGAAGGAAGGAGGGTAGGGAGGGGAGGGGAGGGGGGTAGGGTGGTAGCCGGGGTTAGGGGGAGGCGGGGAGTTAGGGGGGGTAGGGTGGTAGGGGGGCTCGTTGTTGGTTAACTCCCCCCCCCCCCCCCCCACCCCACCCCCACCTCCCTCCCTCCCCCGCACCCCCTGCCCCCTCCCGCCCCCACCCCCTCCCTACCACCCCCTCCCTACCACCCCTACCCCTCACTTAACCTAACCTAACCTTGCCTAAACCTCACCTAACCTAACCTAACCTCGCCTAAACCTCACCTAACCTAACCTCGCCTAAACCTCACCTAACCTAACCTAACCTCGCCTAAACCTCACCTAACCTAACCTAACCTACCTATCCTAAAGTGTTTAAACTTTAAAATAGGCCTAGGGGGACTAAAAATAGGTCAAAATTAAAAAAAATATACCGTTGAATCCGCAACGGCGAGACGAATCCAAATATGTAATAATATTGACAAGGTCAAAATTCGTTCAAAATTTACCGATTTGCCGGGGCCTCCCAAACCCAAGGTTTTTTGAGATTTTTTTTTCGATTCTGGGCGAATGGCTGGGCGGAAATGAAATCTAAGACCATGTCTAGAAGCAGCTCGGCGAGAAAAATCGAATGGCACCAAGTAGAATTCCCTAGGACTTATAGTTTGGGCTACAGAGGACTTTTAAAGTCCAAAAAACGGTCCCCTGGGCCCTCCAGGAAGCCCCGTCAAAATCTAAATCCTAAACTAATGGTCCGATTTTAATTCTGTTTGCGCCATTCGATTCAGCTTGCCAAAAGTGTACTTATGGTATAAATTTAAACAAAATCGGTTCATAAATAACTCGTCTATGGAATTTTTAAACTTTAAAAAAAGACGAGGGGCTAAAAAAGGCTATACGTGTTTTATGGGGGGGCGGGAGGGGGGGGCGGAGCTGGGAGGGGGGGGAGGGAAGGTGGGGGTTGGGGCGGATAGGGAGGGGGGGGAAGGGAGGGGGGGGGGGGCGGGAGCGGGCAGGGGTGAAGGGAAGGAAGGAGGGTAGGGAGGGGAGGGGTGTGGGGTAGGGTGGTAGCCGGGGTTAGGGGGAGGCGGGGAGTTAGGGGGGGTAGGGTGGTAGGGGGGCTCGTTGTTGGTTAACTCCCCCCCCCCCCCCACCCCCACCCCCACCCTCCTTCCTTCCCCGCACCCCCTGCCCCCTCCCGCCCCCACCCCCTCCCTACCACCCCCTCCCTACCACCCCTACCCCCTTCCTTCCCTCCCGCCCCCCCCATAAAAAACGTTGCTAACGCAACGTTAGTTTTATAGCCTTTGCCCACCCGCCACCCCCACCACCACCCCTCGAAATTTCGTTGGCTATGTTAAAAAAATAGTGAAATATTGTGTTGTTGGCAACTGGTTTGTAGCCTGATTTTTACAAATGTGGCCAGCATTCTTACAAATGGAGCTACAGATATTTTAAAATATACTTTTTAGATGTATTTTGGCCTGCTGAGTCCAAATCTGACCTCCAAATTGGCCTAGCACGTTAATTTGAAGTACCCACCCTACCTAACCTAACTTAACCTAACCTAACCTCGCCTAAACCTCACCTAACCTAACCTAAACTCACCTAAACCTCACTTAACCTAACCTAACCTCGCCTAAACCTCACCTAACCTAACCTAACCTCGCCTAAACCTCACCTAACCTAACCTAACCTCGCCTAAACCTTACCTAACCTAACCTAAACTCACCTAAACCTCACCTCACCTAACCTAACCTAACCTCGCCTAAACCTCACCTAACCTAACCTAACCTCGCCTAAACCTCACCTAACCTAACCTAACCTCGCCTAAACCTCACCTAACCTAACCTAACCTCGCCTAAACCTCACCTAACCTAACCTAACCTCGCCTAAACCTCACCTAACCTAACCTAACCTCGCCTAAACCTCACCTAACCTAACCTAACCTCGCCTAAACCTCACCTAACCTAACCTAACCTCGCCTAAACCTCCCCTAACCTAACCTAACCTCGCCTAAACCTCACCTAACCTAACCTAACCTCGCCTAAACCTCACCTAACCTAACCTAACCTCACCTAAACCTCACCTAACCTAACCTAACCTCGCCTAAACCTCACCTAACCTAACCAAACCTCGCCTAAACCTCACCTAACCTAACCTAACCTCGCCTAAACCTCACCTAACCTAACCTCGCCTAAACCTCATCTAACCTAACCTAACCTCGCCTAAACCTCACCTAACCTAGCCTAACCTACCTATCCTAAAGTGTTTAAACTTTAAAATTGGCCTAGGGGGCCTAAATATAGGTCAAAATTAAAAAAAATATACCGTTGAATCCGCAACGGCGAGACGAATCCAAATATGTAATAATATTGACAAGTCAAAATTCGACCAAAATCACCGATTTGCCTGGGCAAAAACCCAAGGTTTTTTGAGATTTTTTTTTCGATTCTGGGCGAACGGCTGGGCGGAAATGAAATCTAAGACCATGTCTAGAAGCAGCTCGGCGAGAAAAATCGAATGGCACCAAGTAGAATTCCCTAGGACTTATAGTTTGGGCTACAGAGGACTTTTAAAGTCCAAAAAACGGTCCCCTGGGCCCTCCAGGAAGCCCCGTCAAAATCTAAATCCTAAACTAATGGTCCGATTTTAATTCTGTTTGCGCCATTCGATTCAGCTTGCCAAAGTGTACTTATGGTATAAATTTAAACAAAATCGGTTCATAAATAACTCGTCTATGGAATTTTTAAACTTTAAAAAAAGACGAGGGGCTAAAAAAGGCTATACGTGTTTTATGGGGGGGCGGGAGGGGGGGGCGGAGCTGGGAGGAGGGGGAGGGAAGGAGGGGGTTGGGGCGGATAGGGAGGGGGTGGTAGGGAGGGGTGGGGGGCGGGAGGGGGCAGGGGTGAAGGGAAGGAAGGAGGGTAGGGAGGGGAGGGGAGGGGGGTAGGGTGGTAGCCGGGGTTAGGGGGAGGCGGGGAGTTAGGGGGGGTAGGGTGGTAGGGGGGCTCGTTGTTGGTTAACTCCCCCCCCCCCCCCCCCACCCCCACCCCCACCCTCCTTCCTTCCCCGCACCCCCTGCCCCCTCCCGCCCCTACCCCCTCCCTACCACCCCCTCCCTACCACCCCTACCCCTCACTTAACCTAACCTAACCTTGCCTAAACCTCACCTAACCTAACCTAACCTCGCCTAAACCTCACCTAACCTAACCTCGCCTAAACCTCACCTAACCTAACCTAACCTCGCCTAAACCTCACCTAACCTAACCTAACCTACCTATCCTAAAGTGTTTAAACTTTAAAATAGGCCTAGGGGGACTAAAAATAGGTCAAAATTAAAAAAAATATACCGTTGAATCCGCAACGGCGAGACGAATCCAAATATGTAATAATATTGACAAGGTCAAAATTCGTTCAAAATTTACCGATTTGCCGGGGCCTCCCAAACCCAAGGTTTTTTGAGATTTTTTTTTCGATTCTGGGCGAATGGCTGGGCGGAAATGAAATCTAAGACCATGTCTAGAAGCAGCTCGGCGAGAAAAATCGAATGGCACCAAGTAGAATTCCCTAGGACTTATAGTTTGGGCTACAGAGGACTTTTAAAGTCCAAAAAACGGTCCCCTGGGCTCTCCAGGAAGCCCCGTCAAAATCTAAATCCTAAACTAATGGTCCGATTTTAATTCTGTTTGCGCCATTCGATTCAGCTTGCCAAAAGTGTACTTATGGTATAAATTTAAACAAAATCGGTTCATAAATAACTCGTCTATGGAATTTTTAAACTTTAAAAAAAGACGAGGGGCTAAAAAAGGCTATACGTGTTTTATGGAGGGGCGGGAGGGGGGGGCGGAGCTGGGAGGGGGGGAGGGAAGGAGGGGGTTGGGGCGGATAGGGAGGGGGTGGTAGGGAGGGGGTGGGGGGCGGGAGGGGGAGGGGGTGAAGGGAAGGAAGGAGGGTACGGAGGGGAGGGGAGGGGGTAGGGTGGTAGCCGGGGTTAGGGGGAGGCGGGGAGTTAGGGGGGGTAGGGTGGTAGGGGGGCTCGTTGTTGGTTAACTCCCCCCCCCCCCCCCCCCCACCCTCCTTCCTTCCCCGCACCCCCTGCCCCCTCCCGCCCCCACCCCCTCCCTACCACCCCCTCCCTACCACCCCTACACCTCACTTAACCTAACCTAACCTTGCCTAAACCTCACCTAACCTAACCTAACCTCGCCTAAACCTCACCTAACCTAACCTCGCCTAAACCTCACCTAACCTAACCTAACCTCGCCTAAACCTCACCTAACCTAACCTAACCTACCTATCCTAAAGTGTTTAAACTTTAAAATAGGCCTAGGGGGACTAAAAATAGGTCAAAATTAAAAAAAAATATACCGTTGAATCCGCAACGGCGAGACGAATCCAAATATGTAATAATATTGACAAGGTCAAAATTCGTTCAAAATTTACCGATTTGCCGGGGCCTCCCAAACCCAAGGTTTTTTGAGATTTTTTTTTCGATTCTGGGCGAATGGCTGGGCGGAAATGAAATCTAAGACCATGTCTAGAAGCAGCTCGGCGAGAAAAATCGAATGGCACCAAGTAGAATTCCCTAGGACTTATAGTTTGGGCTACAGAGGACTTTTAAAGTCCAAAAAACGGTCCCCTGGGCCCTCCAGGAAGCCCCGTCAAAATCTAAATCCTAAACTAATGGTCCGATTTTAATTCTGTTTGCGCCATTCGATTCAGCTTGCCAAAAGTGTACTTATGGTATAAATTTAAACAAAATCGGTTCATAAATAACTCGTCTATGGAATTTTTAAACTTTAAAAAAAGACGAGGGGCTAAAAAAGGCTATACGTGTTTTATGGGGGGGCGGGAGGGGGGGGCGGAGCTGGGAGGGGGGGGAGGGAAGGAGGGGGTTGGGGCGGATAGGGAGGGGGTGGTAGGGAGGGGGTGGGGGCGGAGGGGGGCAGGGGTGAAGGGAAGGAAGGAGGGTAGGGAGGGGAGGGGAGGGGGGTAGGGTGGTAGCCGGGGTTAGGGGGAGGCGGGGAGTTAGGGGGGGTAGGGTGGTAGGGGGGCTCGTTGTTGGTTAACTCCCCCCCCCCCCCCCCCCCCACCCCCACCCTCCTTCCTTCCCCGCACCCCCTGCCCCCTCCCGCCCCCACCCCCTCCCTACCACCCCCTCCCTACCACCCCTACCCCTCACTTAACCTAACCTAACCTTGCCTAAACCTCACCTAACCTAACCTAACCTCGCCTAAACCTCACCTAACCTAACCTCGCCTAAACCTCACCTAACCTAACCTAACCTCGCCTAAACCTCACCTAACCTAACCTAACCTACCTATCCTAAAGTGTTTAAACTTTAAAATAGGCCTAGGGGGACTAAAAATAGGTCAAAATTAAAAAAAAATATACCGTTGAATCCGCAACGGCGAGACGAATCCAAATATGTAATAATATTGACAAGGTCAAAATTCGTTCAAAATTTACCGATTTGCCGGGGCCTCCCAAACCCAAGGTTTTTTGAGATTTTTTTTTCGATTCTGGGCGAATGGCTGGGCGGAAATGAAATCTAAGACCATGTCTAGAAGCAGCTCGGCGAGAAAAATCGAATGGCACCAAGTAGAATTCCCTAGGACTTATAGTTTGGGCTACAGAGGACTTTTAAAGTCCAAAAAACGGTCCCCTGGGCCCTCCAGGAAGCCCCGTCAAAATCTAAATCCTAAACTAATGGTCCGATTTTAATTCTGTTTGCGCCATTCGATTCAGCTTGCCAAAAGTGTACTTATGGTATAAATTTAAACAAAATCGGTTCATAAATAACTCGTCTATGGAATTTTTAAACTTTAAAAAAAGACGAGGGGCTAAAAAAGGCTATACGTGTTTTATGGGGGGGCGGGAGGGGGGGGCGGAGCTGGGAGGGGGGGGAGGGAAGGAGGGGGTTGGGGCGGATAGGGAGGGGGTGGTAGGGAGGAGGTGGGGGGCGGGAGCGGGCAGGGGTGAAGGGAAGGAAGGAGGGTAGGGAGGGGAGGGGAGGGGGGTAGGGTGGTAGCCGGGGTTAGGGGGAGGCGGGGAGTTAGGGGGGGTAGGGTGGTAGGGGGGCTCGTTGTTGGTTAACTCCCCCCCCCCCCCCCCCACCCCCACCCCCACCCTCCTTCCATCCCTGCACCCCCTGCCCCCTCCCGCCCCCACCCCCTCCCTACCACCCCCTCCCTACCACCCCTACCCCCTTCCTTCCCTCCCGCCCCCCCCATAAAAAACGTTGCTAACGCAACGTTAGTTTTATAGCCTTTGCCCACCCGCCACCCCCACCACCACCCCTCGAAATTTCGTTGGCTATGTTAAAAAAATAGTGAAATATTGTGTTGTTGGCAACTGGTTTGTAGCCTGATTTTTACAAATGTGGCCAGCATTCTTACAAATGGAGCTACAGATATTTTAAAATATACTTTTTAGATGTATTTTGGCCTGCTGAGTCCAAATCTGACCTCCAAATTGGCCTAGCACGTTAATTTGAAGTACCCACCCTACCTAACCTAACTTAACCTAACCTAACCTCGCCTAAACCTCACCTAACCTAACCTAAACTCACCTAAACCTCACTTAACCTAACCTAACCTCGCCTAAACCTCACCTAACCTAACCTAACCTCGCCTAAACCTCACCTAACCTAACCTAACCTCGCCTAAACCTTACCTAACCTAACCTAAACTCACCTAAACCTCACCTAACCTAACCTAACCTCGCCTAAACCTCACCTAACCTAACCTAACCTCGCCTAAACCTCACCTAACCTAACCTAACCTCGCCTAAACCTCACCTAACCTAACCTAACCTCGCCTAAACCTCACCTAACCTAACCTAACCTCGCCTAAACCTCACCTAACCTAACCTAACCTCGCCTAAACCTCACCTAACCTAACCTAACCTCGCCTAAACCTCACCTAACCTAACCTAACCTCGCCTAAACCTCACCTAACCTAACCTAACCTCGCCTAAACCTCCCCTAACCTAACCTAACCTCGCCTAAACCTCACCTAACCTAACCTAACCTCGCCTAAACCTCACCTAACCTAACCTAACCTCACCTAAACCTCACCTAACCTAACCTAACCTCGCCTAAACCTCACCTAACCTAACCAAACCTCGCCTAAACCTCACCTAACCTAACCTAACCTCGCCTAAACCTCACCTAACCTAACCTAACCTCGCCTAAACCTCATCTAACCTAACCTAACCTCGCCTAAACCTCACCTAACCTAACCTAACCTCGCCTAAACCTCACCTAACCTAACCTAACCTCGCCTAAACCTCACCTAACCTAACCTAACCTAGCCTAACCTACCTATCCTAAAGTGTTTAAACTTTAAAATTGGCCTAGGGGGCCTAAATATAGGTCAAAATTAAAAAAAAATATACCGTTGAATCCGCAACGGCGAGACGAATCCAAATATGTAATAATATTGACAAGTCAAAATTCGACCAAAATCACCGATTTGCCTGGGCAAAAACCCAAGGTTTTTTGAGATTTTTTTTTCGATTCTGGGCGAACGGCTGGGCGGAAATGAAATCTAAGACCATGTCTAGAAGCAGCTCGGCGAGAAAAATCGAATGGCACCAAGTAGAATTCCCTAGGACTTATAGTTTGGGCTACAGAGGACTTTTAAAGTCCAAAAAACGGTCCCCTGGGCCCTCCAGGAAGCCCCGTCAAAATCTAAATCCTAAACTAATGGTCCGATTTTAATTCTGTTTGCGCCATTCGATTCAGCTTGCCAAAGTGTACTTATGGTATAAATTTAAACAAAATCGGTTCATAAATAACTCGTCTATGGAATTTTTAAACTTTAAAAAAAGACGAGGGGCTAAAAAAGGCTATACGTGTTTTATGGGGGGGCGGGAGGGGGGGGCGGAGCTGGGAGGGGGGGAGGGAAGGAGGGGGATGGGGCGGATAGGGAGGGGGTGGTAGGGAGGGGGTGGGGGGCGGGAGGGGGCAGGGGTGAAGGGAAGGAAGGAGGGTAGGGAGGGGAGGGGAGGGGGGTAGGGTGGTAGCCGGGGTTAGGGGGAGGCGGGGAGTTAGGGGGGGTAGGGTGGTAGGGGGGCTCGTTGTTGGTTAACTCCCCCCCCCCCCCCCCCCCCCCCCCCCACCCTCCTTCCTTCCCCGCACCCCCTGCCCCCTCCCGCCCCTACCCCCTCCCTACCACCCCCTCCCTACCACCCCTACCCCTCACTTAACCTAACCTAACCTTGCCTAAACCTCACCTAACCTAACCTAACCTCGCCTAAACCTCACCTAACCTAACCTCGCCTAAACCTCACCTAACCTAACCTAACCTCGCCTAAACCTCACCTAACCTAACCTAACCTACCTATCCTAAAGTGTTTAAACTTTAAAATAGGCCTAGGGGGACTAAAAATAGGTCAAAATTAAAAAAAAATATACCGTTGAATCCGCAACGGCGAGACGAATCCAAATATGTAATAATATTGACAAGGTCAAAATTCGTTCAAAATTTACCGATTTGCCGGGGCCTCCCAAACCCAAGGTTTTTTGAGATTTTTTTTTCGATTCTGGGCGAATGGCTGGGCGGAAATGAAATCTAAGACCATGTCTAGAAGCAGCTCGGCGAGAAAAATCGAATGGCACCAAGTAGAATTCCCTAGGACTTATAGTTTGGGCTACAGAGGACTTTTAAAGTCCAAAAAACGGTCCCCTGGGCCCTCCAGGAAGCCCCGTCAAAATCTAAATCCTAAACTAATGGTCCGATTTTAATTCTGTTTGCGCCATTCGATTCAGCTTGCCAAAAGTGTACTTATGGTATAAATTTAAACAAAATCGGTTCATAAATAACTCGTCTATGGAATTTTTAAACTTTAAAAAAAGACGAGGGGCTAAAAAAGGCTATACGTGTTTTATGGGGGGGCGGGAGGGGGGGGCGGAGCGGGGAGGGGGGGGAGGGAAGGAGGGGGTTGGGGCGGATAGGGAGGGGGTGGTAGGGAGGGGTGGGGGGCGGGAGGGGGCAGGGGTGAAGGGAAGGAAGGAGGGTAGGGAGGGGAGGGGAGGGGGGTAGGGTGGTAGCCGGGGTTAGGGGGAGGCGGGGAGTTAGGGGGGTAGGGTGGTAGGGGGGCTCGTTGTTGGTTAACTCCCCCCCCCCCCCCCCCCCCCCCCCACCCTCCTTCCTTCCCCGCACCCCCTGCCCCCTCCCGCCCCCACCCCCTCCCTACCACCCCCTCCCTACCACCCCTACCCCCTTCCTTCCCTCCCGCCCCCCCCATAAAAAACGTTGCTAACGCAACGTTAGTTTTATAGCCTTTGCCCACCCGCCACCCCCACCACCACCCCTCGAAATTTCGTTGGCTATGTTAAAAAAATAGTGAAATATTGTGTTGTTGGCAACTGGTTTGTAGCCTGATTTTTACAAATGTGGCCAGCATTCTTACAAATGGAGCTACAGATATTTTAAAATATACTTTTTAGATGTATTTTGGCCTGCTGAGTCCAAATCTGACCTCCAAATTGGCCTAGCACGTTAATTTTGAAGTACCCACCCTACCTAACCTAACTTAACCTAACCTAACCTCGCCTAAACCTCACCTAACCTAACCTAAACTCACCTAAACCTCACTTAACCTAACCTAACCTCGCCTAAACCTCACCTAACCTAACCTAACCTCGCCTAAACCTCACCTAACCTAACCTAACCTCGCCTAAACCTTACCTAACCTAACCTAAACTCACCTAAACCTCACCTAACCTAACCTAACCTCGCCTAAACCTCACCTAACCTAACCTAACCTCGCCTAAACCTCACCTAACCTAACCTAACCTCGCCTAAACCTCACCTAACCTAACCTAACCTCGCCTAAACCTCACCTAACCTAACCTAACCTCGCCTAAACCTCACCTAACCTAACCTAACCTCGCCTAAACCTCACCTAACCTAACCTAACCTCGCCTAAACCTCACCTAACCTAACCTAACCTCGCCTAAACCTCACCTAACCTAACCTAACCTCGCCTAAACCTCCCCTAACCTAACCTAACCTCGCCTAAACCTCACCTAACCTAACCTAACCTCGCCTAAACCTCACCTAACCTAACCTAACCTCACCTAAACCTCACCTAACCTAACCTAACCTCGCCTAAACCTCACCTAACCTAACCAAACCTCGCCTAAACCTCACCTAACCTAACCTAACCTCGCCTAAACCTCACCTAACCTAACCTCGCCTAAACCTCACCTAACCTAACCTAACCTCGCCTAAACCTCACCTAACCTAACCTAACCTACCTATCCTAAAGTGTTTAAACTTTAAAATAGGCCTAGGGGACTAAAATAGGTCAAAATTAAAAAAAAATATACCGTTGAATCCGCAACGGCGAGACGAATCCAAATATGTAATAATATTGACAAGGTCAAAATTCGTTCAAAATTTACCGATTTGCCGGGGCCTCCCAAACCCAAGGTTTTTTGAGATTTTTTTTTCGATTCTGGGCGAATGGCTGGGCGGAAATGAAATCTAAGACCATGTCTAGAAGCAGCTCGGCGAGAAAAATCGAATGGCACCAAGTAGAATTCCCTAGGACTTATAGTTTGGGCTACAGAGGACTTTTAAAGTCCAAAAAACGGTCCCCTGGGCCCTCCAGGAAGCCCCGTCAAAATCTAAATCCTAAACTAATGGTCCGATTTTAATTCTGTTTGCGCCATTCGATTCAGCTTGCCAAAAGTGTACTTATGGTATAAATTTAAACAAAATCGGTTCATAAATAACTCGTCTATGGAATTTTTAAACTTTAAAAAAAGACGAGGGGCTAAAAAAGGCTATACGTGTTTTATGGGGGGGCGGGAGGGGGGGGCGGAGCTGGGAGGAGGGGGATGGAGGGAGGGGGTTGGGCCGGATAGGGAGGGGGTGGTAGGGAGGAGGTGGGGGGCGGGAGTGGGCAGGGGTGAAGGGAAGGAAGGAGGGTAGGGAGGGGAGGGGAGGGGGGTAGGGTGGTAGCCGGGGTTAGGGGGAGGCGGGGAGTTAGGGGGGGTAGGGTGGTAGGGGGGCTCGTTGTTGGTTAACTCCCCCCCCCCCCCCCACCCCCACCCCCACCCTCCTTCCTTCCCCGCACCCCCTGCCCCCTCCCGCCCCCACCCCCTCCCTACCACCCCCTCCCTACCACCCCTACCCCTCACTTAACCTAACCTAACCTTGCCTAAACCTCACCTAACCTAACCTAACCTCGCCTAAACCTCACCTAACCTAACCTCGCCTAAACCTCACCTAACCTAACCTAACCTCGCCTAAACCTCACCTAACCTAACCTAACCTACCTATCCTAAAGTGTTTAAACTTTAAAATAGGCCTAGGGGGACTAAAAATAGGTCAAAATTAAAAAAAAAATACCGTTGAATCCGCAACGGCGAGACGAATCCAAATATGTAATAATATTGACAAGGTCAAAATTCGTTCAAAATTTACCGATTTGCCGGGGCCTCCCAAACCCAAGGTTTTTTGAGATTTTTTTTTCGATTCTGGGCGAATGGCTGGGCGGAAATGAAATCTAAGACCATGTCTAGAAGCAGCTCGGCGAGAAAAATCGAATGGCACCAAGTAGAATTCCCTAGGACTTATAGTTTGGGCTACAGAGGACTTTTAAAGTCCAAAAAACGGTCCCCTGGGCCCTCCAGGAAGCCCCGTCAAAATCTAAATCCTAAACTAATGGTCCGATTTTAATTCTGTTTGCGCCATTCGATTCAGCTTGCCAAAAGTGTACTTATGGTATAAATTTAAACAAAATCGGTTCATAAATAACTCGTCTATGGAATTTTTAAACTTTAAAAAAAGACGAGGGGCTAAAAAAGGCTATACGTGTTTTATGGGGGGGCGGGAGGGGGGGGCGGAGCTGGGAGGGGGGGGAGGGAAGGAGGGGGTTGGGGCGGATAGGGAGGGGGTGGTAGGGAGGGGTGGGGGGCGGGAGGGGGCAGGGGTGAAGGGAAGGAAGGAGGGTAGGGAGGGGAGGGGAGGGGGGTAGGGTGGTAGCCGGGGTTAGGGGGAGGCGGGGAGTTAGGGGGGGTAGGGTGGTAGGGGGGCTCGTTGTTGGTTAACTCCCCCCCCCCCCCCCCCACCCCCACCCCCACCCTCCTTCCTTCCCCGCACCCCCTGCCCCCTCCCGCCCCCACCCCCTCCCTACCACCCCCTCCCTACCACCCCTACCCCCTTCCTTCCCTCCCGCCCCCCCCATAAAAAACGTTGCTAACGCAACGTTAGTTTTATAGCCTTTGCCCACCCGCCACCCCCACCACCACCCCTCGAAATTTCGTTGGCTATGTTAAAAAAATAGTGAAATATTGTGTTGTTGGCAACTGGTTTGTAGCCTGATTTTTACAAATGTGGCCAGCATTCTTACAAATGGAGCTACAGATATTTTAAAATATACTTTTTAGATGTATTTTGGCCTGCTGAGTCCAAATCTGACCTCCAAATTGGCCTAGCACGTTAATTTGAAGTACCCACCCTACCTAACCTAACTTAACCTAACCTAACCTCGCCTAAACCTCACCTAACCTAACCTAAACTCACCTAAACCTCACTTAACCTAACCTAACCTCGCCTAAACCTCACCTAACCTAACCTAACCTCGCCTAAACCTCACCTAACCTAACCTAACCTCGCCTAAACCTTACCTAACCTAACCTAAACTCACCTAAACCTCACCTAACCTAACCTAACCTCGCCTAAACCTCACCTAACCTAACCTAACCTCGCCTAAACCTCACCTAACCTAACCTAACCTCGCCTAAACCTCACCTAACCTAACCTAACCTCGCCTAAACCTCACCTAACCTAACCTAACCTCGCCTAAACCTCACCTAACCTAACCTAACCTCGCCTAAACCTCACCTAACCTAACCTAACCTCGCCTAAACCTCACCTAACCTAACCTAACCTCGCCTAAACCTCACCTAACCTAACCTAACCTCGCCTAAACCTCCCCTAACCTAACCTAACCTCGCCTAAACCTCACCTAACCTAACCTAACCTCGCCTAAACCTCACCTAACCTAACCTAACCTCACCTAAACCTCACCTAACCTAACCTAACCTCGCCTAAACCTCACCTAACCTAACCAAACCTCGCCTAAACCTCACCTAACCTAACCTAACCTCGCCTAAACCTCACCTAACCTAACCTCGCCTAAACCTCACCTAACCTAACCTAACCTCGCCTAAACCTCACCTAACCTAGCCTAACCTACCTATCCTAAAGTGTTTAAACTTTAAAATTGGCCTAGGGGGCCTAAATATAGGTCAAAATTAAAAAAAAATATACCGTTGAATCCGCAACGGCGAGACGAATCCAAATATGTAATAATATTGACAAGTCAAAATTCGACCAAAATCACCGATTTGCCTGGGCAAAAACCCAAGGTTTTTTGAGATTTTTTTTTCGATTCTGGGCGAACGGCTGGGCGGAAATGAAATCTAAGACCATGTCTAGAAGCAGCTCGGCGAGAAAAATCGAATGGCACCAAGTAGAATTCCCTAGGACTTATAGTTTGGGCTACAGAGGACTTTTAAAGTCCAAAAAACGGTCCCCTGGGCCCTCCAGGAAGCCCCGTCAAAATCTAAATCCTAAACTAATGGTCCGATTTTAATTCTGTTTGCGCCATTCGATTCAGCTTGCCAAAGTGTACTTATGGTATAAATTTAAACAAAATCGGTTCATAAATAACTCGTCTATGGAATTTTTAAACTTTAAAAAAAGACGAGGGGCTAAAAAAGGCTATACGTGTTTTATGGGGGGGCGGGAGGGGGGGGCGGAGCTGGGAGGGGGGGGAGGGAAGGAGGGGGTTGGGGCGGATAGGGAGGGGGTGGTAGGGAGGGGTGGGGGGGGGGAGGGGGCAGGGGTGAAGGGAAGGAAGGAGGGTAGGGAGGGGAGGGGAGGGGGGTAGGGTGGTAGCCGGGGTTAGGGGGAGGCGGGGAGTTAGGGGGGGTAGGGTGGTAGGGGGGCTCGTTGTTGGTTAACTCCCCCCCCCCCCCCCCCACCCGCGCCCCACCCTCCTTCCTTCCCCGCGCCACCTGCCCCCTCCCGCCCCCACCCCCTCCCTACCACCCCCTCCCTACCACCCCTACCCCTCACTTAACCTAACCTAACCTTGCCTAAACCTCACCTAACCTAACCTAACCTCGCCTAAACCTCACCTAACCTAACCTCGCCTAAACCTCACCTAACCTAACCTAACCTCGCCTAAACCTCACCTAACCTAACCTAACCTACCTATCCTAAAGTGTTTAAACTTTAAAATAGGCCTAGGGGGACTAAAAATAGGTCAAAATTAAAAAAAAATATACCGTTGAATCCGCAACGGCGAGACGAATCCAAATATGTAATAATATTGACAAGGTCAAAATTCGTTCAAAATTTACCGATTTGCCGGGGCCTCCCAAACCCAAGGTTTTTTGAGATTTTTTTTTCGATTCTGGGCGAATGGCTGGGCGGAAATGAAATCTAAGACCATGTCTAGAAGCAGCTCGGCGAGAAAAATCGAATGGCACCAAGTAGAATTCCCTAGGACTTATAGTTTGGGCTACAGAGGACTTTTAAAGTCCAAAAAACGGTCCCCTGGGCCCTCCAGGAAGCCCCGTCAAAATCTAAATCCTAAACTAATGGTCCGATTTTAATTCTGTTTGCGCCATTCGATTCAGCTTGCCAAAAGTGTACTTATGGTATAAATTTAAACAAAATCGGTTCATAAATAACTCGTCTATGGAATTTTTAAACTTTAAAAAAAGACGAGGGGCTAAAAAAGGCTATACGTGTTTTATGGGGGGGCGGGAGGGGGGGGCGGAGCTGGGAGGGGGGGGAGGGAAGGAGGGGGTTGGGGCGGATAGGGAGGGGGTGGTAGGGAGGGGGTGGGGGGCGGGAGGGGGCAGGGGTGAAGGGAAGGAAGGAGGGTAGGGAGGGGAGGGGAGGGGGTAGGGTGGTAGCCGGGGTTAGGGGGAGGCGGGGAGTTAGGGGGGGTAGGGTGGTAGGGGGGCTCGTTGTTGGTTAACTCCCCCCCCCCCCCCTCATCCCCCCCCCCCCCCCCCCCCCCCCCCCCCCCCCCCCCTCCCTACCACCCCCTCCCTACCACCCCTACCCCTCACTTAACCTAACCTAACCTTGCCTAAACCTCACCTAACCTAACCTAACCTCGCCTAAACCTCACCTAACCTAACCTCAGGGGGGGTAGGGTGGTAGGGGGCTCGTTGTTGGTTAACTCCCCCCCCCCCCCCCCACCCCCACCCCCACCCTCCTTCCTTCCCCGCACCCCCTGCCCCCTCCCGCCCCCACCCCCTCCCTACCACCCCCTCCCTACCACCCCTACCCCCTTCCTTCCCTCCCGCCCCCCCCATAAAAAACGTTGCTAACGCAACGTTAGTTTTATAGCCTTTGCCCACCCGCCACCCCCACCACCACCCCTCGAAATTTCGTTGGCTATGTTAAAAAAATAGTGAAATATTGTGTTGTTGGCAACTGGTTTGTAGCCTGATTTTTACAAATGTGGCCAGCATTCTTACAAATGGAGCTACAGATATTTTAAAATATACTTTTTAGATGTATTTTGGCCTGCTGAGTCCAAATCTGACCTCCAAATTGGCCTAGCACGTTAATTTGAAGTACCCACCCTACCTAACCTAACTTAACCTAACCTAACCTCGCCTAAACCTCACCTAACCTAACCTAAACTCACCTAAACCTCACTTAACCTAACCTAACCTCGCCTAAACCTCACCTAACCTAACCTAACCTCGCCTAAACCTCACCTAACCTAACCTAACCTCGCCTAAACCTTACCTAACCTAACCTAAACTCACCTAAACCTCACCTAACCTAACCTAACCTCGCCTAAACCTCACCTAACCTAACCTAACCTCGCCTAAACCTCACCTAACCTAACCTAACCTAACCTCGCCTAAACCTCACCTAACCTAACCTAACCTCGCCTAAACCTCACCTAACCTAACCTAACCTCGCCTAAACCTCACCTAACCTAACCTAACCTCGCCTAAACCTCACCTAACCTAACCTAACCTCGCCTAAACCTCACCTAACCTAACCTAACCTCGCCTAAACCTCACCTAACCTAACCTAACCTCGCCTAAACCTCCCCTAACCTAACCTAACCTCGCCTAAACCTCACCTAACCTAACCTAACCTCGCCTAAACCTCACCTAACCTAACCTAACCTCACCTAAACCTCACCTAACCTAACCTAACCTCGCCTAAACCTCACCTAACCTAACCAAACCTCGCCTAAACCTCACCTAACCTAACCTAACCTCGCCTAAACCTCACCTAACCTAACCTCGCCTAAACCTCACCTAACCTAACCTAACCTCGCCTAAACCTCACCTAACCTAGCCTAACCTACCTATCCTAAAGTGTTTAAACTTTAAAATTGGCCTAGGGGGCCTAAATATAGGTCAAAATTAAAAAAAAATATACCGTTGAATCCGCAACGGCGAGACGAATCCAAATATGTAATAATATTGACAAGTCAAAATTCGACCAAAATCACCGATTTGCCTGGGCAAAAACCCAAGGTTTTTTGAGATTTTTTTTTCGATTCTGGGCGAACGGCTGGGCGGAAATGAAATCTAAGACCATGTCTAGAAGCAGCTCGGCGAGAAAAATCGAATGGCACCAAGTAGAATTCCCTAGGACTTATAGTTTGGGCTACAGAGGACTTTTAAAGTCCAAAAAACGGTCCCCTGGGCCCTCCAGGAAGCCCCGTCAAAATCTAAATCCTAAACTAATGGTCCGATTTTAATTCTGTTTGCGCCATTCGATTCAGCTTGCCAAAGTGTACTTATGGTATAAATTTAAACAAAATCGGTTCATAAATAACTCGTCTATGGAATTTTTAAACTTTAAAAAAAGACGAGGGGCTAAAAAAGGCTATACGTGTTTTATGGGGGGGCGGGAGGGGGGGGCGGAGCTGGGAGGGGGGGGAGGGAAGGAGGGGGTTGGGGCGGATAGGGAGGGGTGGTAGGGAGGGGGTGGGGGGCGGGAGGGGGCAGGGGTGAAGGGAAGGAAGGAGGGTAGGGAGGGGAGGGGAGGGGGGTAGGGTGGTAGCCGGGGTTAGGGGGAGGCGGGGAGTTAGGGGGGGTAGGGTGGTAGGGGGGCTCGTTGTTGGTTAACTCCCCCCCCCCCCCCCCCCCCCACCCCCACCCTCCTTCCTCCCCCCCCCCCCCTGCCCCCTCCCGCCCCCACCCCCTCCCTACCACCCCCTCCCTACCACCCCTACCCCTCACTTAACCTAACCTAACCTTGCCTAAACCTCACCTAACCTAACCTAACCTCGCCTAAACCTCACCTAACCTAACCTCGCCTAAACCTCACCTAACCTAACCTAACCTCGCCTAAACCTCACCTAACCTAACCTAACCTACCTATCCTAAAGTGTTTAAACTTTAAAATAGGCCTAGGGGGACTAAAAATAGGTCAAAATTAAAAAAAAATATACCGTTGAATCCGCAACGGCGAGACGAATCCAAATATGTAATAATATTGACAAGGTCAAAATTCGTTCAAAATTTACCGATTTGCCGGGGCCTCCCAAACCCAAGGTTTTTTGAGATTTTTTTTCGATTCTGGGCGAATGGCTGGGCGGAAATGAAATCTAAGACCATGTCTAGAAGCAGCTCGGCGAGAAAAATCGAATGGCACCAAGTAGAATTCCCTAGGACTTATAGTTTGGGCTACAGAGGACTTTTAAAGTCCAAAAAACGGTCCCCTGGGCCCTCCAGGAAGCCCCGTCAAAATCTAAATCCTAAACTAATGGTCCGATTTTAATTCTGTTTGCGCCATTCGATTCAGCTTGCCAAAAGTGTACTTATGGTATAAATTTAAACAAAATCGGTTCATAAATAACTCGTCTATGGAATTTTTAAACTTTAAAAAAAGACGAGGGGCTAAAAAAGGCTATACGTGTTTTATGGGGGGGCGGGAGGGGGGGGCGGAGCTGGGAGGGGGGGGAGGGAAGGAGGGGTTGGGGCGGATAGGGAGGGGGTGGTAGGGAGGGGGTGGGGGGCGGTGGGGGCAGGGGTGAAGGGAAGGAAGGAGGGTAGGGAGGGGAGGGGAGGGGGGTAGGGTGGTAGCCGGGGTTAGGGGGAGGCGGGGAGTTAGGGGGGGTAGGGTGGTAGGGGGGCTCGTTGTTGGTTAACTCCCCCCCCCCCCCCCCCACCCCCACCCCCACCCTCCTTCCTTCCCCGCACCCCCTGCCCCCTCCCGCCCCCACCCCCTCCCTACCACCCCCTCCCTACCACCCCTACCCCCTTCCTTCCCTCCCGCCCCCCCCATAAAAAACGTTGCTAACGCAACGTTAGTTTTATAGCCTTTGCCCACCCGCCACCCCCACCACCACCCCTCGAAATTTCGTTGGCTATGTTAAAAAAATAGTGAAATATTGTGTTGTTGGCAACTGGTTTGTAGCCTGATTTTTACAAATGTGGCCAGCATTCTTACAAATGGAGCTACAGATATTTTAAAATATACTTTTTAGATGTATTTTGGCCTGCTGAGTCCAAATCTGACCTCCAAATTGGCCTAGCACGTTAATTTGAAGTACCCACCCTACCTAACCTAACTTAACCTAACCTAACCTCGCCTAAACCTCACCTAACCTAACCTAAACTCACCTAAACCTCACTTAACCTAACCTAACCTCGCCTAAACCTCACCTAACCTAACCTAACCTCGCCTAAACCTCACCTAACCTAACCTAACCTCGCCTAAACCTTACCTAACCTAACCTAAACTCACCTAAACCTCACCTAACCTAACCTAACCTCGCCTAAACCTCACCTAACCTAACCTAACCTCGCCTAAACCTCACCTAACCTAACCTAACCTCGCCTAAACCTCACCTAACCTAACCTAACCTCGCCTAAACCTCACCTAACCTAACCTAACCTCGCCTAAACCTCACCTAACCTAACCTAACCTCGCCTAAACCTCACCTAACCTAACCTAACCTCGCCTAAACCTCACCTAACCTAACCTAACCTCGCCTAAACCTCACCTAACCTAACCTAACCTCGCCTAAACCTCCCCTAACCTAACCTAACCTCGCCTAAACCTCACCTAACCTAACCTAACCTCGCCTAAACCTCACCTAACCTAACCTAACCTCACCTAAACCTCACCTAACCTAACCTAACCTCGCCTAAACCTCACCTAACCTAACCAAACCTCGCCTAAACCTCACCTAACCTAACCTAACCTCGCCTAAACCTCACCTAACCTAACCTCGCCTAAACCTCACCTAACCTAACCTAACCTCGCCTAAACCTCACCTAACCTAGCCTAACCTACCTATCCTAAAGTGTTTAAACTTTAAAATTGGCCTAGGGGGCCTAAATATAGGTCAAAATTAAAAAAAAATATACCGTTGAATCCGCAACGGCGAGACGAATCCAAATATGTAATAATATTGACAAGTCAAAATTCGACCAAAATCACCGATTTGCCTGGGCAAAAACCCAAGGTTTTTTGAGATTTTTTTTTCGATTCTGGGCGAACGGCTGGGCGGAAATGAAATCTAAGACCATGTCTAGAAGCAGCTCGGCGAGAAAAATCGAATGGCACCAAGTAGAATTCCCTAGGACTTATAGTTTGGGCTACAGAGGACTTTTAAAGTCCAAAAAACGGTCCCCTGGGCCCTCCAGGAAGCCCCGTCAAAATCTAAATCCTAAACTAATGGTCCGATTTTAATTCTGTTTGCGCCATTCGATTCAGCTTGCCAAAGTGTACTTATGGTATAAATTTAAACAAAATCGGTTCATAAATAACTCGTCTATGGAATTTTTAAACTTTAAAAAAAGACGAGGGGCTAAAAAAGGCTATACGTGTTTTATGGGGGGGCGGGAGGGGGGGGCGGAGCTGGGCGGGGGGGGAGGGAAGGAGGGGGTTGGGGCGGATAGGGAGGGGGTGGTAGGGAGGGGGTGGGGGGCGGGAGGGGGCAGGGGTGAAGGGAAGGAAGGAGGGTAGGGAGGGGAGGGGGGGGGGTAGGGTGGTAGCCGGGGTTAGGGGGAGGCGGGGAGTTAGGGGGGTAGGGTGGTAGGGGGGCTCGTTGTTGGTTAACTCCCCCCCCCCCCCCCCCCCCATCCCCCCCCACCCTTCTTTCCGCGCTCCCCCGGCCACCTCCCGCCCCCACCCCCTCCCTACCACCCCCTCCCTACCACCCCTACCCCTCACTTAACCTAACCTAACCTTGCCTAAACCTCACCTAACCTAACCTAACCTCGCCTAAACCTCACCTAACCTAACCTCGCCTAAACCTCACCTAACCTAACCTAACCTCGCCTAAACCTCACCTAACCTAACCTAACCTACCTATCCTAAAGTGTTTAAACTTTAAAATAGGCCTAGGGGGACTAAAAATAGGTCAAAATTAAAAAAAAATATACCGTTGAATCCGCAACGGCGAGACGAATCCAAATATGTAATAATATTGACAAGGTCAAAATTCGTTCAAAATTTACCGATTTGCCGGGGCCTCCCAAACCCAAGGTTTTTTGAGATTTTTTTTTCGATTCTGGGCGAATGGCTGGGCGGAAATGAAATCTAAGACCATGTCTAGAAGCAGCTCGGCGAGAAAAATCGAATGGCACCAAGTAGAATTCCCTAGGACTTATAGTTTGGGCTACAGAGGACTTTTAAAGTCCAAAAAACGGTCCCCTGGGCCCTCCAGGAAGCCCCGTCAAAATCTAAATCCTAAACTAATGGTCCGATTTTAATTCTGTTTGCGCCATTCGATTCAGCTTGCCAAAAGTGTACTTATGGTATAAATTTAAACAAAATCGGTTCATAAATAACTCGTCTATGGAATTTTTAAACTTTAAAAAAAGACGAGGGGCTAAAAAAGGCTATACGTGTTTTATGGGGGGGCGGGAGGGGGGGGCGGAGCTGGGAGGGGGGGGAGGGAAGGAGGGGGTTGGGGCGGATAGGGAGGGGGTGGTAGGGAGGGGGTGGGGGCGGGAGGGGGCAGGGGTGAAGGGAAGGAAGGAGGGTAGGGAGGGGAGGGGAGGGGGGTAGGGTGGTAGCCGGGGTTAGGGGGAGGCGGGGAGTTAGGGGGGGTAGGGTGGTAGGGGGGCTCGTTGTTGGTTAACTCCCCCCCCCCCCCCCCCCCCCACCCCCACCCTCCTTCCTTCCCCGCACCCCCTGCCCCCTCCCGCCCCCACCCCCTCCCTACCACCCCCTCCCTACCACCCCTACCCCCTTCCTTCCCTCCCGCCCCCCCCATAAAAAACGTTGCTAACGCAACGTTAGTTTTATAGCCTTTGCCCACCCGCCACCCCCACCACCACCCCTCGAAATTTCGTTGGCTATGTTAAAAAAATAGTGAAATATTGTGTTGTTGGCAACTGGTTTGTAGCCTGATTTTTACAAATGTGGCCAGCATTCTTACAAATGGAGCTACAGATATTTTAAAATATACTTTTTAGATGTATTTTGGCCTGCTGAGTCCAAATCTGACCTCCAAATTGGCCTAGCACGTTAATTTGAAGTACCCACCCTACCTAACCTAACTTAACCTAACCTAACCTCGCCTAAACCTCACCTAACCTAACCTAAACTCACCTAAACCTCACTTAACCTAACCTAACCTCGCCTAAACCTCACCTAACCTAACCTAACCTCGCCTAAACCTCACCTAACCTAACCTAACCTCGCCTAAACCTTACCTAACCTAACCTAAACTCACCTAAACCTCACCTAACCTAACCTAACCTCGCCTAAACCTCACCTAACCTAACCTAACCTCGCCTAAACCTCACCTAACCTAACCTAACCTCGCCTAAACCTCACCTAACCTAACCTAACCTCGCCTAAACCTCACCTAACCTAACCTAACCTCGCCTAAACCTCACCTAACCTAACCTAACCTCGCCTAAACCTCACCTAACCTAACCTAACCTCGCCTAAACCTCACCTAACCTAACCTAACCTCGCCTAAACCTCACCTAACCTAACCTAACCTCGCCTAAACCTCCCCTAACCTAACCTAACCTCGCCTAAACCTCACCTAACCTAACCTAACCTCGCCTAAACCTCACCTAACCTAACCTAACCTCACCTAAACCTCACCTAACCTAACCTAACCTCGCCTAAACCTCACCTAACCTAACCAAACCTCGCCTAAACCTCACCTAACCTAACCTAACCTCGCCTAAACCTCACCTAACCTAACCTCGCCTAAACCTCACCTAACCTAACCTAACCTCGCCTAAACCTCACCTAACCTAGCCTAACCTACCTATCCTAAAGTGTTTAAACTTTAAAATTGGCCTAGGGGGCCTAAATATAGGTCAAAATTAAAAAAAAATATACCGTTGAATCCGCAACGGCGAGACGAATCCAAATATGTAATAATATTGACAAGTCAAAATTCGACCAAAATCACCGATTTGCCTGGGCAAAAACCCAAGGTTTTTTGAGATTTTTTTTTCGATTCTGGGCGAACGGCTGGGCGGAAATGAAATCTAAGACCATGTCTAGAAGCAGCTCGGCGAGAAAAATCGAATGGCACCAAGTAGAATTCCCTAGGACTTATAGTTTGGGCTACAGAGGACTTTTAAAGTCCAAAAAACGGTCCCCTGGGCCCTCCAGGAAGCCCCGTCAAAATCTAAATCCTAAACTAATGGTCCGATTTTAATTCTGTTTGCGCCATTCGATTCAGCTTGCCAAAGTGTACTTATGGTATAAATTTAAACAAAATCGGTTCATAAATAACTCGTCTATGGAATTTTTAAACTTTAAAAAAAGACGAGGGGCTAAAAAAGGCTATACGTGTTTTATGGGGGGGCGGGAGGGGGGGGCGGAGCTGGGAGGGGGGGGAGGGAAGGAGGGGGTTGGGGCGGATAGGGAGGGGGTGGTAGGGAGGGGGTGGGGGGCGGGAGGGGGCAGGGGTGAAGGGAAGGAAGGAGGGTAGGGAGGGGAGGGGAGGGGGGTAGGGTGGTAGCCGGGGTTAGGGGGAGGCGGGGAGTTAGGGGGGGTAGGGTGGTAGGGGGGCTCGTTGTTGGTTAACTCCCCCCCCCCCCCCCACCCCCACCCCCACCCTCCTTCCTTCCCCGCACCCCCTGCCCCCTCCCGCCCCCACCCCCTCCCTACCACCCCCTCCCTACCACCCCTACCCCTCACTTAACCTAACCTAACCTTGCCTAAACCTCACCTAACCTAACCTAACCTCGCCTAAACCTCACCTAACCTAACCTCGCCTAAACCTCACCTAACCTAACCTAACCTCGCCTAAACCTCACCTAACCTAACCTAACCTACCTATCCTAAAGTGTTTAAACTTTAAAATAGGCCTAGGGGGACTAAAAATAGGTCAAAATTAAAAAAAAATATACCGTTGAATCCGCAACGGCGAGACGAATCCAAATATGTAATAATATTGACAAGGTCAAAATTCGTTCAAAATTTACCGATTTGCCGGGGCCTCCCAAACCCAAGGTTTTTTGAGATTTTTTTTTCGATTCTGGGCGAATGGCTGGGCGGAAATGAAATCTAAGACCATGTCTAGAAGCAGCTCGGCGAGAAAAATCGAATGGCACCAAGTAGAATTCCCTAGGACTTATAGTTTGGGCTACAGAGGACTTTTAAAGTCCAAAAAACGGTCCCCTGGGCCCTCCAGGAAGCCCCGTCAAAATCTAAATCCTAAACTAATGGTCCGATTTTAATTCTGTTTGCGCCATTCGATTCAGCTTGCCAAAAGTGTACTTATGGTATAAATTTAAACAAAATCGGTTCATAAATAACTCGTCTATGGAATTTTTAAACTTTAAAAAAAGACGAGGGGCTAAAAAAGGCTATACGTGTTTTATGGGGGGCCGGGAGGGGGGAGCGGAGCTGGGAGGGGGGGAGGGAAGGAGGGGGTTGGGGCGGATAGGGAGGGGGTGGTAGGGAGGGTGGGGGGCGGGAGGGGGCAGGGGTGAAGGGAAGGAAGGAGGGTAGGGAGGGGAGGGGAGGGGGGTAGGGTGGTAGCCGGGGTTAGGGGGAGGCGGGGAGTTAGGGGGGGTAGGGTGGTAGGGGGGCTCGTTGTTGGTTAACTCCCCCCCCCCCCACCCCCACCCCCACCCTCCTTCCTTCCCCGCACCCCCTGCCCCCTCCCGCCCCCACCCCCTCCCTACCACCCCCTCCCTACCACCCCTACCCCCTTCCTTCCCTCCCGCCCCCCCCATAAAAAACGTTGCTAACGCAACGTTAGTTTTATAGCCTTTGCCCACCCGCCACCCCCACCACCACCCCTCGAAATTTCGTTGGCTATGTTAAAAAAATAGTGAAATATTGTGTTGTTGGCAACTGGTTTGTAGCCTGATTTTTACAAATGTGGCCAGCATTCTTACAAATGGAGCTACAGATATTTTAAAATATACTTTTTAGATGTATTTTGGCCTGCTGAGTCCAAATCTGACCTCCAAATTGGCCTAGCACGTTAATTTGAAGTACCCACCCTACCTAACCTAACTTAACCTAACCTAACCTCGCCTAAACCTCACCTAACCTAACCTAAACTCACCTAAACCTCACTTAACCTAACCTAACCTAACCTCGCCTAAACCTCACCTAACCTAACCTAACCTCGCCTAAACCTCACCTAACCTAACCTAACCTCGCCTAAACCTTACCTAACCTAACCTAAACTCACCTAAACCTCACCTAACCTAACCTAACCTCGCCTAAACCTCACCTAACCTAACCTAACCTCGCCTAAACCTCACCTAACCTAACCTAACCTCGCCTAAACCTCACCTAACCTAACCTAACCTCGCCTAAACCTCACCTAACCTAACCTAACCTCGCCTAAACCTCACCTAACCTAACCTAACCTCGCCTAAACCTCACCTAACCTAACCTAACCTCGCCTAAACCTCACCTAACCTAACCTAACCTCGCCTAAACCTCACCTAACCTAACCTAACCTCGCCTAAACCTCCCCTAACCTAACCTAACCTCGCCTAAACCTCACCTAACCTAACCTAACCTCGCCTAAACCTCACCTAACCTAACCTAACCTCACCTAAACCTCACCTAACCTAACCTAACCTCGCCTAAACCTCACCTAACCTAACCAAACCTCGCCTAAACCTCACCTAACCTAACCTAACCTCGCCTAAACCTCACCTAACCTAACCTCGCCTAAACCTCACCTAACCTAACCTAACCTCGCCTAAACCTCACCTAACCTAGCCTAACCTACCTATCCTAAAGTGTTTAAACTTTAAAATTGGCCTAGGGGGCCTAAATATAGGTCAAAATTAAAAAAAATATACCGTTGAATCCGCAACGGCGAGACGAATCCAAATATGTAATAATATTGACAAGTCAAAATTCGACCAAAATCACCGATTTGCCTGGGCAAAAACCCAAGGTTTTTTGAGATTTTTTTTTCGATTCTGGGCGAACGGCTGGGCGGAAATGAAATCTAAGACCATGTCTAGAAGCAGCTCGGCGAGAAAAATCGAATGGCACCAAGTAGAATTCCCTAGGACTTATAGTTTGGGCTACAGAGGACTTTTAAAGTCCAAAAAACGGTCCCCTGGGCCCTCCAGGAAGCCCCGTCAAAATCTAAATCCTAAACTAATGGTCCGATTTTAATTCTGTTTGCGCCATTCGATTCAGCTTGCCAAAGTGTACTTATGGTATAAATTTAAACAAAATCGGTTCATAAATAACTCGTCTATGGAATTTTTAAACTTTAAAAAAAGACGAGGGGCTAAAAAAGGCTATACGTGTTTTATGGGGGGGCGGGAGGGGGGGGCGGAGCTGGGAGGGGGGGGAGGGAAGGAGGGGGTTGGGGCGGATAGGGAGGGGTGGTAGGGAGGGGGTGGGGGCGGGAGGGGGCAGGGGTGAAGGGAAGGAAGGAGGGTAGGGAGGGGAGGGGAGGGGGGTAGGGTGGTAGCCGGGGTTAGGGGGAGGCGGGGAGTTAGGGGGGTAGGGTGGTAGGGGGGCTCGTTGTTGGTTAACCCCCCCACCCACCCCAACCCCCACCCCCACCCTCCTTCCTACCCCGCACCCCCTGCCCCCTCCCGCCCCCACCCCCTCCCTACCACCCCCTCCCTACCACCCCTACCCCTCACTTAACCTAACCTAACCTTGCCTAAACCTCACCTAACCTAACCTAACCTCGCCTAAACCTCACCTAACCTAACCTCGCCTAAACCTCACCTAACCTAACCTAACCTCGCCTAAACCTCACCTAACCTAACCTAACCTACCTATCCTAAAGTGTTTAAACTTTAAAATAGGCCTAGGGGGACTAAAAATAGGTCAAAATTAAAAAAAATATACCGTTGAATCCGCAACGGCGAGACGAATCCAAATATGTAATAATATTGACAAGGTCAAAATTCGTTCAAAATTTACCGATTTGCCGGGGCCTCCCAAACCCAAGGTTTTTTGAGATTTTTTTTTCGATTCTGGGCGAATGGCTGGGCGGAAATGAAATCTAAGACCATGTCTAGAAGCAGCTCGGCGAGAAAAATCGAATGGCACCAAGTAGAATTCCCTAGGACTTATAGTTTGGGCTACAGAGGACTTTTAAAGTCCAAAAAACGGTCCCCTGGGCCCTCCAGGAAGCCCCGTCAAAATCTAAATCCTAAACTAATGGTCCGATTTTAATTCTGTTTGCGCCATTCGATTCAGCTTGCCAAAAGTGTACTTATGGTATAAATTTAAACAAAATCGGTTCATAAATAACTCGTCTATGGAATTTTTAAACTTTAAAAAAAGACGAGGGGCTAAAAAAGGCTATACGTGTTTTATGGGGGGGCGGGAGGGGGGGGCGGAGCTGGGAGGGGGGGGAGGGAAGGAGGGGGTTGGGGCGGATAGGGAGGGGGTGGTAGGGAGGGGGTGGGGGGCGGAGGGGGCAGGGGTGACGGGAGGGAAAGAGAATGGGGGGGGAGGGGGAGGGGGGTAGGGTGGTAGCCGGGGGTAGGGCTGGGCGGGTGGGTAGGGGTGGGTGGGTGGGAGGGGGGCTCGTTGTAGGTTAACCCCCCACCCCCCCCCCACCCCCACCCCCGCCCCCCTTCCTTCACCGCACCCCCTCCCCCCTCGCGCCCCCACCCCCTCCCTACCACCCCCTCCCTACCACCCCTACCCCCTTCCTTCCCTCCCGCCCCCCCCATAAAAAACGTTGCTAACGCAACGTTAGTTTTATAGCCTTTGCCCACCCGCCACCCCCACCACCACCCCTCGAAATTTCGTTGGCTATGTTAAAAAATAGTGAAATATTGTGTTGTTGGCAACTGGTTTGTAGCCTGATTTTTACAAATGTGGCCAGCATTCTTACAAATGGAGCTACAGATATTTTAAAATATACTTTTTAGATGTATTTTGGCCTGCTGAGTCCAAATCTGACCTCCAAATTGGCCTAGCACGTTAATTTGAAGTACCCACCCTACCTAACCTAACTTAACCTAACCTAACCTCGCCTAAACCTCACCTAACCTAACCTAAACTCACCTAAACCTCACTTAACCTAACCTAACCTCGCCTAAACCTCACCTAACCTAACCTAACCTCGCCTAAACCTCACCTAACCTAACCTAACCTCGCCTAAACCTTACCTAACCTAACCTAAACTCACCTAAACCTCACCTAACCTAACCTAACCTCGCCTAAACCTCACCTAACCTAACCTAACCTCGCCTAAACCTCACCTAACCTAACCTAACCTCGCCTAAACCTCACCTAACCTAACCTAACCTCGCCTAAACCTCACCTAACCTAACCTAACCTCGCCTAAACCTCACCTAACCTAACCTAACCTCGCCTAAACCTCACCTAACCTAACCTAACCTCGCCTAAACCTCACCTAACCTAACCTAACCTCGCCTAAACCTCACCTAACCTAACCTAACCTCGCCTAAACCTCCCCTAACCTAACCTAACCTCGCCTAAACCTCACCTAACCTAACCTAACCTCGCCTAAACCTCACCTAACCTAACCTAACCTCACCTAAACCTCACCTAACCTAACCTAACCTCGCCTAAACCTCACCTAACCTAACCAAACCTCGCCTAAACCTCACCTAACCTAACCTAACCTCGCCTAAACCTCACCTAACCTAACCTCGCCTAAACCTCACCTAACCTAACCTAACCTCGCCTAAACCTCACCTAACCTAGCCTAACCTACCTATCCTAAAGTGTTTAAACTTTAAAATTGGCCTAGGGGGCCTAAATATAGGTCAAAATTAAAAAAAATATACCGTTGAATCCGCAACGGCGAGACGAATCCAAATATGTAATAATATTGACAAGTCAAAATTCGACCAAAATCACCGATTTGCCTGGGCAAAAACCCAAGGTTTTTTGAGATTTTTTTTTCGATTCTGGGCGAACGGCTGGGCGGAAATGAAATCTAAGACCATGTCTAGAAGCAGCTCGGCGAGAAAAATCGAATGGCACCAAGTAGAATTCCCTAGGACTTATAGTTTGGGCTACAGAGGACTTTTAAAGTCCAAAAAACGGTCCCCTGGGCCCTCCAGGAAGCCCCGTCAAAATCTAAATCCTAAACTAATGGTCCGATTTTAATTCTGTTTGCGCCATTCGATTCAGCTTGCCAAAGTGTACTTATGGTATAAATTTAAACAAAATCGGTTCATAAATAACTCGTCTATGGAATTTTTAAACTTTAAAAAAAGACGAGGGGCTAAAAAAGGCTATACGTGTTTTATGGGGGGCGGGAGGGGGGGGCGGAGCTGGCAGGGGGGGGAGGGAAGGAGGGGGTTGGGGCGGATAGGGAGGGGGTGGTAGGGAGGGGGTGGGGGCCGGAAGGGGGCAGGGGTGAAGGGAAGGAAGGAGGGTAGGGAGGGGAGGGGAGGGGGGTAGGGTGGTAGCCGGGGTTAGGGGGAGGCGGGGAGTTAGGGGGGTAGGGTGGTAGGGGGGCTCGTTGTTGGTTAACTCCCCCCCCCCCCCCCCACCCCCACCCCCACCCTCCTTCCTTCCCCGCACCCCCTGCCCCCTCCCGCCCCCCCCCCCCCCCACCCCCCCCCTACCACCCCTACCCCTCACTTAACCTAACCTAACCTTGCCTAAACCTCACCTAACCTAACCTAACCTCGCCTAAACCTCACCTAACCTAACCTCGCCTAAACCTCACCTAACCTAACCTAACCTCGCCTAAACCTCACCTAACCTAACCTAACCTACCTATCCTAAAGTGTTTAAACTTTAAAATAGGCCTAGGGGGACTAAAAATAGGTCAAAATTAAAAAAAAATATACCGTTGAATCCGCAACGGCGAGACGAATCCAAATATGTAATAATATTGACAAGGTCAAAATTCGTTCAAAATTTACCGATTTGCCGGGGCCTCCCAAACCCAAGGTTTTTTGAGATTTTTTTTTCGATTCTGGGCGAATGGCTGGGCGGAAATGAAATCTAAGACCATGTCTAGAAGCAGCTCGGCGAGAAAAATCGAATGGCACCAAGTAGAATTCCCTAGGACTTATAGTTTGGGCTACAGAGGACTTTTAAAGTCCAAAAAACGGTCCCCTGGGCCCTCCAGGAAGCCCCGTCAAAATCTAAATCCTAAACTAATGGTCCGATTTTAATTCTGTTTGCGCCATTCGATTCAGCTTGCCAAAAGTGTACTTATGGTATAAATTTAAACAAAATCGGTTCATAAATAACTCGTCTATGGAATTTTTAAACTTTAAAAAAAGACGAGGGGCTAAAAAAGGCTATACGTGTTTTATGGGGGGCGGGAGGGGGGGGCGGAGCTGGGAGGGGGGGGTGGGAAGGAGGGGGGTGGGGCGGATAGGGAGGGGTGGTAGGGAGGGGGTGGGGGGGGAGAGCGGGCAGGGGTGAAGGGAAGGAAGGAGGGTAGGGAGGGGAGGGAAGGGGGGTAGGGTGGTAGCCGGGGTTAGGGGTAGGCGGGGAGTTAGGGGGGTAGGGTGCAAGGGGGTCCCGTTGTTGGTTATCCCCCCCCCCCCCCCCCACCCCCACCCCCACCCTCCTTCCTTCCCCGCACCCCCTGCCCCCTCCCGCCCCCACCCCCTCCCTACCACCCCCTCCCTACCACCCCTACCCCCTTCCTTCCCTCCCGCCCCCCCCATAAAAAACGTTGCTAACGCAACGTTAGTTTTATAGCCTTTGCCCACCCGCCACCCCCACCACCACCCCTCGAAATTTCGTTGGCTATGTTAAAAAAATAGTGAAATATTGTGTTGTTGGCAACTGGTTTGTAGCCTGATTTTTACAAATGTGGCCAGCATTCTTACAAATGGAGCTACAGATATTTTAAAATATACTTTTTAGATGTATTTTGGCCTGCTGAGTCCAAATCTGACCTCCAAATTGGCCTAGCACGTTAATTTGAAGTACCCACCCTACCTAACCTAACTTAACCTAACCTAACCTCGCCTAAACCTCACCTAACCTAACCTAAACTCACCTAAACCTCACTTAACCTAACCTAACCTCGCCTAAACCTCACCTAACCTAACCTAACCTCGCCTAAACCTCACCTAACCTAACCTAACCTCGCCTAAACCTTACCTAACCTAACCTAAACTCACCTAAACCTCACCTCACCTAACCTAACCTAACCTCGCCTAAACCTCACCTAACCTAACCTAACCTCGCCTAAACCTCACCTAACCTAACCTAACCTCGCCTAAACCTCACCTAACCTAACCTAACCTCGCCTAAACCTCACCTAACCTAACCTAACCTCGCCTAAACCTCACCTAACCTAACCTAACCTCGCCTAAACCTCACCTAACCTAACCTAACCTCGCCTAAACCTCACCTAACCTAACCTAACCTCGCCTAAACCTCACCTAACCTAACCTAACCTCGCCTAAACCTCCCCTAACCTAACCTAACCTCGCCTAAACCTCACCTAACCTAACCTAACCTCGCCTAAACCTCACCTAACCTAACCTAACCTCACCTAAACCTCACCTAACCTAACCTAACCTCGCCTAAACCTCACCTAACCTAACCAAACCTCGCCTAAACCTCACCTAACCTAACCTAACCTCGCCTAAACCTCACCTAACCTAACCTCGCCTAAACCTCACCTAACCTAACCTAACCTCGCCTAAACCTCACCTAACCTAGCCTAACCTACCTATCCTAAAGTGTTTAAACTTTAAAATTGGCCTAGGGGGCCTAAATATAGGTCAAAATTAAAAAAAAATATACCGTTGAATCCGCAACGGCGAGACGAATCCAAATATGTAATAATATTGACAAGTCAAAATTCGACCAAAATCACCGATTTGCCTGGGCAAAAACCCAAGGTTTTTTGAGATTTTTTTTTCGATTCTGGGCGAACGGCTGGGCGGAAATGAAATCTAAGACCATGTCTAGAAGCAGCTCGGCGAGAAAAATCGAATGGCACCAAGTAGAATTCCCTAGGACTTATAGTTTGGGCTACAGAGGACTTTTAAAGTCCAAAAAACGGTCCCCTGGGCCCTCCAGGAAGCCCCGTCAAAATCTAAATCCTAAACTAATGGTCCGATTTTAATTCTGTTTGCGCCATTCGATTCAGCTTGCCAAAGTGTACTTATGGTATAAATTTAAACAAAATCGGTTCATAAATAACTCGTCTATGGAATTTTTAAACTTTAAAAAAAGACGAGGGGCTAAAAAAGGCTATACGTGTTTTATGGGGGGGCGGGAGGGGGGGGCGGAGCTGGGAGGGGGGGGAGGGAAGGGGGGGTTGGGGGCGGATAGGGAGGGGGTGGAAGGGAGGGGGTGGGGGGCGGGAGGGGGCAGGGGTGAAGGGAAGGAAGGAGGGTAGGGAGGGGAGGGGAGGGGGGTAGGGTGGTAGCCGGGGTTAGGGGGAGGCGGGGAGTTAGGGGGGGTAGGGTGGTAGGGGGGCTCGTTGTTGGTTAACTCCCCCCCCCCCCCCCCACCCCCACCCCCACCCTCCTTCCTTCCCCGCACCCCCTGCCCCCTCCCGCCCCACCCCCTCCCTACCACCCCCTCCCTACCACCCCTACCCCTCACTTAACCTAACCTAACCTTGCCTAAACCTCACCTAACCTAACCTAACCTCGCCTAAACCTCACCTAACCTAACCTCGCCTAAACCTCACCTAACCTAACCTAACCTCGCCTAAACCTCACCTAACCTAACCTAACCTACCTATCCTAAAGTGTTTAAACTTTAAAATAGGCCTAGGGGGACTAAAAATAGGTCAAAATTAAAAAAAAATATACCGTTGAATCCGCAACGGCGAGACGAATCCAAATATGTAATAATATTGACAAGGTCAAAATTCGTTCAAAATTTACCGATTTGCCGGGGCCTCCCAAACCCAAGGTTTTTGAGATTTTTTTTTCGATTCTGGGCGAATGGCTGGGCGGAAATGAAATCTAAGACCATGTCTAGAAGCAGCTCGGCGAGAAAAATCGAATGGCACCAAGTAGAATTCCCTAGGACTTATAGTTTGGGCTACAGAGGACTTTTAAAGTCCAAAAAACGGTCCCCTGGGCCCTCCAGGAAGCCCCGTCAAAATCTAAATCCTAAACTAATGGTCCGATTTTAATTCTGTTTGCGCCATTCGATTCAGCTTGCCAAAAGTGTACTTATGGTATAAATTTAAACAAAATCGGTTCATAAATAACTCGTCTATGGAATTTTTAAACTTTAAAAAAAGACGAGGGGCTAAAAAAGGCTATACGTGTTTTATGGGGGGGCGGGAGGGGGGGGCGGAGCTGGGAGGGGGGGGAGGGAAGGAGGGGGTTGGGGCGGATAGGGAGGGGGTGGTAGGGAGGGGGTGGGGGGCGGGAGGGGGCAGGGGTGAAGGGAAGGAAGGAGGGTAGGGAGGGGAGGGGAGGGGGGTAGGGTGGTAGCCGGGGTTAGGGGGAGGCGGGGAGTTAGGGGGGTAGGGTGGTAGGGGGGCTCGTTGTTGGTTAACTCCCCCCCCCCCCCCCCACCCCCACCCCCACCCTCCTTCCTTCCCCGCACCCCCTGCCCCCTCCCGCCCCCACCCCCTCCCTACCACCCCCTCCCTACCACCCCTACCCCCTTCCTTCCCTCCCGCCCCCCCCATAAAAAACGTTGCTAACGCAACGTTAGTTTTATAGCCTTTGCCCACCCGCCACCCCCACCACCACCCCTCGAAATTTCGTTGGCTATGTTAAAAAATAGTGAAATATTGTGTTGTTGGCAACTGGTTTGTAGCCTGATTTTTACAAATGTGGCCAGCATTCTTACAAATGGAGCTACAGATATTTTAAAATATACTTTTTAGATGTATTTTGGCCTGCTGAGTCCAAATCTGACCTCCAAATTGGCCTAGCACGTTAATTTGAAGTACCCACCCTACCTAACCTAACTTAACCTAACCTAACCTCGCCTAAACCTCACCTAACCTAACCTAAACTCACCTAAACCTCACTTAACCTAACCTAACCTCGCCTAAACCTCACCTAACCTAACCTAACCTCGCCTAAACCTCACCTAACCTAACCTAACCTCGCCTAAACCTTACCTAACCTAACCTAAACTCACCTAAACCTCACCTAACCTAACCTAACCTCGCCTAAACCTCACCTAACCTAACCTAACCTCGCCTAAACCTCACCTAACCTAACCTAACCTCGCCTAAACCTCACCTAACCTAACCTAACCTCGCCTAAACCTCACCTAACCTAACCTAACCTCGCCTAAACCTCACCTAACCTAACCTAACCTCGCCTAAACCTCACCTAACCTAACCTAACCTCGCCTAAACCTCACCTAACCTAACCTAACCTCGCCTAAACCTCACCTAACCTAACCTAACCTCGCCTAAACCTCCCCTAACCTAACCTAACCTCGCCTAAACCTCACCTAACCTAACCTAACCTCGCCTAAACCTCACCTAACCTAACCTAACCTCACCTAAACCTCACCTAACCTAACCTAACCTCGCCTAAACCTCACCTAACCTAACCAAACCTCGCCTAAACCTCACCTAACCTAACCTAACCTCGCCTAAACCTCACCTAACCTAACCTCGCCTAAACCTCACCTAACCTAACCTCGCCTAAACCTCACCTAACCTAGCCTAACCTACCTATCCTAAAGTGTTTAAACTTTAAAATTGGCCTAGGGGGCCTAAATATAGGTCAAAATTAAAAAAAAATATACCGTTGAATCCGCAACGGCGAGACGAATCCAAATATGTAATAATATTGACAAGTCAAAATTCGACCAAAATCACCGATTTGCCTGGGCAAAAACCCAAGGTTTTTTGAGATTTTTTTTTCGATTCTGGGCGAACGGCTGGGCGGAAATGAAATCTAAGACCATGTCTAGAAGCAGCTCGGCGAGAAAAATCGAATGGCACCAAGTAGAATTCCCTAGGACTTATAGTTTGGGCTACAGAGGACTTTTAAAGTCCAAAAAACGGTCCCCTGGGCCCTCCAGGAAGCCCCGTCAAAATCTAAATCCTAAACTAATGGTCCGATTTTAATTCTGTTTGCGCCATTCGATTCAGCTTGCCAAAGTGTACTTATGGTATAAATTTAAACAAAATCGGTTCATAAATAACTCGTCTATGGAATTTTTAAACTTTAAAAAAAGACGAGGGGCTAAAAAAGGCTATACGTGTTTTATGGGGGGGCGGGAGGGGGGGGCGGAGCTGGGAGGGGGGGGAGGGAAGGAGGGGGTTGGGGCGGATAGGGAGGGGGTGGTAGGGAGGGGGTGGGGGGGCGGAGGGGAGCAGGGGTGAAGGGAGGGAAGGAGGGTAGGGAGGGGAGGGGAGGGGGGTAGGGTGGTAGCCGGGTTAGGGCGAGGCGGGGAGTTAGGGGGGGTAGGGTGGTAGGGGGGCTCGTTGTTGGTTAACTCCCCCCCCCCCCCCCCACCCCCACCCCCACCCTCCATCCTTCCCCGCACCCCCTGCCCCCTCCCGCCCCCACCCCCTCCCTACCACCCCCTCCCTACCACCCCTACCCCTCACTTAACCTAACCTAACCTTGCCTAAACCTCACCTAACCTAACCTAACCTCGCCTAAACCTCACCTAACCTAACCTCGCCTAAACCTCACCTAACCTAACCTAACCTCGCCTAAACCTCACCTAACCTAACCTAACCTACCTATCCTAAAGTGTTTAAACTTTAAAATAGGCCTAGGGGGACTAAAAATAGGTCAAAATTAAAAAAAAATATACCGTTGAATCCGCAACGGCGAGACGAATCCAAATATGTAATAATATTGACAAGGTCAAAATTCGTTCAAAATTTACCGATTTGCCGGGGCCTCCCAAACCCAAGGTTTTTTGAGATTTTTTTTTCGATTCTGGGCGAATGGCTGGGCGGAAATGAAATCTAAGACCATGTCTAGAAGCAGCTCGGCGAGAAAAATCGAATGGCACCAAGTAGAATTCCCTAGGACTTATAGTTTGGGCTACAGAGGACTTTTAAAGTCCAAAAAACGGTCCCCTGGGCCCTCCAGGAAGCCCCGTCAAAATCTAAATCCTAAACTAATGGTCCGATTTTAATTCTGTTTGCGCCATTCGATTCAGCTTGCCAAAAGTGTACTTATGGTATAAATTTAAACAAAATCGGTTCATAAATAACTCGTCTATGGAATTTTTAAACTTTAAAAAAAGACGAGGGGCTAAAAAAGGCTATACGTGTTTTATGGGGGGGCGGGAGGGGGGGGCGGAGCTGGGAGGGGGGGGAGGGAAGGAGGGGGTTGGGGCGGATAGGGAGGGGGTAGAAGGGAGGGGTGGGGGGGTGGGGAGGGGGCAGGGGTGAAGGGAAGGAAGGAGGGTAGGGAGGGGAGGGGAGGGGGGAAGGGTGGTAGCCGGGGTTAGGGGGGGGCGGGGAGTTAGGGGGGTAGGGTGGTAGGGGGGCTCGTTGTTGGTTAACTCCCCCCCCCCCCCCACCCCCACCCCCACCCTCCTTCCTTCCCCGCACCCCCTGCCCCCTCCCGCCCCCCACACCCTCCCTACCACCCCCTCCCTACCACCCCTACCCCCTTCCTTCCCTCCCGCCCCCCCCATAAAAAACGTTGCTAACGCAACGTTAGTTTTATAGCCTTTGCCCACCCGCCACCCCCACCACCACCCCTCGAAATTTCGTTGGCTATGTTAAAAAAATAGTGAAATATTGTGTTGTTGGCAACTGGTTTGTAGCCTGATTTTTACAAATGTGGCCAGCATTCTTACAAATGGAGCTACAGATATTTTAAAATATACTTTTTAGATGTATTTTGGCCTGCTGAGTCCAAATCTGACCTCCAAATTGGCCTAGCACGTTAATTTGAAGTACCCACCCTACCTAACCTAACTTAACCTAACCTAACCTCGCCTAAACCTCACCTAACCTAACCTAAACTCACCTAAACCTCACTTAACCTAACCTAACCTCGCCTAAACCTCACCTAACCTAACCTAACCTCGCCTAAACCTCACCTAACCTAACCTAACCTCGCCTAAACCTTACCTAACCTAACCTAAACTCACCTAAACCTCACCTAACCTAACCTAACCTCGCCTAAACCTCACCTAACCTAACCTAACCTCGCCTAAACCTCACCTAACCTAACCTAACCTCGCCTAAACCTCACCTAACCTAACCTAACCTCGCCTAAACCTCACCTAACCTAACCTAACCTCGCCTAAACCTCACCTAACCTAACCTAACCTCGCCTAAACCTCACCTAACCTAACCTAACCTCGCCTAAACCTCACCTAACCTAACCTAACCTCGCCTAAACCTCACCTAACCTAACCTAACCTCGCCTAAACCTCCCCTAACCTAACCTAACCTCGCCTAAACCTCACCTAACCTAACCTAACCTCGCCTAAACCTCACCTAACCTAACCTAACCTCACCTAAACCTCACCTAACCTAACCTAACCTCGCCTAAACCTCACCTAACCTAACCAAACCTCGCCTAAACCTCACCTAACCTAACCTAACCTCGCCTAAACCTCACCTAACCTAACCTCGCCTAAACCTCACCTAACCTAACCTAACCTCGCCTAAACCTCACCTAACCTAGCCTAACCTACCTATCCTAAAGTGTTTAAACTTTAAAATTGGCCTAGGGGGCCTAAATATAGGTCAAAATTAAAAAAAATATACCGTTGAATCCGCAACGGCGAGACGAATCCAAATATGTAATAATATTGACAAGTCAAAATTCGACCAAAATCACCGATTTGCCTGGGCAAAAACCCAAGGTTTTTTGAGATTTTTTTTTCGATTCTGGGCGAACGGCTGGGCGGAAATGAAATCTAAGACCATGTCTAGAAGCAGCTCGGCGAGAAAAATCGAATGGCACCAAGTAGAATTCCCTAGGACTTATAGTTTGGGCTACAGAGGACTTTTAAAGTCCAAAAAACGGTCCCCTGGGCCCTCCAGGAAGCCCCGTCAAAATCTAAATCCTAAACTAATGGTCCGATTTTAATTCTGTTTGCGCCATTCGATTCAGCTTGCCAAAGTGTACTTATGGTATAAATTTAAACAAAATCGGTTCATAAATAACTCGTCTATGGAATTTTTAAACTTTAAAAAAAGACGAGGGGCTAAAAAAGGCTATACGTGTTTTATGGGGGGGCGGGAGGGGGGGGCGGAGCTGGGAGGGGGGGAGGGAAAGGAGGGGGTTGGGGCGGATAGGGAGGGGGTGGTAGGGAGGGGGTGGGGGCGGGAGGGGGCAGGGGTGAAGGGAAGGAAGGAGGGTAGGGAGGGGAGGGGTGGGGGGAAGGGTGGGAGCCGGGGTTAGGGGGAGGCGGGGGGTTAGGGGGGGTAGGGTGGTAGGGGGGCTCGTTGTTGGTTAACTCCCCCCCCCCCCCCCCCACCCCCACCCCCACCCTCCTTCCTTCCCCGCACCCCCTGCCCCCTCCCGCCCCCACCCCCTCCCCACCTACCACCCCCTCCCTACCACCCCTACCCCTCACTTAACCTAACCTAACCTTGCCTAAACCTCACCTAACCTAACCTAACCTCGCCTAAACCTCACCTAACCTAACCTCGCCTAAACCTCACCTAACCTAACCTAACCTCGCCTAAACCTCACCTAACCTAACCTAACCTACCTATCCTAAAGTGTTTAAACTTTAAAATAGGCCTAGGGGGACTAAAAATAGGTCAAAATTAAAAAAAAATATACCGTTGAATCCGCAACGGCGAGACGAATCCAAATATGTAATAATATTGACAAGGTCAAAATTCGTTCAAAATTTACCGATTTGCCGGGCCTCCCAAACCCAAGGTTTTTTGAGATTTTTTTTTCGATTCTGGGCGAATGGCTGGGCGGAAATGAAATCTAAGACCATGTCTAGAAGCAGCTCGGCGAGAAAAATCGAATGGCACCAAGTAGAATTCCCTAGGACTTATAGTTTGGGCTACAGAGGACTTTTAAAGTCCAAAAAACGGTCCCCTGGGCCCTCCAGGAAGCCCCGTCAAAATCTAAATCCTAAACTAATGGTCCGATTTTAATTCTGTTTGCGCCATTCGATTCAGCTTGCCAAAAGTGTACTTATGGTATAAATTTAAACAAAATCGGTTCATAAATAACTCGTCTATGGAATTTTTAAACTTTAAAAAAAGACGAGGGGCTAAAAAAGGCTATACGTGTTTTATGGGGGGGCGGGAGGGGGGGGCGGGGCGGGGGGGGGGGGGAGGGAACGTAGGGGTTGGGGTGGATAGGGCGGGGTGGTAGGGAGGGGTGGGGGGCGGGAGGGGGCAGGGGTGAAGGGAAGGAAGGAGGGTAGGGAGGGGAGGGGAGGGGGGTAGGGTGGTAGCCGGGGTTAGGGGGAGGCGGGGAGTTAGGGGGGGTAGGGTGGTAGGGGGGCTCGTTGTTGGTTAACTCCCCCCCCCCCCACCCCCACCCCCACCCTCCTTCCTTCCCCGCACCCCCTGCCCCCTCCCGCCCCCACCCCCTCCCTACCACCCCCTCCCTACCACCCCTACCCCCTTCCTTCCCTCCCGCCCCCCCCATAAAAAACGTTGCTAACGCAACGTTAGTTTTATAGCCTTTGCCCACCCGCCACCCCCACCACCACCCCTCGAAATTTCGTTGGCTATGTTAAAAAAATAGTGAAATATTGTGTTGTTGGCAACTGGTTTGTAGCCTGATTTTTACAAATGTGGCCAGCATTCTTACAAATGGAGCTACAGATATTTTAAAATATACTTTTTAGATGTATTTTGGCCTGCTGAGTCCAAATCTGACCTCCAAATTGGCCTAGCACGTTAATTTGAAGTACCCACCCTACCTAACCTAACTTAACCTAACCTAACCTCGCCTAAACCTCACCTAACCTAACCTAAACTCACCTAAACCTCACTTAACCTAACCTAACCTCGCCTAAACCTCACCTAACCTAACCTAACCTCGCCTAAACCTCACCTAACCTAACCTAACCTCGCCTAAACCTTACCTAACCTAACCTAAACTCACCTAAACCTCACCTAACCTAACCTAACCTCGCCTAAACCTCACCTAACCTAACCTAACCTCGCCTAAACCTCACCTAACCTAACCTAACCTCGCCTAAACCTCACCTAACCTAACCTAACCTCGCCTAAACCTCACCTAACCTAACCTAACCTCGCCTAAACCTCACCTAACCTAACCTAACCTCGCCTAAACCTCACCTAACCTAACCTAACCTCGCCTAAACCTCACCTAACCTAACCTAACCTAACCTCGCCTAAACCTCACCTAACCTAACCTAACCTCGCCTAAACCTCACCTCACCTAACCTAACCTAACCTCGCCTAAACCTCACCTAACCTAACCTAACCTCGCCTAAACCTCACCTAACCTAACCTAACCTAACCTCGCCTAAACCTCGCCTAAACCTCACCTAACCTAACCTAACCTCACCTAAACCTCACCTAACCTAACCTAACCTCGCCTAAACCTCACCTAACCTAACCAAACCTCGCCTAAACCTCACCTAACCTAACCTAACCTCGCCTAAACCTCACCTAACCTAACCTCGCCTAAACCTCACCTAACCTAACCTAACCTCGCCTAAACCTCACCTAACCTAGCCTAACCTACCTATCCTAAAGTGTTTAAACTTTAAAATTGGCCTAGGGGGCCTAAATATAGGTCAAAATTAAAAAAAAATATACCGTTGAATCCGCAACGGCGAGACGAATCCAAATATGTAATAATATTGACAAGTCAAAATTCGACCAAAATCACCGATTTGCCTGGGCAAAAACCCAAGGTTTTTTGAGATTTTTTTTTCGATTCTGGGCGAACGGCTGGGCGGAAATGAAATCTAAGACCATGTCTAGAAGCAGCTCGGCGAGAAAAATCGAATGGCACCAAGTAGAATTCCCTAGGACTTATAGTTTGGGCTACAGAGGACTTTTAAAGTCCAAAAAACGGTCCCCTGGGCCCTCCAGGAAGCCCCGTCAAAATCTAAATCCTAAACTAATGGTCCGATTTTAATTCTGTTTGCGCCATTCGATTCAGCTTGCCAAAGTGTACTTATGGTATAAATTTAAACAAAATCGGTTCATAAATAACTCGTCTATGGAATTTTTAAACTTTAAAAAAAGACGAGGGGCTAAAAAAGGCTATACGTGTTTTATGGGGGGGCGGGAGGGGGGGGCGGAGCTGGGAGGGGGGGGAGGGAAGGAGGGGGTTGGGGCGGATAGGGAGGGGTGGTAGGGAGGGGGTGGGGGCGGGAGGGGGCAGGGGTGAAGGGAAGGAAGGAGGGTAGGGAGGGGAGGGGAGGGGGTTAGGGTGGTAGCCGGGGTTAGGGGGAGGCGGGGAGTTAGGGGGGGTAGGGTGGTAGGGGGCTCGTTGTTGGTTAACTCCCCTCCCCCCCCCCCCCCCCCCCCCCCCACCCTCCTTCATTCCCCGCACCCCCTGCCCCCTCCCGCTTCCCACCCCCTCCCTACCACCCCCTCCCTACCACCCCTACCCCTCACTTAACCTAACCTAACCTTGCCTAAACCTCACCTAACCTAACCTAACCTCGCCTAAACCTCACCTAACCTAACCTCGCCTAAACCTCACCTAACCTAACCTAACCTCGCCTAAACCTCACCTAACCTAACCTAACCTACCTATCCTAAAGTGTTTAAACTTTAAAATAGGCCTAGGGGGACTAAAAATAGGTCAAAATTAAAAAAAATATACCGTTGAATCCGCAACGGCGAGACGAATCCAAATATGTAATAATATTGACAAGGTCAAAATTCGTTCAAAATTTACCGATTTGCCGGGGCCTCCCAAACCCAAGGTTTTTTGAGATTTTTTTTTCGATTCTGGGCGAATGGCTGGGCGGAAATGAAATCTAAGACCATGTCTAGAAGCAGCTCGGCGAGAAAAATCGAATGGCACCAAGTAGAATTCCCTAGGACTTATAGTTTGGGCTACAGAGGACTTTTAAAGTCCAAAAAACGGTCCCCTGGGCCCTCCAGGAAGCCCCGTCAAAATCTAAATCCTAAACTAATGGTCCGATTTTAATTCTGTTTGCGCCATTCGATTCAGCTTGCCAAAAGTGTACTTATGGTATAAATTTAAACAAAATCGGTTCATAAATAACTCGTCTATGGAATTTTTAAACTTTAAAAAAAGACGAGGGGCTAAAAAAGGCTATACGTGTTTTATGGGGGGGCGGGAGGGGGGGCGGAGCTGGGAGGGGGGGGTGGGAAGGAGGGGGTTGGGGCGGATAGGGAGGGGGTGGTAGGGAGGGGGTGGGGGGCGGGAGGGGGCAGGGGTGAAGGGAAGGAAGGAGGGTAGGGAGGGGAGGGGAGGGGGGTAGGGTGGTAGCCGGGGTTAGGGGGAGGCGGGGAGTTAGGGGGGGTAGGGTGGTAGGGGGGCTCGTTGTTGGTTAAAACTCCCCCCCCCCCCCACACCCCACCCCCACCCACCTTCCTTCCCCGCACCCCCTGCCCCCTCCCGCCCCCACCCCCTCCCTACCACCCCCTCCCTACCACCCCTACCCCCTTCCTTCCCTCCCGCCCCCCCCATAAAAAACGTTGCTAACGCAACGTTAGTTTTATAGTTTTATAGCCTTTGCCCACCCGCCACCCCCACCACCACCCCTCGAAATTTCGTTGGCTATGTTAAAAAAATAGTGAAATATTGTGTTGTTGGCAACTGGTTTGTAGCCTGATTTTTACAAATGTGGCCAGCATTCTTACAAATGGAGCTACAGATATTTTAAAATATACTTTTTAGATGTATTTTGGCCTGCTGAGTCCAAATCTGACCTCCAAATTGGCCTAGCACGTTAATTTGAAGTACCCACCCTACCTAACCTAACTTAACCTAACCTAACCTCGCCTAAACCTCACCTAACCTAACCTAAACTCACCTAAACCTCACTTAACCTAACCTAACCTCGCCTAAACCTCACCTAACCTAACCTAACCTCGCCTAAACCTCACCTAACCTAACCTAACCTCGCCTAAACCTTACCTAACCTAACCTAAACTCACCTAAACCTCACCTAACCTAACCTAACCTCGCCTAAACCTCACCTAACCTAACCTAACCTCGCCTAAACCTCACCTAACCTAACCTAACCTCGCCTAAACCTCACCTAACCTAACCTAACCTCGCCTAAACCTCACCTAACCTAACCTAACCTCGCCTAAACCTCACCTAACCTAACCTAACCTAACCTCGCCTAAACCTCACCTAACCTAACCTAACCTCGCCTAAACCTCACCTAACCTAACCTAACCTCGCCTAAACCTCACCTAACCTAACCTAACCTCGCCTAAACCTCCCCTAACCTAACCTAACCTCGCCTAAACCTCACCTAACCTAACCTAACCTCGCCTAAACCTCACCTAACCTAACCTAACCTCACCTAAACCTCACCTAACCTAACCTAACCTCGCCTAAACCTCACCTAACCTAACCAAACCTCGCCTAAACCTCACCTAACCTAACCTAACCTCGCCTAAACCTCACCTAACCTAACCTCGCCTAAACCTCACCTAACCTAACCTAACCTCGCCTAAACCTCACCTAACCTAGCCTAACCTACCTATCCTAAAGTGTTTAAACTTTAAAATTGGCCTAGGGGGCCTAAATATAGGTCAAAATTAAAAAAAATATACCGTTGAATCCGCAACGGCGAGACGAATCCAAATATGTAATAATATTGACAAGTCAAAATTCGACCAAAATCACCGATTTGCCTGGGCAAAAACCCAAGGTTTTTTGAGATTTTTTTTTCGATTCTGGGCGAACGGCTGGGCGGAAATGAAATCTAAGACCATGTCTAGAAGCAGCTCGGCGAGAAAAATCGAATGGCACCAAGTAGAATTCCCTAGGACTTATAGTTTGGGCTACAGAGGACTTTTAAAGTCCAAAAAACGGTCCCCTGGGCCCTCCAGGAAGCCCCGTCAAAATCTAAATCCTAAACTAATGGTCCGATTTTAATTCTGTTTGCGCCATTCGATTCAGCTTGCCAAAGTGTACTTATGGTATAAATTTAAACAAAATCGGTTCATAAATAACTCGTCTATGGAATTTTTAAACTTTAAAAAAAGACGAGGGGCTAAAAAAGGCTATACGTGTTTTATGGGGGGGCGGGAGGGGGGGGCGGAGCTGGGAGGGGGGGGAGGGAAGGAGGGGGTTGGGGCGGATAGGGAGGGGGTGGTAGGGAGGGGGTGGGGGCGGGAGGGGGCAGGGGTGAAGGGAAGGAAGGAGGGTAGGGAGGGGAGGGGAGGGGGGTAGGGTGGTAGCCGGGGTTAGGGGGAGGCGGGGAGTTAGGGGGGGTAGGGTGGTAGGGGGGCTCGTTGTTGGTTAACTCCCCCCCCCCCCCCCCCACCCCCACCCTCCTTCCTTCCCCGCGCCCCCTGCCCCCTCCCGCCCCCACCCCCTCCCTACCACCCCCTCCCTACCACCCCTACCCCTCACTTAACCTAACCTAACCTTGCCTAAACCTCACCTAACCTAACCTAACCTCGCCTAAACCTCACCTAACCTAACCTCGCCTAAACCTCACCTAACCTAACCTAACCTCGCCTAAACCTCACCTAACCTAACCTAACCTACCTATCCTAAAGTGTTTAAACTTTAAAATAGGCCTAGGGGGACTAAAAATAGGTCAAAATTAAAAAAAAATATACCGTTGAATCCGCAACGGCGAGACGAATCCAAATATGTAATAATATTGACAAGGTCAAAATTCGTTCAAAATTTACCGATTTGCCGGGGCCTCCCAAACCCAAGGTTTTTTGAGATTTTTTTTTCGATTCTGGGCGAATGGCTGGGCGGAAATGAAATCTAAGACCATGTCTAGAAGCAGCTCGGCGAGAAAAATCGAATGGCACCAAGTAGAATTCCCTAGGACTTATAGTTTGGGCTACAGAGGACTTTTAAAGTCCAAAAAACGGTCCCCTGGGCCCTCCAGGAAGCCCCGTCAAAATCTAAATCCTAAACTAATGGTCCGATTTTAATTCTGTTTGCGCCATTCGATTCAGCTTGCCAAAAGTGTACTTATGGTATAAATTTAAACAAAATCGGTTCATAAATAACTCGTCTATGGAATTTTTAAACTTTAAAAAAAGACGAGGGGCTAAAAAAGGCTATACGTGTTTTATGGGGGGGCGGGAGGGGGGGGCGGAGCTGGGAGGGGGGGGAGGGAAGGAGGGGGTTGGGGCGGATAGGGAGGGGGTGGTAGGGAGGGGGTGGGGGGCGGGAGGGGGCAGGGGTGAAGGGAAGGAAGGAGGGTAGGGAGGGGAGGGGAGGGGGGTAGGGTGGTAGCCGGGGTTAGGGGGAGGCGGGGAGTTAGGGGGGGTAGGGTGGTAGGGGGGCTCGTTGTTGGTTAACTCCCCCCCCCCCCCCCCCACCCCCACCCCCACCCTCCTTCCTTCCCCGCACCCCCTGCCCCCTCCCGCCCCCACCCCCTCCCTACCACCCCCTCCCTACCACCCCTACCCCCTTCCTTCCCTCCCGCCCCCCCCATAAAAAACGTTGCTAACGCAACGTTAGTTTTATAGCCTTTGCCCACCCGCCACCCCCACCACCACCCCTCGAAATTTCGTTGGCTATGTTAAAAAAATAGTGAAATATTGTGTTGTTGGCAACTGGTTTGTAGCCTGATTTTTACAAATGTGGCCAGCATTCTTACAAATGGAGCTACAGATATTTTAAAATATACTTTTTAGATGTATTTTGGCCTGCTGAGTCCAAATCTGACCTCCAAATTGGCCTAGCACGTTAATTTGAAGTACCCACCCTACCTAACCTAACTTAACCTAACCTAACCTCGCCTAAACCTCACCTAACCTAACCTAAACTCACCTAAACCTCACTTAACCTAACCTAACCTCGCCTAAACCTCACCTAACCTAACCTAACCTCGCCTAAACCTCACCTAACCTAACCTAACCTCGCCTAAACCTTACCTAACCTAACCTAAACTCACCTAAACCTCACCTAACCTAACCTAACCTCGCCTAAACCTCACCTAACCTAACCTAACCTCGCCTAAACCTCACCTAACCTAACCTAACCTCGCCTAAACCTCACCTAACCTAACCTAACCTCGCCTAAACCTCACCTAACCTAACCTAACCTCGCCTAAACCTCACCTAACCTAACCTAACCTCGCCTAAACCTCACCTAACCTAACCTAACCTCGCCTAAACCTCACCTAACCTAACCTAACCTCGCCTAAACCTCACCTAACCTAACCTAACCTCGCCTAAACCTCCCTAACCTAACCTAACCTCGCCTAAACCTCACCTAACCTAACCTAACCTCGCCTAAACCTCACCTAACCTAACCTAACCTCACCTAAACCTCACCTAACCTAACCTAACCTCGCCTAAACCTCACCTAACCTAACCAAACCTCGCCTAAACCTCACCTAACCTAACCTAACCTCGCCTAAACCTCACCTAACCTAACCTCGCCTAAACCTCACCTAACCTAACCTAACCTCGCCTAAACCTCACCTAACCTAGCCTAACCTACCTATCCTAAAGTGTTTAAACTTTAAAATTGGCCTAGGGGGCCTAAATATAGGTCAAAATTAAAAAAAATATACCGTTGAATCCGCAACGGCGAGACGAATCCAAATATGTAATAATATTGACAAGTCAAAATTCGACCAAAATCACCGATTTGCCTGGGCAAAAACCCAAGGTTTTTTGAGATTTTTTTTTCGATTCTGGGCGAACGGCTGGGCGGAAATGAAATCTAAGACCATGTCTAGAAGCAGCTCGGCGAGAAAAATCGAATGGCACCAAGTAGAATTCCCTAGGACTTATAGTTTGGGCTACAGAGGACTTTTAAAGTCCAAAAAACGGTCCCCTGGGCCCTCCAGGAAGCCCCGTCAAAATCTAAATCCTAAACTAATGGTCCGATTTTAATTCTGTTTGCGCCATTCGATTCAGCTTGCCAAAGTGTACTTATGGTATAAATTTAAACAAAATCGGTTCATAAATAACTCGTCTATGGAATTTTTAAACTTTAAAAAAAGACGAGGGGCTAAAAAAGGCTATACGTGTTTTATGGGGGGGCGGGAGGGGGGGGCGGAGCTGGGAGGGGGGGGAGGGAAGGAGGGGGTTGGGGCGGATAGGGAGGGGGTGGTAGGGAGGGTGTGGGGGGAGGGAGGGGGCAGGGGTGAAGGGAAGGAAGGAGGGTAGGGAGGGGAGGGGAGGGGGTAGGGTGGTAGCCGGGGTTAGGGGGAGGCGGGGAGTTAGGGGGGGTAGGGTGGTAGGGGGGCTCGTTGTTGGTTAACTCCCCCCCCCCCCCCCCACCCCCACCCCCACCCTCCTTCCTTCCCCGCACCCCCTGCCCCCTCCCTGCCCCACCCCCTCCCTACCACCCCCTCCCTACCACCCCTACCCCTCACTTAACCTAACCTAACCTTGCCTAAACCTCACCTAACCTAACCTAACCTCGCCTAAACCTCACCTAACCTAACCTCGCCTAAACCTCACCTAACCTAACCTAACCTCGCCTAAACCTCACCTAACCTAACCTAACCTACCTATCCTAAAGTGTTTAAACTTTAAAATAGGCCTAGGGGGACTAAAAATAGGTCAAAATTAAAAAAAATATACCGTTGAATCCGCAACGGCGAGACGAATCCAAATATGTAATAATATTGACAAGGTCAAAATTCGTTCAAAATTTACCGATTTGCCGGGGCCTCCCAAACCCAAGGTTTTTTGAGATTTTTTTTTCGATTCTGGGCGAATGGCTGGGCGGAAATGAAATCTAAGACCATGTCTAGAAGCAGCTCGGCGAGAAAAATCGAATGGCACCAAGTAGAATTCCCTAGGACTTATAGTTTGGGCTACAGAGGACTTTTAAAGTCCAAAAAACGGTCCCCTGGGCCCTCCAGGAAGCCCCGTCAAAATCTAAATCCTAAACTAATGGTCCGATTTTAATTCTGTTTGCGCCATTCGATTCAGCTTGCCAAAAGTGTACTTATGGTATAAATTTAAACAAAATCGGTTCATAAATAACTCGTCTATGGAATTTTTAAACTTTAAAAAAAGACGAGGGGCTAAAAAAGGCTATACGTGTTTTATGGGGGGGCGGGAGGGGGGGCGGGGGGGGGGGGGGGGGAAAGGAGGGGGTTGGGGCGGATAGGGAGGGGGTGGTAGGGAGGAGGTGGGGGGCGGGAGCGGGCAGGGGTGAAGGGAAGGAAGGAGGGTAGGGAGGGGAGGGGAGGGGGGTAGGGTGGTAGCCGGGGTTAGGGGGAGGCGGGGAGTTAGGGGGGGTAGGGTGGTAGGGGGGCTCGTTGTTGGTTAACTCCCCCCCCCCCCACCCCCACCCCCACCCTCCTTCCTTCCCCGCACCCCCTGCCCCCTCCCGCCCCCACCCCCTCCCTACCACCCCCTCCCTACCACCCCTACCCCCTTCCTTCCCTCCCGCCCCCCCCATAAAAAACGTTGCTAACGCAACGTTAGTTTTATAGCCTTTGCCCACCCGCCACCCCCACCACCACCCCTCGAAATTTCGTTGGCTATGTTAAAAAAATAGTGAAATATTGTGTTGTTGGCAACTGGTTTGTAGCCTGATTTTTACAAATGTGGCCAGCATTCTTACAAATGGAGCTACAGATATTTTAAAATATACTTTTTAGATGTATTTTGGCCTGCTGAGTCCAAATCTGACCTCCAAATTGGCCTAGCACGTTAATTTGAAGTACCCACCCTACCTAACCTAACTTAACCTAACCTAACCTCGCCTAAACCTCACCTAACCTAACCTAAACTCACCTAAACCTCACTTAACCTAACCTAACCTCGCCTAAACCTCACCTAACCTAACCTAACCTCGCCTAAACCTCACCTAACCTAACCTAACCTCGCCTAAACCTTACCTAACCTAACCTAAACTCACCTAAACCTCACCTAACCTAACCTAACCTCGCCTAAACCTCACCTAACCTAACCTAACCTCGCCTAAACCTCACCTAACCTAACCTAACCTCGCCTAAACCTCACCTAACCTAACCTAACCTCGCCTAAACCTCACCTAACCTAACCTAACCTCGCCTAAACCTCACCTAACCTAACCTAACCTCGCCTAAACCTCACCTAACCTAACCTAACCTCGCCTAAACCTCACCTAACCTAACCTAACCTCGCCTAAACCTCACCTAACCTAACCTAACCTCGCCTAAACCTCCCCTAACCTAACCTAACCTCGCCTAAACCTCACCTAACCTAACCTAACCTCGCCTAAACCTCACCTAACCTAACCTAACCTCACCTAAACCTCACCTAACCTAACCTAACCTCGCCTAAACCTCACCTAACCTAACCAAACCTCGCCTAAACCTCACCTAACCTAACCTAACCTCGCCTAAACCTCACCTAACCTAACCTCGCCTAAACCTCACCTAACCTAACCTAACCTCGCCTAAACCTCACCTAACCTAGCCTAACCTACCTATCCTAAAGTGTTTAAACTTTAAAATTGGCCTAGGGGGCCTAAATATAGGTCAAAATTAAAAAAAAATATACCGTTGAATCCGCAACGGCGAGACGAATCCAAATATGTAATAATATTGACAAGTCAAAATTCGACCAAAATCACCGATTTGCCTGGGCAAAACCCAAGGTTTTTTGAGATTTTTTTTTCGATTCTGGGCGAACGGCTGGGCGGAAATGAAATCTAAGACCATGTCTAGAAGCAGCTCGGCGAGAAAAATCGAATGGCACCAAGTAGAATTCCCTAGGACTTATAGTTTGGGCTACAGAGGACTTTTAAAGTCCAAAAAACGGTCCCCTGGGCCCTCCAGGAAGCCCCGTCAAAATCTAAATCCTAAACTAATGGTCCGATTTTAATTCTGTTTGCGCCATTCGATTCAGCTTGCCAAAGTGTACTTATGGTATAAATTTAAACAAAATCGGTTCATAAATAACTCGTCTATGGAATTTTTAAACTTTAAAAAAAGACGAGGGGCTAAAAAAGGCTATACGTGTTTTATGGGGGGGCGGGAGGGGGGGGCGGAGCTGGGAGGGGGGGGAGGGAAGGAGGGGGTTGGGGCGGATAGGGAGGGGGTGGTAGGGTGGGGGTGGGGGGCGGGAGGGGGCAGGGGTGAAGGGAAGGAAGGAGGGTAGGGAGGGGAGGGGAGGGGGCTAGGGTGGTAGGCCCGATTAGGGGCAGGCGGGGAGTTAGGGGGGGTAGGGTGGTAGGGGGTTCGTTGTTGGTTAACTTCCCCCCCCCCCCCCCCCACCCCCACCCCCACCCTCCTTCCTTCCCCGCACCCCCTGCCCCCTCCCGCCCCCACCCCCTCCCTACCACCCCCTCCCTACCACCCCTACCCCTCACTTAACCTAACCTAACCTTGCCTAAACCTCACCTAACCTAACCTAACCTCGCCTAAACCTCACCTAACCTAACCTCGCCTAAACCTCACCTAACCTAACCTAACCTCGCCTAAACCTCACCTAACCTAACCTAACCTACCTATCCTAAAGTGTTTAAACTTTAAAATAGGCCTAGGGGGACTAAAAATAGGTCAAAATTAAAAAAAATATACCGTTGAATCCGCAACGGCGAGACGAATCCAAATATGTAATAATATTGACAAGGTCAAAATTCGTTCAAAATTTACCGATTTGCCGGGGCCTCCCAAACCCAAGGTTTTTTGAGATTTTTTTTTCGATTCTGGGCGAATGGCTGGGCGGAAATGAAATCTAAGACCATGTCTAGAAGCAGCTCGGCGAGAAAAATCGAATGGCACCAAGTAGAATTCCCTAGGACTTATAGTTTGGGCTACAGAGGACTTTTAAAGTCCAAAAAACGGTCCCCTGGGCCCTCCAGGAAGCCCCGTCAAAATCTAAATCCTAAACTAATGGTCCGATTTTAATTCTGTTTGCGCCATTCGATTCAGCTTGCCAAAAGTGTACTTATGGTATAAATTTAAACAAAATCGGTTCATAAATAACTCGTCTATGGAATTTTTAAACTTTAAAAAAAGACGAGGGGCTAAAAAAGGCTATACGTGTTTTATGGGGGGGCGGGAGGGGGGGGCGGAGCTGGGAGGGGGGGGAGGGAAGGAGGGGGTTGGGGCGGATAGGGAGGGGGTGGTAGGGAGGGGGTGGGGGGCGGGAGGGGGCAGGGGTGAAGGGAAGGAAGGAGGGTAGGGAGGGGAGGGGAGGGGGGTAGGGTGGTAGCCGGGGTTAGGGGGAGGCGGGGAGTTAGGGGGGTAGGGTGGTAGGGGGGCTCGTTGTTGGTTAACCCTTCCCCCCCCCCCCCCCCCCCCCCCCCCCCCCCCCTCCTTCCTTCCCCGCACCCCCTGCCCCCTCCCGCCCCCACCCCATTCCTACAAACCCCTCCCTACCACCCCTACCCCCTTCCTTCCCTCCCGCCCCCCCCATAAAAAACGTTGCTAACGCAACGTTAGTTTTATAGCCTTTGCCCACCCGCCACCCCCACCACCACCCCTCGAAATTTCGTTGGCTATGTTAAAAAAATAGTGAAATATTGTGTTGTTGGCAACTGGTTTGTAGCCTGATTTTTACAAATGTGGCCAGCATTCTTACAAATGGAGCTACAGATATTTTAAAATATACTTTTTAGATGTATTTTGGCCTGCTGAGTCCAAATCTGACCTCCAAATTGGCCTAGCACGTTAATTTGAAGTACCCACCCTACCTAACCTAACTTAACCTAACCTAACCTCGCCTAAACCTCACCTAACCTAACCTAAACTCACCTAAACCTCACTTAACCTAACCTAACCTCGCCTAAACCTCACCTAACCTAACCTAACCTCGCCTAAACCTCACCTAACCTAACCTAACCTCGCCTAAACCTTACCTAACCTAACCTAAACTCACCTAAACCTCACCTAACCTAACCTAACCTCGCCTAAACCTCACCTAACCTAACCTAACCTCGCCTAAACCTCACCTAACCTAACCTAACCTCGCCTAAACCTCACCTAACCTAACCTAACCTCGCCTAAACCTCACCTAACCTAACCTAACCTCGCCTAAACCTCACCTAACCTAACCTAACCTCGCCTAAACCTCACCTAACCTAACCTAACCTCGCCTAAACCTCACCTAACCTAACCTAACCTCGCCTAAACCTCACCTAACCTAACCTAACCTCGCCTAAACCTCCCCTAACCTAACCTAACCTCGCCTAAACCTCACCTAACCTAACCTAACCTAACCTCGCCTAAACCTCACCTAACCTAACCTAACCTCACCTAAACCTCACCTAACCTAACCTAACCTCGCCTAAACCTCACCTAACCTAACCAAACCTCGCCTAAACCTCACCTAACCTAACCTAACCTCGCCTAAACCTCACCTAACCTAACCTCGCCTAAACCTCACCTAACCTAACCTAACCTCGCCTAAACCTCACCTAACCTAGCCTAACCTACCTATCCTAAAGTGTTTAAACTTTAAAATTGGCCTAGGGGGCCTAAATATAGGTCAAAATTAAAAAAAAATATACCGTTGAATCCGCAACGGCGAGACGAATCCAAATATGTAATAATATTGACAAGTCAAAATTCGACCAAAATCACCGATTTGCCTGGGCAAAACCCAAGGTTTTTTGAGATTTTTTTTTCGATTCTGGGCGAACGGCTGGGCGGAAATGAAATCTAAGACCATGTCTAGAAGCAGCTCGGCGAGAAAAATCGAATGGCACCAAGTAGAATTCCCTAGGACTTATAGTTTGGGCTACAGAGGACTTTTAAAGTCCAAAAAACGGTCCCCTGGGCCCTCCAGGAAGCCCCGTCAAAATCTAAATCCTAAACTAATGGTCCGATTTTAATTCTGTTTGCGCCATTCGATTCAGCTTGCCAAAGTGTACTTATGGTATAAATTTAAACAAAATCGGTTCATAAATAACTCGTCTATGGAATTTTTAAACTTTAAAAAAAGACGAGGGGCTAAAAAAGGCTATACGTGTTTTATGGGGGGGCGGGAGGGGGGGGCGGAGCTGGGAGGGGGGGGAGGGAAGGAGGGGGTTGGGGCGGATAGGGAGGGGGTGGTAGGGAGGGGGTGGGGGGCGGGAGGGGGCAGGGGTGAAGGGAAGGAAGGAGGGTAGGGAGGGGAGGGGAGGGGGGTAGGGTGGTAGCCGGGGTTAGGGGGAGGCGGGGAGTTAGGGGGGGTAGGGTGGTAGGGGGGCTCGTTGTTGGTTAACTCCCCCCCCCCCCACCCCCACCCCACCCTCCTTCCTTCCCCGCACCCCCTGCCCCCTCCCGCCCCCCACCCCCTCCCTACCACCCCCTCCCTACCACCCCCTCCCCTCACTTAACCTAACCTAACCTTGCCTAAACCTCACCTAACCTAACCTAACCTCGCCTAAACCTCACCTAACCTAACCTAACCTCGCCTAAACCTCACCTAACCTAACCTCGCCTAAACCTCACCTAACCTAACCTAACCTCGCCTAAACCTCACCTAACCTAACCTAACCTACCTATCCTAAAGTGTTTAAACTTTAAAATAGGCCTAGGGGGACTAAAAATAGGTCAAAATTAAAAAAAAATATACCGTTGAATCCGCAACGGCGAGACGAATCCAAATATGTAATAATATTGACAAGGTCAAAATTCGTTCAAAATTTACCGATTTGCCGGGGCCTCCCAAACCCAAGGTTTTTTGAGATTTTTTTTTCGATTCTGGGCGAATGGCTGGGCGGAAATGAAATCTAAGACCATGTCTAGAAGCAGCTCGGCGAGAAAAATCGAATGGCACCAAGTAGAATTCCCTAGGACTTATAGTTTGGGCTACAGAGGACTTTTAAAGTCCAAAAAACGGTCCCCTGGGCCCTCCAGGAAGCCCCGTCAAAATCTAAATCCTAAACTAATGGTCCGATTTTAATTCTGTTTGCGCCATTCGATTCAGCTTGCCAAAAGTGTACTTATGGTATAAATTTAAACAAAATCGGTTCATAAATAACTCGTCTATGGAATTTTTAAACTTTAAAAAAAGACGAGGGGCTAAAAAAGGCTATACGTGTTTTATGGGGGGGCGGGAGGGGGGGCGGGGGGGGGGGGGGGGGGAGGGAAAGAAGGGGGTTGGGGCGGATAGGGAGGGGGTGGTAGGGAGGGGGTGGGGGGCGGGAGGGGGCAGGGGTGAAGGGAAGGAAGGAGGGTAGGGAGGGGAGGGGAGGGGGGTAGGGTGGTAGCCGGGGTTAGGGGGAGGCGGGGAGTTAGGGGGGGTAGGGTGGTAGGGGGGCTCGTTGTTGGTTAACTGCCCCGCCCCCCCCACCCCCACCCCCCGCCCTCCTTCCTTCCCCGTACCCCTGCCCCCTCCCGCCCCCACCCCCTCCCTACCACCCCCTACCACCCCTACCCCTCACTTAACCTAACCTAACCTTGCCTAAACCTCACCTAACCTAACCTAACCTCGCCTAAACCTCACCTAACCTAACCTCGCCTAAACCTCACCTAACCTAACCTAACCTCGCCTAAACCTCACCTAACCTAACCTAACCTACCTATCCTAAAGTGTTTAAACTTTAAAATAGGCCTAGGGGGACTAAAAATAGGTCAAAATTAAAAAAAAATATACCGTTGAATCCGCAACGGCGAGACGAATCCAAATATGTAATAATATTGACAAGGTCAAAATTCGTTCAAAATTTACCGATTTGCCGGGGCCTCCCAAACCCAAGGTTTTTTGAGATTTTTTTTTCGATTCTGGGCGAATGGCTGGGCGGAAATGAAATCTAAGACCATGTCTAGAAGCAGCTCGGCGAGAAAAATCGAATGGCACCAAGTAGAATTCCCTAGGACTTATAGTTTGGGCTACAGAGGACTTTTAAAGTCCAAAAAACGGTCCCCTGGGCCCTCCAGGAAGCCCCGTCAAAATCTAAATCCTAAACTAATGGTCCGATTTTAATTCTGTTTGCGCCATTCGATTCAGCTTGCCAAAAGTGTACTTATGGTATAAATTTAAACAAAATCGGTTCATAAATAACTCGTCTATGGAATTTTTAAACTTTAAAAAAAGACGAGGGGCTAAAAAAGGCTATACGTGTTTTATGGGGGGGCGGGAGGGGGGGGCGGAGCGGGGAGGGGGGGGGGGAAGGGAGGGGGTTGGGGCGGATAGGGAGGGGGTGGTAGGGAGGAGGTGGGGGGCGGGAGGGGGCAGGGGTGAAGGGAAGGAAGGAGGGTAGGGAGGGGAGGGGAGGGGGGTAGGGTGGTAGCCGGGGTTAGGGGGAGGCGGGGAGTTAGGGGGGGTAGGGTGGTAGGGGGGCTCGTTGTTGGTTAACTCCCCCCCCCCCCCCACCCCCACCCCCACCCTCCTTCCTTCCCCGCACCCCCTGCCCCCTCCCGCCCCCACCCCCTCCCTACCACCCCTACCCTCCCTAACCACACCTAAGCCTCACATAACCTAACCTAACCTCGCCTAAACCTCACCTAACCTAACCTAACCTCGCCTAAACCTAACCTAACCTAACCTCGCCTAAACCTCACCTAACCTAACCTCGCCTAAACCTCACCTAACCTAACCTAACCTCGCCTAAACCTCACCTAACCTAACCTAACCTACCTATCCTAAAGTGTTTAAACTTTAAAATAGGCCTAGGGGGACTAAAAATAGGTCAAAATTAAAAAAAAATATACCGTTGAATCCGCAACGGCGAGACGAATCCAAATATGTAATAATATTGACAAGGTCAAAATTCGTTCAAAATCACCGATTTGCCTGGGCAAAAACCCAAGGTTTTTTGAGATTTTTTTTTCGATTCTGGGCGAATGGCTGGGCGGAAATGAAATCTAAGACCATGTCTAGAAGCAGCTCGGCGAGAAAAATCGAATGGCACCAAGTAGAATTCCCTAGGACTTATAGTTTGGGCTACAGAGGACTTTTAAAGTCCAAAAAACGGTCCCCTGGGCCCTCCAGGAAGCCCCGTCAAAATCTAAATCCTAAACTAATGGTCCGATTTTAATTCTGTTTGCGCCATTCGATTCAGCTTGCCAAAAGTGTACTTATGGTATAAATTTAAACAAAATCGGTTCATAAATAACTCGTCTATGGAATTTTTAAACTTTAAAAAAAGACGAGGGGCTAAAAAAGGCTATACGTGTTTTATGGGGGGGCGGGAGGGGGGGGCGGAGCTGGGAGGGGGGGGGAGGAAGGAGGGGGGTTGGGGCGGATAGGGAGGGGGTGGTAGGGAGGGGGTGGGGGGCGGGAGGGGGCAGGGGTGAAGGGAAGGAAGGAGGGTAGGGGGGGGAGGGGAGGGGGGTAGGGTGGTAGCCGGGGTTAGGGGGAGGCGGGGAGTTAGGGGGGGTAGGGTGGTAGGGGGGCTCGTTGTTGGTTAACTCCCCCCCCCCCCCCCCCACCCCCACCCACCCTCCTTCCTTCCCCGCACCACCTGCCCCCTCCCCCCCCCACCCCCTCCCTACCACCCCCTCCCTACCACCCCTACCCTCACTTAACCTAACCTAACCTTGCCTAAACCTCACCTAACCTAACCTAACCTCGCCTAAACCTCACCTAACCTAACCTCGCCTAAACCTCACCTAACCTAACCTAACCTCGCCTAAACCTCACCTAACCTAACCTAACCTACCTATCCTAAAGTGTTTAAACTTTAAAATAGGCCTAGGGGGACTAAAAATAGGTCAAAATTAAAAAAAAATATACCGTTGAATCCGCAACGGCGAGACGAATCCAAATATGTAATAATATTGACAAGGTCAAAATTCGTTCAAAATTTACCGATTTGCCGGGGCCTCCCAAACCCAAGGTTTTTTGAGATTTTTTTTTCGATTCTGGGCGAATGGCTGGGCGGAAATGAAATCTAAGACCATGTCTAGAAGCAGCTCGGCGAGAAAAATCGAATGGCACCAAGTAGAATTCCCTAGGACTTATAGTTTGGGCTACAGAGGACTTTTAAAGTCCAAAAAACGGTCCCCTGGGCCCTCCAGGAAGCCCCGTCAAAATCTAAATCCTAAACTAATGGTCCGATTTTAATTCTGTTTGCGCCATTCGATTCAGCTTGCCAAAAGTGTACTTATGGTATAAATTTAAACAAAATCGGTTCATAAATAACTCGTCTATGGAATTTTTAAACTTTAAAAAAAGACGAGGGGCTAAAAAAGGCTATACGTGTTTTATGGGGGGGCGGGAGGGGGGGGCGGAGCTGGGAGGGGGGGGAGGGAAGGAGGGGGTTGGGGCGGATAGGGAGGGGGTGGTAGGGAGGGGGTGGGGGGCCGGAGGGGGCAGGGGTGAAGGGAAGGAAGGAGGGTAGGGAGGGGAGGGGAGGGGGGTAGGGTGGTAGCCGGGGTTAGGGGGAGGCGGGGAGTTAGGGGGGGTAGGGTGGTAGGGGGGCTCGTTGTTGGTTAACTCCCCCCCCCCCCCACCCCCACCCCCACCCTCCTTCCTTCCCCGCACCCCCTGCCCCCTCCCGCCCCCACCCCCTCCCTACCACCCCTACCCCTCACTTAACCTAACCTAACCTCGCCTAAACCTCACCTAACCTAACCTAACCTCGCCTAAACCTCACCTAACCTAACCTAACCTCGCCTAAACCTCACCTAACCTAACCTAACCTCGCCTAAACCTCACCTAACCTAACCTCGCCTAAACCTCACCTAACCTAACCTAACCTAACCTAACCTCGCCTAAACCTCACCTAACCTAACCTAACCTACCTATCCTAAAGTGTTTAAACTTTAAAATAGGCCTAGGGGGACTAAAAATAGGTCAAAATTAAAAAAAAATATACCGTTGAATCCGCAACGGCGAGACGAATCCAAATATGTAATAATATTGACAAGGTCAAAATTCGACCAAAATCACCGATTTGCCGGGGCCTCCCAAACCCAAGGTTTTTTGAGATTTTTTTTTCGATTCTGGGCGAATGGCTGGGCGGAAATGAAATCTAAGACCATGTCTAGAAGCAGCTCGGCGAGAAAAATCGAATGGCACCAAGTAGAATTCCCTAGGACTTATAGTTTGGGCTACAGAGGACTTTTAAAGTCCAAAAAACGGTCCCCTGGGCCCTCCAGGAAGCCCCGTCAAAATCTAAATCCTAAACTAATGGTCCGATTTTAATTCTGTTTGCGCCATTCGATTCAGCTTGCCAAAAGTGTACTTATGGTATAAATTTAAACAAAATCGGTTCATAAATAACTCGTCTATGGAATTTTTAAACTTTAAAAAAAGACGAGGGGCTAAAAAAGGCTATACGTGTTTTATGGGGGGGCGGGAGGGGGGGGCGGAGCTGGGAGGGGGGGGGGGGAAGGAGGGGGTTGGGGCGGATAGGGAGGGGGTGGTAGGGAGGGGGTGGGGGGCGGGAGGGGGCAGGGGTGATGGGAAGGAAGGTGGGTAGGGATGCGAGGGGTGTGGGGTAGGGTGGTAGCCGGGGTTAGGGGGAGGCGGGGAGTTAGGGGGGGTAGGGTGGTAGGGGGGCTCGTTGTTGGTTAACCCCCCCCCCCACCCCCACCCCCACCCCCACCCTCCTTCCTTCCCCGCACCCCCTGCCCCCTCCCGCCCCCACCCCCTCCCTACCACCCCTACCCCTCACTTAACCTAACCTAACCTCGCCTAAACCTCACCTAACCTAACCTAACCTCGCCTAAACCTCACCTAACCTAACCTAACCTCGCCTAAACCTCACCTAACCTAACCTAACCTCGCCTAAACCTCACCTAACCTAACCTAACCTCGCCTAAACCTCACCTAACCTAACCTCGCCTAAACCTCACCTAACCTAACCTAACCTCGCCTAAACCTCACCTAACCTAACCTAGCCTAACCTACCTATCCTAAAGTGTTTAAACTTTAAAATTGGCCTAGGGGGCCTAAAAATAGGTCAAAATTAAAAAAAAATATACCGTTGAATCCGCAACGGCGAGACGAATCCAAATATGTAATAATATTGACAAGGTCAAAATTCGTTCAAAATCACCGATTTGCCTGGGCAAAAACCCAAGGTTTTTTGAGATTTTTTTTTCGATTCTGGGCGAATGGCTGGGCGGAAATGAAATCTAAGACCATGTCTAGAAGCAGCTCGGCGAGAAAAATCGAATGGCACCAAGTAGAATTCCCTAGGACTTATAGTTTGGGCTACAGAGGACTTTTAAAGTCCAAAAAACGGTCCCCTGGGCCCTCCAGGAAGCCCCGTCAAAATCTAAATCCTAAACTAATGGTCCGATTTTAATTCTGTTTGCGCCATTCGATTCAGCTTGCCAAAAGTGTACTTATGGTATAAATTTAAACAAAATCGGTTCATAAATAACTCGTCTATGGAATTTTTAAACTTTAAAAAAAGACGAGGGGCTAAAAAAGGCTATACGTGTTTTATGGGGGGGCGGGAGGGGGGGGCGGAGCTGGGAGGGGGGTGAGGGAAGGAGGGGGTTGGGGCGGATAGGGAGGGGGTGGTAGGGAGGGGGTGGGGGGCGGGAGGGGGCAGGGGTGAAGGGAAGGAAGGAGGGTAGGGAGGGGAGGGGAGGGGGGTAGGGTGGTAGCCGGGGTTAGGGGGAGGCGGGGAGTTAGGGGGGGTAGGGTGGTAGGGGGGCTCGTTGTTGGTTAACTCCCCCCCCCCCCCCCACCCTCCTTCCTTCCCCGCACCCCCTGCCCCCTCCCGCCCCCACCCCCTCCCTACCACCCCCTCCCTACCACCCCTACACCTCACTTAACCTAACCTAACCTTGCCTAAACCTCACCTAACCTAACCTAACCTCGCCTAAACCTCACCTAACCTAACCTCGCCTAAACCTCACCTAACCTAACCTAACCTCGCCTAAACCTCACCTAACCTAACCTAACCTACCTATCCTAAAGTGTTTAAACTTTAAAATAGGCCTAGGGGGACTAAAAATAGGTCAAAATTAAAAAAAAATATACCGTTGAATCCGCAACGGCGAGACGAATCCAAATATGTAATAATATTGACAAGGTCAAAATTCGTTCAAAATTTACCGATTTGCCGGGGCCTCCCAAACCCAAGGTTTTTTGAGATTTTTTTTTCGATTCTGGGCGAATGGCTGGGCGGAAATGAAATCTAAGACCATGTCTAGAAGCAGCTCGGCGAGAAAAATCGAATGGCACCAAGTAGAATTCCCTAGGACTTATAGTTTGGGCTACAGAGGACTTTTAAAGTCCAAAAAACGGTCCCCTGGGCCCTCCAGGAAGCCCCGTCAAAATCTAAATCCTAAACTAATGGTCCGATTTTAATTCTGTTTGCGCCATTCGATTCAGCTTGCCAAAAGTGTACTTATGGTATAAATTTAAACAAAATCGGTTCATAAATAACTCGTCTATGGAATTTTTAAACTTTAAAAAAAGACGAGGGGCTAAAAAAGGCTATACGTGTTTTATGGGGGGGCGGGAGGGGGGGGCGGAGCTGGGAGGGGGGGGAGGGAAGGAGGGGGTTGGGGCGGATAGGGAGGGGGTGGTAGGGAGGGGGTGGGGGGCGGGAGGGGGCAGGGGTGAAGGGAAGGAAGGAGGGTAGGGAGGGTAGGGAGGGGAGGGGGGTAGGGTGGTAGCCGGGGTTAGGGGGAGGCGGGGAGTTAGGGGGGGTAGGGTGGTAGGGGGGCTCGTTGTTGGTTAACTCCCCCCCCCCCCCCCCCCCACCCTCCTTCCTTCCCCGCACCCCCTGCCCCCTCCCGCCCCCACCCCCTCCCTACCACCCCTACACCTCACTTAACCTAACCTAACCTCGCCTAAACCTCACCTAACCTAACCTAACCTCGCCTAAACCTCACCTAACCTAACCTCGCCTAAACCTCACCTAACCTAACCTAACCTCGCCTAAACCTCACCTAACCTAACCTAACCTACCTATCCTAAAGTGTTTAAACTTTAAAATAGGCCTAGGGGGACTAAAAATAGGTCAAAATTAAAAAAAAATATACCGTTGAATCCGCAACGGCGAGACGAATCCAAATATGTAATAATATTGACAAGGTCAAAATTCGTTCAAAATTTACCGATTTGCCGGGGCCTCCCAAACCCAAGGTTTTTTGAGATTTTTTTTTCGATTCTGGGCGAATGGCTGGGCGGAAATGAAATCTAAGACCATGTCTAGAAGCAGCTCGGCGAGAAAAATCGAATGGCACCAAGTAGAATTCCCTAGGACTTATAGTTTGGGCTACAGAGGACTTTTAAAGTCCAAAAAACGGTCCCCTGGGCCCTCCAGGAAGCCCCGTCAAAATCTAAATCCTAAACTAATGGTCCGATTTTAATTCTGTTTGCGCCATTCGATTCAGCTTGCCAAAAGTGTACTTATGGTATAAATTTAAACAAAATCGGTTCATAAATAACTCGTCTATGGAATTTTTAAACTTTAAAAAAAGACGAGGGGCTAAAAAAGGCTATACGTGTTTTATGGGGGGGCGGGAGGGGGGGGCGGAGCTGGGAGGTGGGGAAGGGAGGGAGGGGGTTGGGGCGGATAGGGAGGGGGTGGTAGGGAGGGGGTGGGGGGCGGGAGGGGGCAGGGATGAAGGGAAGGAAGGAGGGTAGGGAGGGGAGGGGAGGGGGGTAGGGTGGTAGCCGGGGTTAGGGGGAGGCGGGGAGTTAGGGGGGGTAGGGTGGTAGGGGGGCTCGTTGTTGGTTAACTCCCCTCCCCCCCCCCGCCACCCTCCTTCCTTCCCCGCACCCCCTGCCCCCCCCCGCCCCCACCCCCTCCCTACCATTAACAAAATCAACTCCAGCATCCATCACCGCCCCAACGTCATCTGCCAACAATCCAACACCTGCAGTAGACACTGCAGCAGATGCTTCTGATGAACCTGAGCCGACATCAAACCAGGACAGCCGCCCTGTTCACCTTAGTCTCTCCCCAACTCCTCGTGCAAGAAGCCTGCTAGCACGAACAGTACCAACCCCTCGCCCCCATTCTAACCACTCCTCTCCCCGACCTGTACGTAGAGTCCCGCCACCACAGGTTTCCGGATTTACACCAGTGAGGAATGGTGCACGGCCAACGCAGAAAAGGTCTCATCTACCAGTCACAATGTCCAACAGATTTGAGATATTGGTAGAGATGGAAGACGAACCAGAAGAGACCAGGCTCGTGGGGGATTCCATCCTACGAGGACAGGTCGAAGAGTTCTGCGACAGAGTCCCAAATCAACGAAAAAGATTTTGCATCCCAGGAGCTGGACTGGACGACATTGTGGAAGCCTTCGAAGATACCACAAAGGATGCAAATGAAAATACCCTTTTTGTCATCCATGCTGGTTCAAATGACGTCATGCGCACCAGATCCGAAGAGTTGATGGAGAAATATCGCAAGATGATCCAGCACTACAAAAACAAGTCAAGGAATATCATCATCTCAGGCATTCTCCCCAAGATCGACGCACCTGACAAATTCTACGACAAGGCTTTCAGCACAAATAGCCGACTAAAACATTTGTGTCTGAGGTAAGAAGTTGAATTCATCAACCTCTGGGACAACTTCTACAACCAGCCTACTCTGTTCCGCAAGGATGGCACTCATCTAAACCCTGTGGGTTCAGCACGCATGGGTCGTCTCCTACACGAAGCAGTCCGCAGCCATGGATCAAAAACGCCATCCGAGAAGAAGCAGCAGTGACTTAAATCATCCAACGCCAAGAAAAAAACAGAGGCAACCGAGGACCACCAGCGATAAGGACCGAAGACAGCGAGGACCGAGGACAGCCATGAACATAAATGTAGATCCGACAAGAACCAAAAATATTATTAAAGAGCGTTCCGTGAGTTCTAAAATAACAAATTTAAAGGTTTTCTATGCAAACGCTCGTAGCATACGCAATAAATTTTCAGATTTAGAGATCGATAGGGAGGGGCTACAGTACAGAGGGGTGACAGCGGAGCAGCAGGTTCGCGGGCTCACAGGTGCAAGTTTCTCGGTTCCGTCCCAAGGGCAAAAAGAACGGGGCCCGCCTGCTGGCGGGCCCTCCACTGACAGTGCATACAGTCGATCGATAGGGAGGGGACAGGGGAGCAGCAGGTTCGCGGGCTAACAGGTGCAAGTTTCTCGGTTCCGGCCCAAGGGCAAAAAGAACGGGCCTGCGGCGGGCCCTCGACTGACAGTGCATACAGTCGATGGATAGGGAGGGGCTACAGTAGAGGGGGGTGACAAGGGAGCAGCAGGTTCACGGGCTCACAGGTGCAAGATTCTCGGATCCGGCTCAAGGGCAAAAAGAACGGGGCCTGCCTGCCGGCGGGCCCTCCAAGTGCATACAGTCGATCGATAGGGAGGGGCTACAGTAAAGGGGGGTGACAGGGGGGCAGCAGGTTCGCGGGCTCACAGGTGCAAGTTTCTCGGTTCCGGCCCAAGGGCAAAAAGAACGTGGCCCGCCTGCCGGCGGGCCCTCCACTGACAGTGCATACAGTCGATCGATAGGGAGGGGCTACAGTAGAGGGGGATGACAGGGGGGCAGCAGGTTCGCGGGCTCACATGTGCAAGTTTCTCGGTTCCGGCCCCAAGGGCAAAAAGAACGGGGCCCGCCTGCCGGCGGGCCCTCCACTGACAGTGCATACAGTCGATGGATAGGGAGGGGCTACAGTAGAGGGGGGTGACAAGGGGGCAGCAGGTTCACGGGCTCACAGGTGCAAGTTTCTTGTTTCCGGCCCAAGGGCAAAAAGAACGGGGCCCGCCTGCCGGCGGGCCCTCCCAGTGCATACAGTCGATCGGTAGGGAGGGGCTACAGTAGAGGGGGGTGACAAGGGGGCAGCAGGTTCACGGGCTCACAGGTGCAAGATTCTCGGTTCCGGCTCAAGGGAAAAAAGAACGGGGCCTGCCTGCCGGCGGGCCCTCCAAGTGCATACAGTCGATCGGTAGGGAGGGGCTACAGTAAAGTGGGGTGACAGGGGGGCAGCAGGTTCGCGGGATCACAGGCGCAAGTTTCTCGGTTCCGGCCCAAGGGCAAAAAGAACGGGGCCCGCCTGCGGCGGGCCCTCGACTTACAGTGCATACAGTCGATCGATAGGGAGGGGCTACAGTAGAGGGGGGTGACAGGGGGGGCAGCAGGTTCGCGGGCTCACAGGTGCAAGTTTCTTGGTTCAGGACCAAGGGCAAAAAGAACGGGGCCCGCCTACCGGCGGCCCCTCCACTGACAGTGCATACAGTCGATCGATAGGGAGGGGCTACAGTACAGAGGGGTGACAGAGGAGCAGCAGGTTCGCGGGCTCACAGGTGCAAGTTTCTCGGTTCCGTCCCAAGGGCAAAAAGAACGGGGCCCGCCTGCCGGCGGGCCCTCCACTGACAGTGCATACAGTCGATCGATAGGGAGGGGACAGGGGAGCAGCAGGTTCGCGGGCTAACAGGTGCAAGTTTCTCGGTTCCGGCCCAAGGGCAAAAAGAACGGGCCTGCGGCGGGCCCTCGACTGACATTGCATACAGTCGATCGATAGGGAGGGGCTACAGTAGAGGGGGGTGACAGGGGGGTAGCAGGTTCGCGGGCTCACAGGCGCAAGTTTCTCGGTTCCGGCCCAAGGGCAAAAAGAACGGGGCCCGCCTGCCGGCGGGCCCTCCACTGACAGTGCATACAGTCGATCGATATGGAGGGGCTACAGTAGAGGGGGGTGACAGGGGGGGCAGCAGGTTCGCGGGCTCACAGGTGCAAGTTTCTTGGTTCAGGACCAAGGGCAAAAAGAACGGGGCCCGCCTACCGGCGGCCCCTCCACTGACAGTGCATACAGTCGATCGATAGGGAGGGGCTACAGTACAGAGGGGTGACAGAGGAGCAGCAGGTTCGCGGGCTCACAGGTGCAAGTTTCTCGGTTCCGTCCCAAGGGCAAAAAGAACGGGGCCCGCCTGCCGGCGGGCCCTCCACTGACAGTGCATACAGTCGATCGATAGGGAGGGGACAGGGGAGCAGCAGGTTCGCGGGCTAACAGGTGCAAGTTTCTCGGTTCCGGCCCAAGGGCAAAAAGAACGGGGCCCGCCTGCGGCGGGCCCTCGACTGACAGTGCATACAGTCGATGGATAGGGAGGGGCTACAGTAGAGGGGGGTGACAAGGGGGCAGCAGGTTCACGGGCTCACAGGTGCAAGTTTCTCGTTTCCGGCCCAAGGGCAAAAAGAACGGGGCCCGCCTGCGGCGGGCCCTCGACTGACAGTGCATACAGTCGATCGATAGGGAGGGGCTACAGTAGAGGGGGATGACAGGGGGGGCAGCAGGTTCGCGGGCTCACATGTGCAAGTTTCTCGGTTCCGGCCCCAAGGGCAAAAAGAACGGGGCCCGCCTGCCGGCGGGCCCTCCACTGACAGTGCATACAGTCGATGGATAGGGAGGGGCTACAGTAGAGGGGGGTGACAAGGGGGCAGCAGGTTCACGGGCTCACAGGTGCAAGTTTCTCGTTTCCGGCCCAAGGGCAAAAAGAACGGGGCCCGCCTGCCGGCGGGCCCTCCCAGTGCATACAGTCGATCGGTAGGGAGGGGCTACAGTAGAGGGGGGTGACAAGGGGGGCAGCAGGTTCACGGGCTCACAGGTGCAAGATTCTCGGTTCCGGGGCCCAAGGGCAAAAAGAACGGGGCCGGCCTGCCGGCGGGCCCTCCAAGTGCATACAGTCGATCGATAGGGAGGGGCTACAGTAAAGTGGGGTGACAGGGGGGCAGCAGGTTCGCGGGATCACAGGCGCAAGTTTCTCGGTTCCGGCCCAAGGGCAAAAAGAACGGGGCCCGCCTGCGGCGGGCCCTCGACTTACAGTGCATACAGTCGATCGATAGGGAGGGGCTACAGTAGAGGGGGGTGACAGGGGGGCAGCAGGTTCGCGGGCTCACAGGTGCAAGTTTCTTGGTTCAGGACCAAGGGCAAAAAGAACGGGGCCCGCCTACCGGCGGCCCCTCCACTGACAGTGCATACAGTCGATCGATAGGGAGGGGCTACAGTACAGAGGGGTGACAGAGGAGCAGCAGGTTCGCGGGCTCACAGGTGCAAGTTTCTCGGTTCCGTCCCAAGGGCAAAAAGAACGGGGCCCGCCTGCCGGCGGGCCCTCCCAGTGCATACAGTCGATCGGTAGGGAGGGGCTACAGTAGAGGGGGGTGACAGGGGAGCAGCAGGTTCGCGGTCTAACAGGTGCAAGTTTCTCGGTTCCGGCCCAAGGGCAAAAAGAACGGGGCCCGCCTGCGGCGGGCCCTCGACTGACAGTGCATACAGTCGATCGATAGGGAGGGGCTACAGTAGAGGGGGGTGACAGGGGGGGCAGCAGGTTCGCGGGCTCACAGGTGCAAGTTTCTTGGTTCAGGACCAAGGGCAAAAAGAACGGGGCCCGCCTACCGGCGGCCCCTCCACTGACAGTGCATACAGTCGATCGATAGGGAGGGGCTACAGTACAGAGGGGTGACAGAGGAGCAGCAGGTTCGCGGGCTAACAGGTGCAAGTTTCTCGGTTCCGGCCCAAGGGCAAAAAGAACGGGGCCCGCCTGCGGCGGGCCCTCGACTGACAGTGCATACAGTCGATGGATAGGGAGGGGCTACAGTAGAGGGGGGTGACAAGGGGGCAGCAGGTTCACGGGCTCACAGGTGCAAGTTTCTCGTTTCCGGCCCAAGGGCAAAAAGAACGGGGCCCGCCTGCCGGCGGGCCCTCCACTGACAGTGCATACAGTCGATCGATAGGGAGGGGCTACAGTAGAGGGGGGTGACAAGGGGGAGCAGCAGGTTCGCGGGCTCACAGGTGCAAGTTTCTCGGTTCCGGCCCAAGGGCAAAAAGAACGGGGCCCGCCTGCCGGCGGGCCCTCCACTGACAGTGCATACAGTCGATCGATAGGGAGGGGCTACAGTAGAGGGGGGTGATAGGGGGGGCAGCAGGTTCGCGGGCTCACAGGTGCAAGTTTCTCGGTTCCGGCCCAAGGGCAAAAAGAACGGGGCCCGCCTGCCGGCGGGCCCTCCCAGTGCATACAGTCGATCGGTAGGGAGGGGCTACAGTAGAGGGGGGTGACAAGGGGGCAGCAGGTTCACGGGCTCACAGGTGCAAGATTCTCGGTTCCGGCTCAAGGGCAAAAAGAACGGGGCCTGCCTGCCGGCGGGCCCTCCAAGTGCATACAGTCGATCGGTAGGGAGGGGCTACAGTAAAGTGGGGTGACAGGGGGGCAGCAGGTTCGCGGGCTCACAGGCGCAAGTTTCTCGGTTCCGGCCCAAGGGCAAAAAGAACGGGGCCCGCCTGCCGGCGGGCCCTCCACTGACAGTGCATACAGTCGATCGATAGGGAGGGGCTACAGTAGAGTGGGGTGATAGGGGGGGCAGCAGGTTCGCGGGCTCACAGGTGCAAGTTTCTTGGTTCAGGACCAAGGGCAAAAAGAACGGGGCCCGCCTACCGGCGGCCCCTCCACTGACAGTGCATACAGTCGATCGATAGGGAGGGGCTACAGTAGAGGGGGATGACAGGGGGGTAGCAGGTTCGCGGGCTCACAGGTGCAAGTTTCTCGGTTCCGGCCCAAGGGCAAAAAGAACGGGGCCCGCCTGCCGGCGGGCCCTCCACTGACAGTGCATACAGTCGATCGATAGGGAGGGGCTACAGTAGACGGGGGTGACAGGGGGGGCAGCAGGTTCGCGGGCTCACAGGTGCAAGTTTCTTGGTTCAGGACCAAGGGCAAAAAGAACGGGGCCCGCCTACCGGCGGCTCCTCGACTGACAGTGCATACAGTCGATCGATAGGGAGGGGCTACAGTAGAGGGGGGTGACAGGGGGGGCAGCAGGTTCGCGGGCTCACAGGTGCAAGTTTCTTGGTTCCGGCCCAAGGGCAAAAAGAACGGGGCCCGCCTGCCGGCGGGCCCTCCACTGACAGTGCATACAGTCGATCGATAGGGAGGGGCTACAGTAGAGGGGGGTGACAAGGGGGCAGCAGGTTCGCGGGCTAGCAGGTGCAAGTTTCTCGGTCCCGGCCCAAGGGCAAAAAGAACGGGGCCCGCCTACCGGCGGCCCCTCGACTGACAGTGCATACAGTCGATCGATAGGGAGGGGCTACAGTAGAGGGGGATGACAGGGGGGGCAGCAGATGCACGGGCTCACACGTGCAAGTTTCTCGCTCCTGGCCCAAGGGCAAAAAGAACGGGGCCCGCCTGCCGGCGGGCCCTCCACTGACAGTGCATACAGTCGATCGATAGGGAGGGGCTACAGTAGAGGGGGGTGACAGGGGGCTAGCAGGTTCGCGGGCTCACAGGTGGAAGTATCTCGGGTCCGGCCCAAGGGCAAAGATAACGGGGCCCGCCTGCGGCGGGCCCTCCACAGTGCATACAGTCGATCGATAGGGAGGGGCTACAGTAGAGGGGGGTGACAGGGGGGCAGCAGGTTCGCGGGCTCACAGGTGCAAGTTTCTCGGTTCCGGCCCAAGGGCAAAAAGAACGTGGCCCGCCTGCCAGCGGGCCCTCCACTGACAGTGCATACAGTCGATCGATAGGGAGGGGCTACAGTAGAGGGGGTGACAGGGGGGTAGCAGGTTCGCGGGCTCACAGGTGCAAGTTTCTCGGTTCCGTCACAAGGGCAAAAAGAACGGGGCCCGCCTGCCGGCCGGCCCCCCACTGACAGTGCATACAGGCGGAGGATAGGGGGGGGCTACAGTAGGGGGGGGTGACAGGGGGGCAGCAGGTTCACGGGCTAACAGGTGCAAGTTTCTCGGTTCCGGCCCAAGGGCAAAAAGAACGGGGCCCCCCCGCCGGCCGGCCCTCTACTGCCAGGGCAAACAGTCGGTCGATAGGGAGGGGCCACAGTAGAGGGGGAGAGGGGGGGCAGCAGGTTCGCGGGCTCACAGGTGCAAGTTTCTCGGTTCCGGCCCAAGGGCAAAACGAACGGGGCCCGCGGCGGGCCCTCCACTGACAGTGCATACAGTCGATCGGTAGGGAGGGGCTACAGTAAAGTGGGGTGACAGGGGAGCAGCAGGTTCGCGGGATCACAGGCTCAAGTTTCTCGGTTCCGGCCCAAGGGCAAAAAGAACGGGGCCTGCCTGCGGCGGGCCCTCGACTTACAGTGCATACAGTCGATCGATAGGGAGGGGCTACAGTAGAGGGTGGTGACAGGGGGGTAGCAGGTTCGCGGGCTCACAGGTGCAAGTTTCTCGGTTCCGGCCCAAGGGCAAAAAGAACGAGCCTGCGGCGGGCCCTCGACTGACAGTGCATACAGTCGATCGATAGGGAGGGGCTACAGTAGAGGAGGGTGACAGGGGGGCAGCAGGATCGCGGGATCACAGGCGCAAGTTTCTCGGTTCCGGCCCAAGGGCAAAAAGAACGGGGCCCGCCTGCCGGCGGGCCCTCCACTGACAGTGCATACAGTCGATCGATAGGGAGGGGCTACAGGAGAGGGGGGTGGCAAGGGGGCAGCAGGGTCACGGGCTCACAGGTGCAAGTTTCTCGGTTTCCGGCCCAAGGGGAAAAAGACGGGGCCCCGCCACCCGGCGGGCCCCCCCAGTGCATACAGTCGATCGATAGGGGGGGGCTACAGTAGAGGGGGGTGACAGGGGCAGCAGGTACACGGGCTCACAGGTGCAAGGTTCTCCTCTGTTCGGCCCAGGGCAAAAAGAACGCCTTGCGGCGGGCCACTCCAGTCGATCGATAAGGGAGGGACCGGCGGGCTACGTTCAGGGAAAAAAAAGAAAGAACGGGGCCTGCCCAAGATGCAAAAGAACGGCGGGCCCATCAAGGGAGAGTGCATAAGGGGATGACAGGGGGGGCAGCAGGTCGCGCTCACATGTGCAATTTCTCGGTTCCGGCCCCAGGGGCAAAAAGAATGGGCCCGCCGCCGGCGGGCCCCCTCCACGGACGTAGTGGGGTGCAAGTGTTTCTCGTTTCCGGCCCAAGGGCAAAAGAACGGGCCCCCCCTGCCGTCGGCCCTCCCAGTGCAACCGAGCCGGGTAGAGGTTGCTACAGTAGAGGGGTGACAGGGGCATGGTTCCCGTGGCTCATCACAGCGCAAGGAAAAAACGGGGCCCTGCCTGCCGCGGGCCCTCCAATGCATACATCGATCGGGGTTAGGTAGGGCTCACGTAAAGTTCGGGTGACCGGGGGCAGCAGGTTCGGCGGGATCGAGGGCAAAAAGTTTCCTCGGGGCCCCGGCCTGCGGGGCAAAAAGAACGGGCCCTCGCTACTGTGTGCTACAGATCGATAGGGAGGGGTACAGTCTAGGTGAAATGCATTCAGGACCAAGAAGTTGGAACGGGACTGTTTATCGGCTATGTAAAAAAGAAAAGAGCTCAAGGTTTAATGAGGTGATTATGAGACAGCAGTTATTTGTGTTTGAGTTAGTGGGATTGAAGTAAACATGGTTGGAAGAGGATCACCGGTTTAATTGTTTTCCTCTATATATAGAAGCCCAAATAAATAGCATGGGAGAGGATTAGATAACCTACTGAAAACAATGGAGGCATATAAGATAATAGAAGAACAATAATAAAAATTTTGATTGGAGATTTCAATTTGCCAAGGATCAACTGGTGCAAATTGTACTACTCTCCGCGGGACAGGGTAGCCGCTGGAAAATAAGTTTATAGAGAAAGTGAGAGATTGTTTTTTTAACGCAACATATTGTAGAGATGACAAGATAGTAGAGATGGACGCAGGGTGAGTGTACCTTGATTTGATTTTTAGCAATGAATGGGATATAGTGGAACATGTTAATGTGATAGAACGGGCCTATCTGGTCGTAGTGACCATTGCATGTAAATCTTTAGTTGTAACATTAAATTGGGAGAGGGATCATAAAAGCAATATTAAAAAATATACATGTATGCTAGAGCAATTATGATCTGAGCTGCTGAGAAGGGGTTTTGGACATTGACTGGGCTCACAGGAATATTTGACTTGTGAAGGACAGCTGAAAAGGAAGTGGAGCGAAAATTAGAGTCAACCTGGAGAATGCTGTATCCAAAAGTTTACCAGTAAGTGAATATAAGGATAAAACAAAATTGAGGAAAAGAACTAACCCAGGCTGCAAGGTTTCTTCGCCATGAAAAGAAAGCTTTGGATATTGATTAGAAGAAAGAAACGATTGGGGGAAAGATTAAATTGTTAAAAAGAACAGGGGGTCTAGTATAGAGGCTAAGGAAGTGGATCCTCTGGAACGCCCCTCGACAAATAAACAATAAAATAAGGTGGGAAACAGAGGAGGGGTAAGGAGAGGAGAGCAGAGATCGCTAGAAATGTGAAGTATAATGCAAAAATATTCTTGAAGTACATTCAGTAAAAATTAACAAGAATAGTTAGGGATCCCAGAAAAAATCTGGGGGGGGTTTGAATGATGGGAGTAGAGCGGAGACTGATAAGGAGAGCAAGCAGAGGTGCTGGGAAATACTTTGGGGGGGTACTAACAGTGGGAGTCGGAGGGATGTCAGTGCCTACTATTCCCATCAAACAGGCACCGGCACTAAAGAACTAGTAGAGTTTTCCCATGCTAGAATAGAAGGGCTATAGAAAAAATGAATAGAAGTAAGTCACCGGGACCGGATGGGATACACCCAAGAAGATCATAAAGGAAGGAGGGTGACAATGTTAGTAGAGCCATTGAAAACTGTTATTTGAGGTATCGTTTAATACAGGACCAAATCCCGATGGACTGGAGAGAGGCGGAACATAACTCCAGGTGCCATATTTAAGAAGGGAAAGAAATGACCCAGGGAATTATAGACCAGTTCAGTTGAAAGTGGTTGTGTGTAAACTAATGGAAACGGTAATTAGAGAAGTAATAATGGCATCATATGAAGTCAAACCAACTTTCAGTGGGAGACAGTTCGGATTCTTGCCGGGGAGGTCGACTGTACTACAGCTAATTAAGGTGGTAGATGATTGTATGCAAAGGTCTAGATGATGGTGATGTAATAGACGTTGTATATTGCGATTTTATGAAGGCCTTCGATAAGGTCCCACATAAAGGTTCAATAGAGAAAGTTTAGAAGCTATAATATAGGGGAGACATGTGTGAAATGGATAGAAGCCTTCCTGAAAGACGGAGGACAGAGGGTATTGGTGAATGGAAAATAGGCTCGGGGGTGGAGGGAAAATTACAAGTGGGTACCCTCAGGGGATCTGTGTTGGACCATTGCTGTTCGTTTCATTTATCAACGGACTTGCCTGAAGTTATAACTACTGAAGTTGAGGTATCCCCCGTATGCGTAGATGACACTAAACGGTATAGAAGAGTGAGGAGTAAGGAAGATATGGGTTTGCTTCAACGGAGAGTTGTGTGAGGGCATGAAGGTTCGGATGGGTCTGAGCATTGGTTAATGGGCTTTCTCATCCAAAAAATTGCAAGTTACATGCGGATTGGGACCAGCAAGATAGACAAGGTAGGATACAGTATGTATGAAGCGAGGAGTAAGTTTGAGTGCAGAAAAAGGATATCGGAGTAGTGATAGATAATAAGTTTAAATTCTCAGAACATTTAGCGGGGCAAAAGATAAACAAAGCCAATAGAATTGTAGGGCTGATAAGGAGGACATTTGTGTCACTTGACGAAGAATCTTCAGGAATTCTATATACAACCAACAGCGCTGGTTTAGGCCACACTGGATATGCAAACCAGGTGTGGGGCTCCATATATGGTAAAGGCTATTAGAAGAGTGGCCGGAACAGTGCAGAGACGAGCTAGCAAGCTCGGTCCCAACCGTTGAAGAGACGCGGGCTATGAGCAGAGGTTGAGGACATCTGTACTTCCGACACTGGCATATCGGATCGAAAGAGAGGGGGATATGATAGAGACTTTTAAGATAGTGTCAGGAAAGTAACGATGAGGAATGTGTGCAAGGTATCTTTCTTGATGCGGGGAGGGAACAGAGACGAGAGGACACTCTAATAGAAAATTTACAAGAACAGAAATAGGCCTTGAGAAAGCGAAGAACTCATCTTTGTGATAGAGTGGTAAATGAGTGGAACGGCCCCTTTGGCACCCGTATGTAGTCGATCTTCGAATCAATAAGGGAGTTGAAAGTAATCTTGATATAAGCATGGGGAAGACAAGATTTGAAGTTTTGATTATAAAACAAAAATACACAGATAGTAAAAATGTTGCGTCTGCTACCACACGCCGCAAGCCAACACAAGAACGCCTGCAGCAGTGCAAGCACTGCGTATGGAGCTGGATACACAGGCATAGTTTGCCTTTTTCCAGAGGATCTACTGTAAGAAACTGTAAGAAACTGTAAGATAGGGGGGGCAGCAGGTTCGCAGGCTCACAGGTGCAAGTTTCTTGGTTCAGGACCAAGGGCAAAAAGAACGGGGCCCCCCGCCTCACCCGGGGGCCCCTCCCCTCCACACTGACAGTGCATAAAGTCGATCGATAGGGAGAGGGGGCTACAGTACAGAGGGGTGGACAGAGGTAAGCAGCAGGTGTTCGCGGGCTCACAGGTGCAAGTTTTTCCTCGTGTTTTCCGTCCCCAAGTGCAAAAAGAAAAACGGGGCCTGCCTGCCGGCACCCCCCCCCCGGCCCCTCCAGGTGCATAAAGTCGACCGGTAGAGAGGGGCTACAGTAAAGAGGGGTGACAGGGGGGCAGCAGGTTCGCGGGATCACAGGCGCAAGTTTCTCGGTTCCGCCACAAGGGCAAAAAGAACGGGGCCGGCCTGCGGCGGGGCCCCGACTTACAGTGCATACAGTCGATCGATAGGGAGGGGCTACAGTAGACGGGGGTGATAGGGGGGGGCAGCAGGTTCGCGGGCTCACAGGTGCAAGTTTCTTGGTTCAGGACCAAGGGCAAAAAGAACCGGGCCCGCCTATCCGCGGCCCCTCCACTGAACGTGCATAACGTCCGATCGATAGGGAGGGGCTACAGTTACATAGGGGTGACAGGTAGCAGCCCAGTGTTCAGTGGGCTAACAAGGTGCAAGTTTCTCGTTGCCCCCGGGCCCAAGGGCAAAAGAACGGGCCTCCGGCGGGCCCTCGAGTGACAGTGCATACAGTCGATCGATAGGGCGGCGGCTACAGTAGCTGGGGGTGACAGGGGGGCAGCAGGTTTCGAGCGGGCTCACAGTGCAAGTTTCTCGGTGTTTCAGGACCAAGGCAAAAAGAACGGGGCCCGACCTACCGGGCGGCCCTCCACTGACAGTGATACAGTCGATCGATAGGGGGGGGGGCGCTCCGTGGGGTGCTACAGTACAGAGGGGTTACACGGGGGGGGGGGGGGGGGGGAGCAGCAGGTTCGTGGGGCTCACAGGTTTGCAAGTTTCTCGGTTCCGTCCCAAGGGCAAAAAGAATGGGGCCCGCCTGCTGGCGGGGCCCTCCACTGACAGTGCATACAGTCCGATCGATAGGGAGGGGACAGGGGAGCAGCAGGTTTCGCGTGGTAACAGGGGCAAGTTTCTCTCGGGGTTCCGGCCCAAGGGCAAAAAGAACGGGCCTGCGGCGGGCCCTCGCTGACAGGCCCCAGTGCAATACAGTCGATGGATAGGGAGGGGCTACAGTAAGAGGGGGGTGGGTCGACAAGGGGGCAGCCGGTTCTCCGGGCTCACAGGCTTGCAAGTTTCTCGTTTCCGGTCCCGAGGGCAAAAAGAACGGAGCCCGCCTGCCGGCGGGCCCTCCCTGCCCAGTGCATACAGTCGATCGGTAGGGAGGGGCTACAGTATAGGGGGGGTAGCACAAGGGGCAGCAGGTTGTTCACGGGCTCACATGGTGCAAGATTCTCGGGTTCCGGTCTCAAGGGCAAAAAGAACGGGGCCTGCCTGCCGGCGGGCCCTCCAAGTGCATACAGTCTATCGTGTAGGGAGCTGGGCTACAGTAAGGGGGGTGACAGGGGGGCAGCAGGTTCGCGGGATCACCAGGCGCAACGAGTTTGCTCGAGTTTACGCGGCCCCAAGGGCAAAAAGAACGGGCCCGCCTGCCGGAAGGCCCCTCCACTGACAGTGCATACAGTCGATCGATATTGGAGGGGCTACAGTAGAGGGGGTGACAGGGGGGGCAGCAGGTTTCGCGGGCTCACAGGTGCAAGTTTCTTGGTTCAGACCAAGGGCAAAAAGAACGGGGCCCGCCTACCGGCCCCATGTCTCCCTATCCCCTCCCCGCCTGCCTCCACTGACAGTGCATACAGTCGATCGATAGGGAGGTGGCTACAGTCGTCACGAGGGTGACAGAGGGAGCAAGCAGGTTTTCGCGGGCTCACGGTGCAAGTTTCTTGTTCCGTGCCCAAGGGCAAAAAGACGGGGCCCCCCCTGCCGGCGGGCCCTCCACTGACAGTGCATACAGTCGATCGATAGGGAGGGGACAGGGGAGCAGCAGTCACAGGTTTCGCGGTGCAAACAGGTGCAAGTTTCTCGGCGATTTCCGGCCCAAGGCAAAAAGAACGGCCTGCGGGGTGCCCTCGACTGACACTTCCGTGCATACAGTCGATTCGGATAGGGAGGGGCTACAGTAGAGGGGATGACAGGGGGGCAGCAGGTTTCGCGGGCTCACATGTGCAAGTTTCTCGGTTTCCGGCCCCAAGGGCAAAAGAACGGGGCCCCGCCCTGCTGGCGGGCCCTCCATGACAGTGGGACATACGTCGATGGATAGGTAGGGCTACAGTAGAGGGGGTGACAAGGGGAAGGCAGGTTCACGGGCTCACAGGTGTGCAAGTTTCTTCTCGGTTTCCGGCCCAAGTGCAAAAAGAACGGGCTCCGCCTGCCGGCGGGCCCTCCCCAGTGCATACAGTCGATCGTAGGGAGGGTCTACAGTAAGGGGGGGGGTTACAAGGGGGCAGCAGGTTCACGGGATCACAGGTGCAAGATTTTTTTCTCGGTTTGATCGGCTCAAGGGGAACAAAAGAACGGGCCTGCCTGCCGGCGGGCCCCTCCAAGTGCATACAGTCGATCGGTAGGAGGGCTACAGTAAAGTGGGGTGACAGCGGGGCAGCAGGTTCGCGGGATCCCCGGCGCAAGATTCTCCGGTTCCGCCAAGGGCAAAAAAGAAGGGGCCCGCCTGCGGCGGAGGCCCTCGACTTACAGTGCATACCAGTCGATCGATAGGGAGGGGCTACATACAGTAGAGGTGATGGTGATAGGGGGGAGGCAGCAGGTTCGCGTGCTCACATGTGCAAGTTTCTTGGTTCAGGACCAAGGGCAAAAGACTGGGCGGGGCCCGCCTACCGGCGGCCCCTCCACTGACAGTGTATACAGTCGAATCGATAGGGAGGGGCCTATACAGGCCAGAGGAGGTGACAGAGGAGCAGCAGGTTCGCGGGCTCACAGGTGCAAGTTTCTCGGTTCCGTCCCAAGGGCAAAAATAGAACGGGGCCCGCCTGCCGGCGGCCTCCCACTGACATTGCATACAGTCGATCGATAGGGAGGGGACAGGGGGAGCAGCAGGTTCGAGGGGGCTAACAGGTGCAAGTTTCTTGTTTCCGGCCCAAGGGCCCAAAAGAACGGGCCTGCTACTGGCGGCGTGCCCTCGACTGACAGTGCATACAGTCGATCGATAGGGAGGGGCTACAGTAAGGGGGGTGACAAGGGGGGAGCAGGGTTCGCGTGCTCACAGGCGCAGGTTCTCTCGTCGTTCCGGCCCAAGGGCCAAAAAGAACGGGGCCCGCCTGCGTCGGCCCCTCCACTGACAGTGCATACAGTTCGATCGATAAGGATGGGGGCTACAGTAGAGGGGGGTGACAGGGGGGCAAGCAGGTTCGCGGTGCTCACAGTGCGCAAGTTTATTCTTGGTTCAGGACCAAGGGCAAAAGAACTCGGGGCCCGCCTACCGGCGGCCCTCCACTGACAGTGCATACAGTCGATCGATAGGGAGGGGCTACAGTACCGAGGGGTGACAGGAGGGGCAGCAGGTACGCGGGCTCACAGGTGCAGGTTTCCCGGTACCCTCCCAAGGGCAAAAAGAACGGGGCCCGCCTGCCGGCGGGCCCTCCACTGACAGTGCATACAGCCGATCTATAGGGAGGAGACAGGGAGCAGCAGTGTTCGTCGGGCTAACAGGTGCAAAGTTTCTCGGGTTTCCGGCCCAAGGGCAAAAAGAACGGGCCGCGGCGGGCCCTCGACTGACAGTGCATACAGTCGATTGGATCGGGAGGGGCTACAGTAGAGGGGGGTGACAAGGGGGCAGCAGTTCACGGGCTCACAGGTTGCAAGTTTCTCGTTCCTCCGGCCCAAGGGCAAAAAGAACGTACCTTCGGGGGCCCTCGACTGACATGCATACAGCTCGATCGATAGGGAGGGGCTACAGTAGAGGGGGATGACAGGGGGGAGGCAAGTAGGTTCGCCTGGGCTCACAATGTGCAAGTTTCTCGGTTTCCGGCCACAGGGCAAAAAGAACGGGGGCCGGCCGCCGGCAGGCCCTCCACTGGACAGTGCATCAGGCGATCGTAGGGAGGGGGGGTTTGATAGGTAGGGCTACAGTAGAGGGTGGGGTGACAAGGGGGCAGCAGGTTTCACGGGCTCCACAGGTGCACCTGATTGAGGAAGTAAAACACGGAATTAGTGAGGGAAAAAATGAGTGGACAAGGGTTAGAGAGTGCCACGACGATGGTAGCCCTTGAAGGTCAAATTGTGAAGGAGCAGAAGGAAAGGAAGAGAAGAGAGGGACAAGGAAAAGAATAGAGTTTGAAAAAAATGTTAGTGCAAGTTTTAAACGAAGAAAAGGTAGTGAGAGAGACAATAGATAGAGGTAAGTGTGTAGTAATCTTTGGAGATGTGGAAGAGCACCTGGCAGATATGAAGGTAAGAAAGGAAAGGGAGTGTTGTAGAAAGTCAAGGGGATACTGGATTACGTTAGACGAGGGTTATGTGATGTTTACAAGAACTCGGAGGAGGTGAGAAGGTTAGCAATATATAAGACGGCGAGATTAGACCACTAAGAGTGGAACTAAAGGTTAGTTTCGATCAACAGCAGAAGCCGTAGCCAATGTGAGCTGACGAACATTACATTCGACAGAGCTGCGAATCATATAAGGGTAAAAAAGGACCTAAGTGTAGAAGAACGAGAACAGTTAAGGGAATCCAAGCTAAGGGCCTGATGAAGAGAATGGAAAGTTTGTCTGAAATTTCAGCAAACAGAAGAATTTTTTTGGAGAATAGGGAAGGGCAAGTAATGAAGTTGTACATCAGGAGCCACCAAGAACCGAAGTAAGAGGATGATAGGGAAAGAGACAGAGAGACAAGTACCGAAGTCAAAGCAAGGAGACGGCAGCGAGAGATAATGCAGGGAGCAGGGGACCGGAGCGAGAAGCCAGGATGTGTGGAAGGGGTGGAACAGAGGGCGAGAGCCTGGCGGGCCCTCCACTGAATAGAATTAGTGGGGGAGGTGGAACTGGTCAGGAAGGGATGGAGGAGGAGGAGGTGAAGCCTGGTAAGAGGCAGAGAGGAAAAGAACACATGAGGTGGATTCAAATATACCTGTGCTACTACACTAATCGCTATAGATGGAATAACAGTAAAAGGGTAGGGGGCAGTAGATAATATATTAAGAAAAGATCAACCACAGATAGTCTGTTTGACAGAGACAAAGCGAACCAGGACCTGACAGCAACATAGTGTTTAGTGAAGGATATAATATATGGGGAAATGATAGAAAAGGGGGGTTAAAAAGGGGAGGTGGCAGTGGCAGCTATTAGGTCTTAAGAACCCTATGCACAGCAAGTTTCGTGGGACTGTTAAATAATGACAACGGCAGAAATAATGGGGCAGTTGAACTCAATGATATAGAAGGAAAAAAGCTAGACATAGCATAGCTAGGCGTACATGCCACCTACTGACCAGCGCATGGCGGGAGTTGGAGTTTGAGGAGATGGTAGAGGATATGATTCAGTCTTGAGAAGATTGCTTTTAACACCTACCTTACTAGCGGGACCTATGGCGGTTTATTTATGTGTACCGCACAGCGGGGTGTTTTTAGCCAAAATAGGGCTGGTTTACGTGATCAGTTTCATCCTAAACTAGACCCAGAATGTAAAACACGTACCTATGCCTCTGAACGGGAACATAAAACAGAGCTTTCGAATGACACCAGAACGATCCTTGGGTATGATGGATAAGTTTCTCTTGCAATAACCGGGCACCGCGAGTAGTGCAAAAAGCAGGTAACACGGTACATTCAGGACATAATTGGGTAGGTAGCGAGTGAGAGAGGGCGGAGGGAGCTGAGATTTGTGGCAGTAGGTTCGCCCCGGTGGGCTGGAGCAGTCATACGCGTCGCTAGTCTCCTGCCACCACTTGTCTCTCTCTCTCAGCCACATTACTGCTGAAATTGCCACACTCGAGTTATGTCGAGCGACTGATCCCCCCCACATAGTCCAGCTTTATTTAACTCGATCCCGACTTATGTTTGCTCGCCGCTAAATAAGGGTGAAGGAAGAATCGATGATCTTGGTAGGACATTTCAACTGAAGTGACGTTATTGGGAAATCGGGAGATCCAGGCCCAAATGAGAGATCTTGGGGAAGTCGCTAGTGGATTGGTTACGGAAAATGAAAAAAAAAAAAAAAACAAAAAAAAAATCACTTCACAACATGTGAAGGAAAATACAAAGAATGAGGGGTTAATACGAACTTCTAAACCGATCTGATTTTTACAAAAGATCTCACGAAATTAGTGCATATAAACTATCTAATGTCCTGTAAGGTAAAAGTGCTCCCCTATTACTCAAATGGAAGTTGACCTCGAGTAATGCCAATAGATTAGCCAATAGCTACATAAATGACAGATTAAATTATAGTAAGCTGATTATGTATCCTTGAAAAGATATTTAGAGGGAGTAGATGTGGGATCGTTATTGTCAAGGAACGGGGAACGTACACAGGTAAATATAGTAGATTCCTTCGAAATTTATGAGTAGGAAACCAATAGTTTGTCCCAAGATTATAAAACGGGGCCCGCCTGGAACTTTACTAAGCAGAAGATTGGTTTAATTTGAAATGCAAAAGGAGCTTGGGTAGGCAGTTGACTGCAGCCGTGGGCTAGATTAAGAGAAGGAACACTGATAGTAAATCGGAATAAATATAAACAGGAGAGGAATAGATATGTTAACACTAATTAGGCAAAGTTAAAATGAACTATGGGGGGGAGAAGTAACATTCGTAAATAAATTTGACAAGTGACCCTCAGACTTATTTTATAAATATATAAACAGTAACTTGAATGTACGACACAAATTACTAAATAAGAGTTGATGCTAGGTAGGCCGTATGAAAATGTATCGGACATGTGTGGAGGTAATGAATAACAATTGGGGTCAGTTTTTACTAATCCGGACCCAGGGTTTTGCGAACCACCAGGCGGGCGCGTACTGGAGAGTGGTCCTTAGTACCAAAGATTGAAATACTAGAGGATGACTGTTACTGCGAATGAAGGACGTGAAGTAAGGAAAGCTATGGGACTTCCCCCCCCCTCCCGGCGAAAGAAAAAAGAGAGGGGGGAGGATGAGCATTTACCTCTGCAAGTGTCTGCCGAAGTGGGTTTTTAAAGGAGTGTGCAGACGCAATTAGTGGAGTCCCCTCTGGCGTGGTGAGAACATAATTCAAGCTTCCTTAGATAAAGGACAGGTTCCTGTGTTTAATGGAAAAGAGCTAATATCATTCCGATATACAAGATGGAAACCCTGAGGACCCTCTAAACTATAGACCAGTTTCTCACTAGTAATTCAGTACCAAGCAAGATTTGTGAAACGAGTTTGAATGCGATGGATGGAAGCTAATTTAGGAAGAGAATGTCGGATGAAAGAGAAAGAAAAAAATAATAACCCCAAAGCAATTTGGATTCAGAGAAGGGATCCATCTTGTGGTTTACCAGTTTGCTATGTTATTACAGTAGGGTGATAGATGTCTCCAAGAAAAGAGGGCGATGGGGGACTGCGTCTACTTAGACCTTGTCCAAAGCATTCGATAAAGGTATACCGGCTAAGACAGATTGTTATCTAAGCTTGAGACGCTATGAATGTGTCAGGGGCCCGCGATTTTGCTGAATGGATGGAGAGCTATTTAACAGATAGGGAAATGAGGACCAACAGTAGAGGAACTTACTCATCGTGGCGTGAAAGTTGAGAGTGGTTGTGCCGCAGGGATCTGTTGTGGCACCTCTCTCATGTTCCGTTATGTACGTGAATGACCCTGCCCGATAGGCATAAACTCTTACTGTAATGTTTGCAGATGACGTAAAAATTATGAGACAAATAACAAATAAAGTAGTTTGTGAGGAGCTGCAAGGTGATTAGATAAAATATACCGAATGGATGAGCACCAAGTGGAAAATGAAATTAATATGAAGTCATACATGTCATGTGTTAATATGGGAAGAAAAGTGTGAATAGAGTGCCAAATGGGAGTACAGGATGGGAGATAATAAATTAGCAAGGCCGAAAAAGAAAAACCATAGGGTTGACATTATACAAGATACTTTGTCGCCAGAGAACATTTATTAACAAGCTCTTTAGCGGAATGTATGCAATGGCCGGGAATATGAAAAGTTGCTCTGAGACTATTTGGATGAGACCACCAGGTAGCGAAAATTGATGAGAGTATGATTAGACCAAGATTGGAGTTATGCAGCATGGTGTGGTCCCCGCATATCATCAAAAGAAGCAGATTCACAAGTTAGCAACATCGAATCCCCGTAAAGAGAGCAGTCACTAGATTGGTTCCCCAAGTCTCAGAGAACTGCCATATGAATGGTAGGCTAGACAAATTAAATCTACCGAGTCTAAAAGAGGAGGAGAGAGAGGGGAACAGCCTCTGATGTACAAATGTACCCGGGGGCTGGAAGGGCTGGATAGCGGGAGGATATTAACTTATGGATACAGGAATAACTAGAGGCCACAGCTCTAAGTAATCAGCAGACCATACCTGCAGAACGATATCAGGAAGTTTGCTTCCCCTATAGATGTATTGACAAATGGAATGGGGGTTGGAGGGGGAGGTGGTAGGACGCAAGGAACATCCATATTTTCAAGAAAAACTTGGGCTAAAAAGTATACTGAGAAGACGACAACACGAGCCTTAGCTCAACCTCCTGTAACTCAACAGGCATTAGGTAACTGCAAGTTATCTCGTTCCGGCCCAAGGGCAAAAAGAACGGGCCCGCCTGCCGCGGGCCCTCCCCAGTGCATCAGTCGATCGGTAGGAGGGGCTTACAGTAGAGGGGGTGACAAGGGGGCAGCAGGTTCACGGGCTCACAGGTGCAAGATTCTCGGTTCCGGCTCAAGGGAAAAAAGAACGGGGCCTGCCTGCCGGCGGGCCCTCCAAGTGCATACAGTCGATCGGTAGGGAGGGGCTACAGTAAAGTGGGGTGACAGGGGGGCAGCAGGTTCGCGGGATCACAGGCGCAAGTTTCTCGGTTCCGGCCCAAGGGCAAAAAGAACGGGGCCCGCCTGCGGCAGGCCCTCGACTTACAGTGCATACAGTCGATCGATAGGGAGGGGCTACAGTAGAGGGGGGTGATAGGGGGGGCAGCAGGTTCGCGGGCTCACAGGTGCAAGTTTCTTGGTTCAGGACCAAGGGCAAAAAGAACGGGGCCCGCCTACCGGCGGCCCCTCCACTGACAGTGCATAAAGTCGATCGATAGGGAGGGGCTACAGTACAGAGGGGTGACAGAGGAGCAGCAGGTTCGCGGGCTCACAGGTGCAAGTTTCTCGGTTCCGTCCCAAGGGCAAAAAGAACGGGGCCTGCCTGCCGGCGGGCCCTCCAAGTGCATACAGTCGATCGGTAGGGAGGGGCTACAGTAAAGTGGGGTGACAGGGGGGCAGCAGGTTCGCGGGATCACAGGCGCAAGTTTCTCGGTTCCGGCCCAAGGGCAAAAAGAACGGGGCCCGCCTGCGGCGGGCCCTCGACTTACAGTGCATACAGTCGATCGATAGGGAGGGGCTACAGTAGAGGGGGGTGTTAGGGGGGGCAGCAGGTTCGCGGGCTCACAGGTGCAAGTTTCTTGGTTCAGGACCAAGGGCAAAAAGAACGGGGCCCGCCTACCGGCGGCCCCTCCACTGACAGTGCATAAAGTCGATCGATAGGGAGGGGCTACAGTACAGAGGGGTGACAGGGGAGCAGCAGGTTCGTGGGCTAACAGGTGCAAGTTTCTCGGTTCCGGCCCAAGGGCAAAAAGAACGGGCCAGCGGCGGGCCCTCGACTGACAGTGCATACAGTCGATCGATAGGGAGGGGCTACAGTAGAGGGGGGTGACAAGGGGGCAGCCGGTTCACGGGCTCACAGGTGCAAGTTTCTCGTTTCCGGCCCAAGGGCAAAAAGAACGGACCTGCGGCGGGCCCTCGACTGACAGTGCATACAGTCGATCGATAGGGAGGGGCTACAGTAGAGGGGGATGACAGGGGGGGCAGCAGGTTCGCGGGCTCACATGTGCAAGTTTCTCGGTTCCGGCCCCAAGGGCAAAAAGAACGGGGCCCGCCTGCCGACGGGCCCTCCACTGACAGTGCATACAGTCGATGGATAGGGAGGGGCTACAGTAGAGGGGGGTGACAAGGGGGCAGCAGGTTCACGGGCTCACAGGTGCAAGTTTCTCGTTTCCGGCCCAAGGGCAAAAAGAACGGGGCCCACCTGCCGGCGGGCCCTCCCAGTGCATACAGTCGATCGGTAGGGAGGGGCTACAGTAGAGGGGGGTGACAAGGGGGCAGCAGGTTCACGGGCTCACAGGTGCAAGATTCTCGGTTCCGGCTCAAGGGAAAAAAGAACGGGGCCTGCCTGCCGGCGGGCCCTCCAAGTGCATACAGTCGATTGGTAGGGAGGGGCTACAGTAAAGTGGGGTGACAGGGGGGCAGCAGGTTCGCGGGATCACAGGCGCAAGTTTCTCGGTTCCGGCCCAAGGGCAAAAAGAACGGGGCCCGCCTGCGGGGGGCCCTCGACTTACAGTGCATACAGTCGATCGATAGGGAGGGGCTACAGTAGAGGGGGGTGATAGGGGGGGCAGCAGGTTCGCGGGCTCACAGGTGCAAGTTTCTTGGTTCAGGACCAAGGGCAAAAAGAACGGGGCCCGCCTACTGGCGGCCCCTCCACTGACAGTGCATAAAGTCGATCGATAGGGAGGGGCTACAGTACAGAGGGGTGACAGGGGAGCAGCAGGTTCGTGGGCTAACAGGTGCAAGTTTCTCGGTTCCGGCCCAAGGGCAAAAAGAACGGGCCAGCGGCGGGCCCTCGACTGACAGTGCATACAGTCGATCGATAGGGAGGGGCTACAGTAGACGGGGGTGACAGGGGGGGCAGCAGGTTCGCGGGCTCACAGGTGCAAGTTTCTTGGTTCAGGACCAAGGGCAAAAAGAACGGGGCCCGCCTACCGGCGGCCCCTCCACTGACAGTGCATACAGTCGATCGATAGGGAGGGGCTACAGTACAGAGGGGTGACAGAGGAGCAGCAGGTTCGTGGGCTCACAGGTGCAAGTTTCTCGGTTCCGTCCCAAGGGCAAAAAGAACGGGGCCCGCCTGCCGGCGGGCCCTCCACTGACAGTGCATACAGTCGATCGATAGGGAGGGGACAGGGGAGCAGCAGGTTCGCGGGCTAACAGGTGCAAGTTTCTCGGTTCCGGCCCAAGGGCAAAAAGAACGGGCCTGCGGCGGGCCCTCGACTGACAGTGCATACAGTCGATGGATAGGGAGGGGCTACAGTAGAGGGGGGTGACAAGGGGGCAGCAGGTTCACGGGCTCACAGGTGCAAGTTTCTCGTTTCCGGCCCAAGGGCAAAAAGAACGGAGCCCGCCTGCCGGCGGGCCCTCCCAGTGCATACAGTCGATCGGTAGGGAGGGGCTACAGTAGAGGGGGGTGACAAGGGGGCAGCAGGTTCACGGGCTCACAGGTGCAAGATTCTCGGTTCCGGCTCAAGGGCAAAAAGAACGGGGCCTGCCTGCCGGCGGGCCCTCCAAGTGCATACAGTCGATCGGTAGGGAGGGGCTACAGTAAAGTGGGGTGACAGGGGGGCAGCAGGTTCGCGGGATCACAGGCGCAAGATTCTCGGTTCCGGCCCAAGGGCAAAAAGAACGGGGCCCGCCTGCCGGCAGGCCCTCCACTGACAGTGCATACAGTCGATCGATAGGGAGGGGCTACAGTAGAGGGGGGTGACAGGGGGAGCAGCAGGTTCGCGGGCTCACAGGTGCAAGTTTCTTGGTTCAGGACCAAGGGCAAAAAGAACGGGGCCCGCCTACCGGCGGCCCCTCCACTGACAGTGCATACAGTCGATCGATAGGGAGGGGCTACAGTACAGAGGGGTGACAGAGGAGCAGCAGGTTCGCGGGCTCACAGGTGCAAGTTTCTTGGTTCCGGCCCAAGGGCAAAAAGAACGGGGCCCGCCTGCCGGCGGGCCCTCCACTGACAGTGCATACAGTCGATCGATAGGGAGGGGACAGGGGAGCAGCAGGTTCGCGGGCTAACAGGTGCAAGTTTCTCGGTTCCGGCCCAAGGGCAAAAAGAACGGGCCTGCGGCGGGCCCTCGACTGACAGTGCATACAGTCGATCGATAGGGAGGGGCTACAGTAGAGGGGGATGACAGGGGGGGCAGCAGGTTCGCGGGCTCACATGTGCAAGTTTCTCGGTTCCGGCCCCAAGGGCAAAAAGAACGGGGCCCGCCTGCCGGCGGGCCCTCCACTGACAGTGCATACAGTCGATGGATAGGGAGGGGCTACAGTAGAGGGGGGTGACAAGGGGGAAGCAGGTTCACGGGCTCACAGGTGCAAGTTTCTCGTTTCCGGCCCAAGGGCAAAAAGAACGGGGCCCGCCTGCCGGCGGGCCCTCCCAGTGCATACAGTCGATCGGTAGGGAGGGGCTACAGTAGAGGGGGGTGACAAGGGGGCAGCAGGTTCACGGGCTCACAGGTGCAAGATTCTCGGTTCCGGCTCAAGGGAAAAAAGAACGGGGCCTGCCTGCCGGCGGGCCCTCCAAGTGCATACAGTCGATCGGTAGGGAGGGGCTACAGTAAAGTGGGGTGACAGGGGGGCAGCAGGTTCGCGGGATCACAGGCGCAAGTTTCTCGGTTCCGGCCCAAGGGCAAAAAGAACGGGGCCCGCCTGCGGCGGGCCCTCGACTTACAGTGCATACAGTCGATCGATAGGGAGGGGCTACAGTAGAGGGGGGTGATAGGGGGGGCAGCAGGTTCGCGGGCTCACAGGTGCAAGTTTCTTGGTTCAGGACCAAGGGCAAAAAGAACGGGGCCCGCCTACCGGCGGCCCCTCCACTGACAGTGCATACAGTCGATCGATAGGGAGGGGCTACAGTACAGAGGGGTGACAGAGGAGCAGCAGGTTCGCGGGCTCACAGGTGCAAGTTTCTCGGTTCCGTCCCAAGGGCAAAAAGAACGGGCCTGCGGCGGGCCCTCCACTGACAGTGCATACAGTCGATCGATAGGGAGGGGACAGGGGAGCAGCAGGTTCGCGGGCTAACAGGTGCAAGTTTCTCGGTTCCGGCCCAAGGGCAAAAAGAACGGGCCTGCGGCGGGCCCTCGACTGACAGTGCATACAGTCGATCGATAGGGAGGGGCTACAGTAGAGGGGGGTGACAGGGGGGTAGCAGGTTCGCGGGCTCACAGGCGCAAGTTTCTCGGTTCCGGCCCAAGGGCAAAAAGAACGGGGCCCGCCTGCCGGCGGGCCCTCCACTGACAGTGCATACAGTCGATCGATAAGGAGGGGCTACAGTAGAGGGGGGTGACAGGGGGGGCAGCAGGTTCGCGGGCTCACAGGTGCAAGTTTCTTGGTTCAGGACCAAGGGCAAAAAGAACGGGGCCCGCCTACCGGCGGCCCCTCCACTGACAGTGCATACAGTCGATCGATAGGGAGGGGCTACAGTACAGAGGGGTGACAGAGGAGCAGCAGGTTCGCGGGCTCACAGGTGCAAGTTTCTCGGTTCCGTCCCAAGGGCAAAAAGAACGGGGCCCGCCTGCCGGCGGGCCCTCCACTGACAGTGCATACAGTCGATCGATAGGGAGGGGACAGGGGAGCAGCAGGTTCGCGGGCTAACAGGTGCAAGTTTCTCGGTTCCGGCCCAAGGGCAAAAAGAACGGGCCTGCGGCGGGCCCTCGACTGACAGTGCATACAGTCGATGGATAGGGAGGGGCTACAGTAGAGGGGGGTGACAAGGGGGCAGCAGGTTCACGGGCTCACAGGTGCAAGTTTCTCGTTTCCGGCCCAAGGGCAAAAAGAACGGACCTGCGGCGGGCCCTCGACTGACAGTGCATACAGTCGATCGATAGGGAGGGGCTACAGTAGAGGGGGATGACAGGGGGGGCAGCAGGTTCGCGGGCTCACATGTGCAAGTTTCTCGGTTCCGGCCCCAAGGGCAAAAAGAACGGGGCCCGCCTGCCGGCGGGCCCTCCACTGACAGTGCATACAGGCGATGGATAGGGAGGGGCTACAGTAGAGGGGGGTGACAAGGGGGCAGCAGGTTCACGGGCTCACAGGTGCAAGTTTCTCGTTTCCGGCCCAAGGGCAAAAAGAACGGGGCCCGCCTGCCGGCGGGCCCTCCCAGTGCATACAGTCGATCGGTAGGGAGGGGCTACAGTAGAGGGGGGTGACAAGGGGGCAGCAGGTTCACGGGCTCACAGGTGCAAGATTCTCGGTTCCGGCTCAAGGGAAAAAAGAACGGGGCCTGCCTGCCGGCGGGCCCTCCAAGTGCATACAGTCGATCGGTAGGGAGGGGCTACAGTAAAGTGGGGTGACAGGGGGGCAGCAGGTTCGCGGGATCACAGGCGCAAGTTTCTCGGTTCCGGCCCAAGGGCAAAAAGAACGGGGCCCGCCTGCGGCGGGCCCTCCACTGACAGTGCATACAGTCGATCGATAGGGAGGGGACAGGGGAGCAGTTGGTTCGCGGGCTAACAGGTGCAAGTTTCTCGGTTCCGGCCCAAGGGCAAAAAGAACGGGCCCTCGACTGACAGTGCATACAGTCGATCGATAGGGAGGGGCTACAGTAGAGGGGGATGATAGGGGGGGCAGCAGGTTCGCGGGCTAACATGTGCAAGTTTCTCGGTTCCGGCCCCAAGGGCAAAAAGAACGGGGCCCGCCTGCCGGCGGGCCCTCCCAGTGCATACAGTCGATCGGTAGGGAGGGGCTACAGTAGAGGGGGGTGACAAGGGGGCAGCAGGTTCACGGGCTCACAGGTGCAAGATTCTCGGTTCCGGCTCAAGGGAAAAAAGAACGGGGCCTGCCTGCCGGCGGGCCCTCCAAGTGCATACAGTCGATCGGTAGGGAGGGGCTACAGTAAAGTGGGGTGACAGGGGGGCAGCAGGTTCGCGGGATCACAGGCGCAAGTTTCTCGGTTCCGGCTCAAGGGAAAAAAGAACGGGGCCTGCCTGCCGGCGGGCCCTCCAAGTGCATACAGTCGATCGATAGGGAGGGGCTACAGTACAGAGGGGTGACAGAGGAGCAGCAGGTTCGCGGGCTCACAGGTGCAAGTTTCTTGGTTCCGGCCCAAGGGCAAAAAGAACGGGGCCCGCCTGCCGGCGGGCCCTCCACTGACAGTGCATACAGTCGATCGATAGGGAGGGGACAGGGGAGCAGCAGGTTCGCGGGCTAACAGGTGCAAGTTTCTCGGTTCCGGCCCAAGGGCAAAAAGAACGGGCCTGCGGCGGGCCCTCGACTGACAGTGCATACAGTCGATCGATAGGGAGGGGCTACAGTAGAGGGGGATGACAGGGGGGGCAGCAGGTTCGCGGGCTCACATGTGCAAGTTTCTCGGTTCCGGCCCCAAGGGCAAAAAGAACGGGGCCCGCCTGCCGGCGGGCCCTCCCAGTGCATACAGTCGATCGGTAGGGAGGGGCTACAGTAGAGGGGGGTGACAAGGGGGCAGCAGGTTCACGGGCTCACAGGTGCAAGATTCTCGGTTCCGGCTCAAGGGAAAAAAGAACGGGGCCTGCCTGCCGGCGGGCCCTCCAAGTGCATACAGTCGATCGGTAGGGAGGGGCTACAGTAAAGTGGGGTGACAGGGGGGCAGCAGGTTCGCGGGATCACAGGCGCAAGTTTCTCGGTTCCGGCCCAAGGGCAAAAAGAACGGGGCCCGCCTGCGGCAGGCCCTCCACTGACAGTGCATACAGTCGATCAATATGGAGGGGCTACAGTAGAGGGGGGTGACAGGGGGGGCAGCAGGTTCGCGGGCTCACAGGTGCAAGTTTCTTGGTTCAGGACCAAGGGCAAAAAGAACGGGGCCCGCCTACCGGCGGCCCCTCCACTGACAGTGCATACAGTCGATCGATAGGGAGGGGCTACAGTAATGTCGGGTGACAGGGGGGCAGCAGGTTCGCGGGATCACATGTGCAAGTTTCTCGGTTCCGGCCCCAAGGGCAAAAAGAACGGGGCCCGCCTGCCGGCGGGCCCTCCCAGTGCATACAGTCGATCGGTAGGGAGGGGCTACAGTAGAGGGGGGTGACAAGGGGGCAGCAGGTTCACGGGCTCACAGGTGCAAGATTCTCGGTTCCGGCTCAAGGGAAAAAAGAACGGGGCCTGCCTGCCGGCGGGCCCTCCAAGTGCATACAGTCGATCGGTAGGGAGGGGCTACAGTAAAGTGGGGTGACAGGGGGGCAGCAGGTTCGCGGGATCACAGGCGCAAGTTTCTCGGTTCCGGCTCAAGGGAAAAAAGAACGGGGCCTGCCTGCCGGCGGGCCCTCCAAGTGCATACAGTCGATCGGTAGGGAGGGGCTACAGTACAGAGGGGTGACAGAGGAGCAGCAGGTTCGCGGGCTCACAGGTGCAAGTTTCTAGGTTCCGGCCCAAGGGCAAAAAGAACGGGGCCCGCCTGCCGGCAGGCCCTCCACTGACAGTGCATACAGTCGATCGATAGGGAGGGGCTACAGTAAAGGGGGGTGACAGGGGGGCAGCAGGTTCGCGGGCTCACAGGTGCAAGTTTCTCGGTTCCGGCCCAAGGGCAAAAAGAACGGGGCCCGCCTGCCGGCGGGCCCTCGACTGACAGTGCATACAGTCGATCGATAGGGAGGGGCTACAGTAGAGGGGGGTGACAGGGGGGGCAGCAGGTTCGCGGGCTCACAGGTGCAAGTTTCTCGGTTCCGGCCCAAGGGCAAAAAGAACGAGGTCCGCCTGCCGGCGGGCCCTCCACTGACAGTGCATACAGTCGATGGATAGGGAGGGGCTACAGTAGAGGGGGGTGACAGGGGGGCAGCAGGTTCGCGGGCTCACAGGTGCAAGTTTCTCGGTTCCGGCCCAAGGGCAAAAAGAACGGGGCCCGCCTACCGGCGGCCCCTCCACTGACAGTGCATACAGTCGATCGATAGGGAGGGGACAGGGGAGCAGCAGGTTCGCGGGCTAACAGGTGCAAGTTTCTCGGTTCCGGCCCAAGGGCAAAAAGAACGGGGCCCGCCTGCCGGCGGGCCCTCCATTGACAGTGCATACAGTCGATCGATAGGGAGGGGCTACAGTAGAGGGGGGTGATAGGGGGGGCAGCAGGTTCGCGGGCTCACAGGTGCAAGTTTCTCGGTTCCGGCCCAAGGGCAAAAAGAACGGGGCCCGCCTGCGGCGGGCCCTCGACTTACAGTGCATACAGTCGATCGATAGGGAGGGGCTACAGTACAGAGGGGTGACAGAGGAGCAGCAGGTTCGCGGGCTCACAGGTGCAAGTTTCTCGGTTCCGTCCCAAGGGCAAAAAGAACGGGGCCCGCCTGCCGGCGGGCCCTCCACTGACAGTGCATACAGTCGATCGATAGGGAGGGGACAGGGGAGCAGCAGGTTCGCGGGCTCACAGGTGCAAGTTTCTCGGTTCCGGCCCAAGGGCAAAAAGAACGGGGCCCGCCTGCGGCGGGCCCTCGACTTACAGTGCATACAGTCGATCGATAGGGAGGGGCTACAGTAGAGGGGGGTGACAGGGGGGCAGCAGGTTCGCGGGCTCACAGGTGCAAGTTTCTCGGTTCCGGCCCAAGGGCAAAAAGAACGGGGCCCGCCAACCGGCGGGCCCTCCCAGTGCATACAGTCGATGGATAGGGAGGGGCTACAGTAGAGGGGGGTGACAAGGGGGCAGCAGGTTCACGGGCTCACAGGTGCAAGTTTCTCGGTTCCGGCCCAAGGGCAAAAAGAACGGGGCCCGCCAACCGGCGGGCCCTCCCAGTGCATACAGTCGATCGATAGGGAGGGGCTACAGTAGAGGGGGGTGACAGGGGGGCAGCAGGTTCGCGGGCTCACAGGTGCAAGATTCTCGGTTCCGGCTCAAGGGCAAAAAGAACGGGGCCTGCCTGCCGGCGGGCCTTCCAAGTGCATACAGTCGATCGGTAGGGAGGGGCTACAGTAAAGTGGGGTGACAGGGGGGCAGCAGGTTCGCGGGATCACAGGCGCAAGATTCTCGGTTCCGGCCCAAGGGCAAAAAGAACGGGGCCCGCCTGCCGGCAGGCCCTCCACTGACAGTGCATACAGTCGATCGATAGGGAGGGGCTACAGTAGACGGGGGTGATAGGGGGGGCAGCAGGTTCGCGGGCTCACAGGTGCAAGTTTCTTGGTTCCGTCCCAAGGGCAAAAAGAACGGGGCCCGCCTGCCGGCGGGCCCTCCACTGACAGTGGAGCAACGATGCTAACCCCTCCAGTACCAGCGACGAGGGTTCTAGTGTATCATAGCTATCCACTCTCTACAACGAATAGTGCCCTTTGCTCATGTTTTACCCCAATAGTTTGGCGATTATAAGACCTCATTTAGGTGTCGAATTCTTCAAGACGAGCGATAGCAAAACTGGCCTTCGGCCAAGACATTTTTCTACAGAAAAATGTACACATTTATCTGAAAGGGGATCTAGTGGGTGTTTTCTAAGGTTAATTGCGGACTTGGTGTAGGGAGCAAATACGTAATAAAAAAGATAGAATCGAATATATAAAGTGTCAATTACCCTATGAAAAAAAAGTAAATGAAGATAAAAAGTCTTAATAGCCGAACATTTCGCAAATAACAACACTGAATGAAGAACACACGCCCGCCTCTGACCGCGTCCAACGACAGACTGGGCCTCCCGTCCCTCCTCCCTCCTGCCAATTACCTCAGTCTTTTTGTTAACCCCTTCACCCCTATTACGTAATTTTCGTCATATTCTGGTTACCATTAGACTGTCAGAGAGTCAGGTAGTATGTCTGGGGGTTCAGGGAGTATGTCAGGGGGTCAGGGAGTATGTCAGGGGGTCAGGGAGTATGTCGGGGGGGTCAGGGAGTATGTAGGGGGGTCAGAGAGTATGTCGGGGGGTCAGGGAGTATGTCGGGGGGTCAGGGGGTCAGGAGTATGTCAGGGGGTCAGGAAGTATGTCAGGGAGTATGTCAGGGGGTCAGGGAGTATGTCGGGGGGTCAGGGAGTATGTCGGGGGGGTCAGGGAGTATGTCGGGGGGTCAGGGAGTATGTCAGGGGGTCAGGGAGTATGTCAGGGGGTCAGGGAGTATGTCAGGGGGTCAGGGAGTATGTCAGGGGGTCAGGGAGTATGTCAGGGGGTCAGGAAGTATGTCAGCGGGTCAGGGAGTATGTCGGTTTCCTTGAGTTTATTATCTATTTCAACAACTCAAATGGGTAAATAATTATGATCTCCGCAAACCCGCTTAGTAACATAGGTCCTGCTTAAACTGTTACCATTAGACGATTTCCTTTGGTTCATGATTCTACCTCAATTATTCAAATGGGTCAATACAACTTTGATTTCTTAGTAACACAGGTCCTTCTTAAACTGCATAAAATCCTCTACGTTTAGCCATAATCCAAGGTAAACAGGCGTCATGGTGCTGAAGGGGTGACCCCTTTTTCCCTCATCCCTTTTGCGAGGTAGGCCGTTGAGGTAGATTACAAACTAAAGAATATCGTCTACTGGTAACCAGAATATGATGAACATATCGTAATGGTGGTGAAGGGGTTAAACCCGTTCAGTACCAGGGACGTCTCTGTTTAGCTTATTCTGACAACTATTAGATTCAGCTTAGGAAGGGCCTCTAGTAATGTTAAGGCTTTCAAACTATCTCAACGAACCCTTTTCACTACCCAGATCCTTCCTAAGCTGCATAATATCGTTTAACCCGTTCAGTACCAGGGACGTCCTTTTTATCATATTTTGGCAACTATTATACGATTTTATTCAGCTTAGTAAAGACCTCTGGCAATAATGAGGCTTCAAACTATCTCAACCAACCCTTTTCACTACCACAGATCCTTCCTAAGCTGCATAATATCGTTTAATTATAGCTAGAATAGATGGTACTCAAAGGGGGGTGGGGGAAGCTAGTTCACGGCTTGTAGATTAACAAAACATTCTCAATGTTTCGTGAAATTCGTAAAATTCAGTTTTATCATTTCGGTACATCACAACTGAACATATTTCGATACTCAATACCTTGCCACCACACTCCTGGCATATTCATGAACACAAGAGACTGGTTATTAAAGGCCTACATTATATCGAACATAAGAAAAAAAAAAAAAAAAATCACCCATAAAATCAGCCAAGCGTCGTCCATAGAAAACTCGTTCGCGCATCTGAGCTAACCCATTTTCTTGTATTACTATTAGAAGGTAACTATTCTAAACCTACATATATGGATAAGGGAGCATTTGTACTTTACGTCCACATGTCCTCCCCAACTCACCCTATATAACTTGTTTGTATTGCACTAATGTGAATAAGAAAGGTGATTTGATGAAATCACTGAATTAATTAATCACTTATAGCCCTACTACCGTTAAATATATACTGCATAATAAGGTTGCGGACATATTTAAGAAGAGGTTTCATTAGCTTTCCAATGGTATCTAAATCATTAATGTACGATCAAAACAAATATTTTTTCCTGGTCAACATTTTCGTTTTACTTAACGCTCTATTTAAATATAATTTAAGGATCGATACAGTTTTCAGATTTTAAATACGTATATCGGCAAATAATAGAGATTATTATTTTCAAAGAACCAGCTCTGTAGGACAAAAACTCTATTTTATATGAATATTTTCATATGCGCATCTTACGTCCATCGAAAATGTCCGTCGGCCATGTTTTTCACACCTCTTCGCTCCCACTCATTTTCACCGATAAAATGTGAGACAGAGGATATATTTTAAATCGCGCTATTTAGGACTTTTCATTAGCTTTCCAATGGTTAGTATATCATCAATGTACGATCAAAACTTCTATTTTTGCCGAATATGTTCTCGTCTGTGCGCCAAAATCACCTAATGGTCAACATTTTCGGTTCAGTGTACGCTCCATTAAAAATCATTTAAGGATCGATACAGTTTTTAGATATTAATTTCCTATATCGGCAATGCATACTGATTACTATAATCTTTGACCAGCTTTGTACAACAAAAACTCGATTTTATATGAATATGCGCATATCTTACATCGACAAATTTGAACTGAACTTGCCCTGTCGTCTGTTGTCCCAATCAATATGTATCGAAACTATCCAACATATTTCAGTCATTTTATCACATATCACGTGGGGGCGGCCATGTTTAAATGTCCGGCCCACGCGTCCGTATCTAAATACTTAACCCCTTCAGCACCATGACACCATCCATTTTAACCCCTTGAAGCTCGACACGTATATTTTGGCGGTACAGAAGGGGTTAAGGGGGGATGGTTGTTATAGGCGTCACCGGTACAGAAGGGGTTAAGGGGGGATGGTTGTTTATAGGCGTCACCGGTACAGAAGGGGTTAAGGGGGGATGGTTGTTATAGGCGTTACCGGTACAGAAGGGGTTAAGGGGGGGTAGTTGTTAGAGGCGTCACCGGTACAGAAGGAGTTAAGGGGGGATGGTTGTTATAGGCGTCACCGGTACAGAAGGGGTTAAGGGGGGATGGTTGTTATAGGCGTCACCGGTACAGAAGGGGTTAAGGGGGGATGGTTGTTATAGGCGTCACCGGTACAGAAGGGGTTAAGGGGGGATGGTTGTTTTAGGCGTCACCGGTACAGAAGGGGTTAAGGGGGGATGGTTGTTTTAGGCGTCACCGGTACAGAAGGGGTTAAGGGGGGATGGTTGTTATAGGCGTTACCGGTACAGAAGGGGTTAAGGGGGGATGGTTGTTATAGGCGTCACCGGTACAGAAGGGGTTAAGGGGGGATGGTTGTTTATAGGCGTCACCGGTACAGAAGGGGTTAAGGGGGGATGGTTGTTATAGGCGTCACCGGTACAGAAGGGGTTAAGGGGGGATGGTTGTTATAGGCGTCACCGGTACAGAAGGGGTTAAGGGGGGGTGGTTGTTATAAGCGTCACCGGTACAGAAGGGGTTAAGGGGGGATGGTTGTTATAGGCGTCACCGGTACAGAAGGGGTTAAGGGGGGACGGTTGTTATAGGCGTCACCGGTACAGAAGGGGTTAAGGGGGGATGGTTGTTATAGGCGTCACCGGTACAGAAGGGGTTAAGGGGGGATGGTTGTTATAGGCGTTACCGGTACAGAAGGGGTTAAGGGGGGATGGTTGTTATAGGCGTCACCGGTACAGAAGGGGTTAAGGGGGGATGGTTGTTATAGGCGTCACCGGTACAGAAGGGGTTAAGGGGGGATGGTTGTTATAGGCGTCACCGGTATAGAAGGGGTTAAGGGGGGATGGTTGTTATAGGCGTCACCGGTACAGAAGGGGTTAAGGGGGGACGGTTGTTATAGGCGTCACCGGTACAGAAGGGGTTAAGGGGAGATGGTTGTTATAAGCGTCACCGGTACAGAAGGGGTTAAGGGGGGATGGTTGTTATAGGCGTCACCGGTACAGAAGGGGTTAAGGGGAGATGGTTGTTATAGGCGTCACCGGTACAGAAAGGGTTAAGAGGGGATGGTTGTTATAGGCGTCACCGGTACAGAAGGGGTTAAGGGGGGACGGTTGTTATAGGTGTCACCGGTACAGAAGGGGTTAAGGGGAGATGGTTGTTATAAGCGTCACCGGTACACAAGGGGTTAAGGGGGGATGGTTGTTATAGGCGTCACCGGTACAGAAGGGGTTAAGGGGGGATAGTTGCTTTTTCTGGACCCTTTTCCTTCTTGCTTAGCCCCATTAGTTTTTGCGATTTAAGGCGTCCGGCCCATTACTTTGGCGATTTTAACACCTTTCGCCCCATTTCTTTGTCAATATTAGGACCTTTCGTGCCATTTAGGAGATATTTTTTTCCTGGCAAGCGGTAGCGAGCCTTCAATTTTAGGAGGAAACCGGCCTTCGGCTTGAACATTTTTCTACCGAAAAATATACAAATTTATCTCGATGGAGGGTCATGGGGGTGTTTTTTCAAGTTTGATAGAGGTCTTGCAAGGACACTAAACATATATAGATGAATAAATAAATAAACCGAAAAGCCTGTTAAGGGGGGTGACCTGCTTGTTGTTATTTCTGTCCTTTTCTCTCTTTCTCTGGCTTGTATCCATTCGGCCCCATTCAGCCAACTATTTTAAGACGTTTATCCCCATCTAGGTGTCGATTTCTTCCTGGCGAGCGATAGCGAACCAGCATTATATGAAGAAATCAGGCTTCGCCGGAGACATTTTTCTATCGAAAAATTTACAAATTGAGCCTGCTGTCAAACAAAAATAAAAAATATGCTGGCTCACCAGTAAAAAATTGACACCTGGATGGGGATAAACGTCATAAAACAGTAGGCTGAATGGGGCCAAATGGATACAAGCCAGAGAAAGATAGAAAAGGACAGAACAAAAACAGATCACCCCCCTTAACCTAGAGCGTTTAGCATTTGACGATTCTGAGCAGCTTAGGAAGGATCTGTGGGCATCAAAACTATATAAACCACATCTCAGTTCCTTCTGAATTCCAAATATCCTTCCTAATCTGAATAAAATCATCAATGCTTGGGAAAACATTACCGAGACGACTAATTTCTCCCCCAGTTTGTGCATTTAATGCATCTATCTCCCTTATACATAAATATAACTGTCTTATTTGGTCTTTTTTTAATCTATGAATCATTTCTAATATGATGGAATTGAAAACAATATTACCCTTCCAACACACAAATAATAAAATGAAAACGAGAGTAAATAAAAATATCTCCTTTGTCTTTCAGAAATTTAAGTCCGTCTCATATATGTTAGTATTTTATCGCTCGCCCCTAGCCACTCTCTCTCTATCTGTTTATCTCTCCAATGCATCTATCTAACTCCCTTATTTATACATTAACATAACTATGTCTTATTTGGACTTTTTGTAATCTATGAATCATTTCTAATGCGATGGAATTGAAAACAATATATTCCTTCCAGCACACAAATAATAACATGAAAAAGAGTCAATAAAAATGTCTCCTTTGTCTTTTCAGAACCAATTAAGACCGTCTCATAATAGTTCGTTTATCGCTCACTTCCCCCTCTGCAACTCTCTTTCTCTATCTATTTCTCGAATGCATCTATCTAACTCCTGTTTTATTTGGACTTTTTGTAAATCTATGAATCATTTCTAATGGATGGAATTGAAAAATATAATATCCTTCCAGCACATAGATAACCAATAAATAACATAGTCTCGTCCATATGCCTATCTAATTTTATCTTAAAGCTCCCTATCGTTCTTGATCTCACTATATCACTTGGTATGGAAGGATGGAGTGTATATGAATGAAGGCGGTGCTGGTTGGGAGGAGGGGCGTCGAATGACTGGGGACAGAGGTGCATGGGGGCGGTTCGTTCGTGTCCACCCCTTCGGGGATTGCGGCGTCAGACAATAGATAGACTACTAGTACTGGTTACGTCCTTTTCATTATATTCTGGTAAACTATTAGATGATTTTATTCAGCTTGTTTACCGTATAATTATCCTTCCTAATCTTCACACAATCGTCTAAATATAGCTAGAATTAAATGACAAATACGTCACTGGTACAGAAGGGGTTAACACTTTTCCTCCTTAAACTGCACAAAATAGTTTAAATAGAGAATCGAATGAAATTAAAAAGAAGTCACCGGTACAGAAGGGGTTAATAATTATGATCTTCACAACATCCTAAGTCTTCAAATATTAAGAAAAAAATTGATTTTCTCGGTAATAAGTACGCCAGATTAAGGGGATAAAGTTCCACTTCTGGGATATTATTCTAGACCCCTTTCTCCCTCATGTTTAGGCCCGTTGCTTTTGAGATTTTAAGACGTTCACACAATTAGTTTGGCCCAAATCTGTCAAATCTAGGTGTCGATTTTTTCCGGGCGAGCGATAGCGACCCTTTACTTTAAGAGAAGCCGGCCTTCGGCGGAAAGTGTACGCATTTATCTTAAAAGAGGGTCTAGGGGGTGTAATCTTAGTCTAAGGGAACAAACTAAAATCCTCCCCTTAGTCAAAATGCGTCATAATCCTCAAGGGGCTAACAAAAAACAAAAAGATGACCCGAAGTTGGCGATCTATGTTGTGTAAGGGTCTCTAGTTGGAAAGTCGTGTTGTTCTAAAGCCTAATTCTTAACCCTTTCAACTCCATCCTTTCACCTCAATCTCGGTCTACATCTCCCACTCTGTCATATTCTCGTACACTCTTAATCATTCTCTAGCTTCCGAAGATATCGTCGGGAAAGGGTAAATATCCCCCCCCCCCCACCTAAAAAAACACGAAAACAATAATCAACACTCACCATCTCAGCGTCATCAGTACAGAAGGGGTTAAGTTGATTGAACTATCCCCAACGCCAACAATCTCGTCCATCTTGACTCACTGCTTAGTTAGTCGTTTTTCTGGGTCGTTTTTCTGGTCCCCCTTCACCCTCATGCTTACCCAACAATTTAACAACTCACCAAGGTCTAGTCCAACTTGGCCCACTGGTTTTTCAACATCAGGATTTATTTTATAGGCTTATTTGTTTTGAACGCTTCCTCGTCTTTAGCCCCAATTAACACCTTTCGTGCCATTTACAGTAAGTATGTCTCTAAATTGATAATACGAGTCACTATCACTGAACACTTGGAGGAGGGGGGTCTGGACCCCTTTGCTCATGTTTTACCCCAATAGTTGGCGATTATAAGACCTCATTTAGGTGTCGAATTCTTCAAGACGAAAGTTAATTTAACCTTTGTAAACAACAAAGTAAATTAAGATAAAAAGTCTTAATAGCCAACATTTCGCAAATAACAACACTGAATGAAGAACCACGCCCACCTCTGACCGCGTCCAACGACAGACTGAACCTTTACCTAGGTGTCTGCCTCCCGGCCCTCCCCCCCTCCTCCCTCCTACCTCAGTCCCCCCTCTTTTTGTCCTTCACCCCTATTACGTAATTTTCGTCATATTCTGGTTTACCATTAGACTGTCAGGGAGTCAGGTAGTATGTCTGGGGGGTCGGGGGGTCAGGGAGTATGTCAGGTGGGTCAGGGAATATTTCCTTGAGTTTATTTATCTATTTCAACAACACAAATTGGTAAATATGATTTCCGCTTAGTAACATAGGTCCTGCTTAAGTTACCATTAGACGATTTCCTTTGGTTCATGATTCTACCTCAATTATTAAAATGGGTCAATACAACTTTGATTTCTTAGTAACACAGGTCCTTCTTAAACTGCATAAAATCCTCTACGTTTAGCCATAATCCAAGGTAAACAGGCGTCATGGTGCTGAAGGGGTGAACTAGCTCCCCCCACCCCCTTTGAGTACCATCGACGTGTTATATTCTATTCTAGCTATAATTAAACAATATTATGCAGCTTAGGAAAGATCTGTGGTAGTGAAAAAGGTTGGTTGAGATAGTTTGAAGCCTCATTATTGCCAGAGGTCTTTACTAAGCTGAATAAAATCGTCTAATAAGTTGCCAAAATATAATAAAAAGGACGATATTTATGCAGCTTAGAAAAGGGTTGAGATAGTTTGAAGCCTTAATTATTACTAGAGGCCCTTCCTAAGCTGAATAATATCATCTAATAATAGACGATTTACTTTAGTTTGTTATTACCTCAACGGCCAAAAAAACGGTCCCCTGGGCCCTCCAGGAAGCCCCGTCAAAATCTAAATCCTAAACTAATGGTCCGATTTTAATTCTGTTTGCGCCATTCGATTCAGCTTGCCAAAAGTGTACTTATGGTATAAATTTAAACAAAATCGGTTCATAAATAACTCGTCTATGGAATTTTTAAACTTTAAAAAAAGACGAGGGGCTAAAAAAGGCTATACGTGTTTTATGGGGGAGCGGGAGGGGGGGGCGGAGCTGGGGGGGGGGGGAGGAAGGGAGGGGGTTGGGGCGGATAGGGAGGGGGTGGTAGGGAGGGGGTGGGGGGCGGGAGGGGGCAGGGGTGAAGGGAAGGAAGGAGGGTAGGGAGGGGAGGGAGGGAAGGGGGGTAGGGTGGTAGCCGGGGTTAGGGGGAGGCGGGGAGTTAGGGGGGGTAGGGTGGTAGGGGGGCTCGTTGTTGGTTAACTTCTCTCCCGCCCCCCCCCGCCTCCCCCACCCCCACCCTCCTTCCTTCCCCCGACCCCCTGCCCCCTCCCGCCCCCACCCCCTCCCTACCCACCCCTCCCTACCACCCCTACCCCTCACTTAACCTAACCTAACCTTGCCTAAACCTCACCTAACCTAACCTAACCTCGCCTAAACCTCACCTAACCTAACCTCGCCTAAACCTCACCTAACCTAACCTAACCTCGCCTAAACCTCACCTAACCTAACCTAACCTACCTATCCTAAAGTGTTTAAACTTTAAAATAGGCCTAGGGGGACTAAAAATAGGTCAAAATTAAAAAAAATATACCGTTGAATCCGCAACGGCGAGACGAATCCAAATATGTAATAATATTGACAAGGTCAAAATTCGTTCAAAATTTACCGATTTGCCGGGGCCTCCCAAACCCAAGGTTTTTTGAGATTTTTTTTTCGATTCTGGGCGAATGGCTGGGCGGAAATGAAATCTAAGACCATGTCTAGAAGCAGCTCGGCGAGAAAAATCGAATGGCACCAAGTAGAATTCCCTAGGACTTATAGTTTGGGCTACAGAGGACTTTTAAAGTCCAAAAAACGGTCCCCTGGGCCCTCCAGGAAGCCCCGTCAAAATCTAAATCCTAAACTAATGGTCCGATTTTAATTCTGTTTGCGCCATTCGATTCAGCTTGCCAAAAGTGTACTTATGGTATAAATTTAAACAAAATCGGTTCATAAATAACTCGTCTATGGAATTTTTAAACTTTAAAAAAAGACGAGGGGCTAAAAAAGGCTATACGTGTTTTATGGGGGGGCGGGGGGGGGGGGGGGGGGGGGGGGGGGGGGGGGGGAAGGGGGGGGTTGGGGCGGATAGGGAGGGGGTGGTAGGGAGGGGGTGGGGGGCGGGAGGGGGCAGGGGTGAAGGGAAGGAAGGAGGGTAGGGAGGGGAGGGGAGGGGGGTAGGGTGGTAGCCGGGGTTAGGGGGAGGCGGGGAGTTAGGGGGGGTAGGGTGGTAGGGGGGCTCGTTGTTGGTTAACTCCCCCGCCCCCCCCCCCACCACCCCCACCCTCCTTCCTTCCCCGCACCACCTGCCCCCTCCCCCCCCCCCCCCCCCCCCCCCACCCCCCCCCCCCCCCTTACCCAACTCGGCTAAACCTCACCTAACCTAACCTAACCTCGCCTAAACCTCACCTAACCTAACCTAACCTCGCCTAAACCTCACCTAACCTAACCTAACCTCGCCTAAACCTCACCTAACCTAACCTCGCCTAAACCTCACCTAACCTAACCTAACCTCGCCTAAACCTCACCTAACCTAACCTAACCTACCTATCCTAAAGTGTTTAAACTTTAAAATAGGCCTAGGGGGACTAAAAATAGGTCAAAATTAAAAAAAAATATACCGTTGAATCCGCAACGGCGAGACGAATCCAAATATGTAATAATATTGACAAGGTCAAAATTCGTTCAAATTTACCGATTTGCCGGGGCCTCCCAACCCAAGGTTTTTTGAGATTTTTTTTTCGATTCTGGGCGAATGGCTGGGCGGAAATGAAATCTAAGACCATGTCTAGAAGCAGCTCGGCGAGAAAAATCGAATGGCACCAAGTAGAATTCCCTAGGACTTATAGTTTGGGCTACAGAGGACTTTTAAAGTCCAAAAAACGGTCCCCTGGGCCCTCCAGGAAGCCCCGTCAAAATCTAAATCCTAAACTAATGGTCCGATTTTAATTCTGTTTGCGCCATTCGATTCAGCTTGCCAAAAGTGTACTTATGGTATAAATTTAAACAAAATCGGTTCATAAATAACTCGTCTATGGAATTTTTAAACTTTAAAAAAAGACGAGGGGCTAAAAAAGGCTATACGTGTTTTATGGGGGGGCGGGAGGGGGGGGCGGAGCTGGGAGGGGGGGGAGGGAAGGAGGGGGTTGGGGCGGATAGGGAGGGGGTGGTAGGGAGGGGGTGGGGGGCGGGAGGGGGCAGGGGTGAAGGGAAGGAAGGAGGGTAGGGAGGGGAGGGGAGGGGGGTAGGGTGGTAGCCGGGGTTAGGGGGAGGCGGGGAGTTAGGGGGGGTAGGGTGGTAGGGGGGCTCGTTGTTGGTTAACTCCCCCCCCCCCCCCCACCCCCACCCCCACCCTCCTTCCTTCCCCGCACCCCCTGCCCCCTCCCGCCCCCACCCCCTCCCTACCACCCCCTCCCTACCACCCCTACCCCCTTCCTTCCCTCCCGCCCCCCCCATAAAAAACGTTGCTAACGCAACGTTAGTTTTATAGCCTTTGCCCACCCGCCACCCCCACCACCACCCCTCGAAATTTCGTTGGCTATGTTAAAAAAATAGTGAAATATTGTGTTGTTGGCAACTGGTTTGTAGCCTGATTTTTACAAATGTGGCCAGCATTCTTACAAATGGAGCTACAGATATTTTAAAATATACTTTTTAGATGTATTTTGGCCTGCTGAGTCCAAATCTGACCTCCAAATTGGCCTAGCACGTTAATTTGAAGTACCCACCCTACCTAACCTAACTTAACCTAACCTAACCTCGCCTAAACCTCACCTAACCTAACCTAAACTCACCTAAACCTCACTTAACCTAACCTAACCTCGCCTAAACCTCACCTAACCTAACCTAACCTCGCCTAAACCTCACCTAACCTAACCTAACCTCGCCTAAACCTTACCTAACCTAACCTAAACTCACCTAAACCTCACCTAACCTAACCTAACCTCGCCTAAACCTCACCTAACCTAACCTAACCTCGCCTAAACCTCACCTAACCTAACCTAACCTCGCCTAAACCTCACCTAACCTAACCTAACCTCGCCTAAACCTCACCTAACCTAACCTAACCTCGCCTAAACCTCACCTAACCTAACCTAACCTCGCCTAAACCTCACCTAACCTAACCTAACCTCGCCTAAACCTCACCTAACCTAACCTAACCTCGCCTAAACCTCACCTAACCTAACCTAACCTCGCCTAAACCTCCCCTAACCTAACCTAACCTCGCCTAAACCTCACCTAACCTAACCTAACCTCGCCTAAACCTCACCTAACCTAACCTAACCTCACCTAAACCTCACCTAACCTAACCTAACCTCGCCTAAACCTCACCTAACCTAACCAAACCTCGCCTAAACCTCACCTAACCTAACCTAACCTCGCCTAAACCTCACCTAACCTAACCTCGCCTAAACCTCACCTAACCTAACCTAACCTCGCCTAAACCTCACCTAACCTAGCCTAACCTACCTATCCTAAAGTGTTTAAACTTTAAAATTGGCCTAGGGGGCCTAAATATAGGTCAAAATTAAAAAAAATATACCGTTGAATCCGCAACGGCGAGACGAATCCAAATATGTAATAATATTGACAAGTCAAAATTCGACCAAAATCACCGATTTGCCTGGGCAAAAACCCAAGGTTTTTTGAGATTTTTTTTTCGATTCTGGGCGAACGGCTGGGCGGAAATGAAATCTAAGACCATGTCTAGAAGCAGCTCGGCGAGAAAAATCGAATGGCACCAAGTAGAATTCCCTAGGACTTATAGTTTGGGCTACAGAGGACTTTTAAAGTCCAAAAAACGGTCCCCTGGGCCCTCCAGGAAGCCCCGTCAAAATCTAAATCCTAAACTAATGGTCCGATTTTAATTCTGTTTGCGCCATTCGATTCAGCTTGCCAAAGTGTACTTATGGTATAAATTTAAACAAAATCGGTTCATAAATAACTCGTCTATGGAATTTTTAAACTTTAAAAAAAGACGAGGGGCTAAAAAAGGCTATACGTGTTTTATGGGGGGGCGGGAGGGGGGGGCGGAGCTGGGAGGGGGGGGAGGGAAGGAGGGGGTTGGGGCGGATAGGGAGGGGGTGGTAGGGGGGGGGTGGGGGGCGGGAGGGGGCAGGGGTGAAGGGAAGGAAGGAGGGTAGGGAGGGGAGGGGAGGGGGGTAGGGTGGTAGCCGGGGTTAGGGGGAGGCGGGGAGTTAGGGGGGGTAGGGTGGTAGGGGGGCTCGTTGTTGGTTAACTCCCCCCCCCCCCCCCCCACCCCCACCCCCACCCTCCTTCCTTCCCCGCACCCCCTGCCCCCTCCCGCCCCCACCCCCTCCCTACCACCCCCTCCCTACCACCCCTACCCCTCACTTAACCTAACCTAACCTTGCCTAAACCTCACCTAACCTAACCTAACCTCGCCTAAACCTCACCTAACCTAACCTCGCCTAAACCTCACCTAACCTAACCTAACCTCGCCTAAACCTCACCTAACCTAACCTAACCTACCTATCCTAAAGTGTTTAAACTTTAAAATAGGCCTAGGGGGACTAAAAATAGGTCAAAATTAAAAAAAATATACCGTTGAATCCGCAACGGCGAGACGAATCCAAATATGTAATAATATTGACAAGGTCAAAATTCGTTCAAAATTTACCGATTTGCCGGGGCCTCCCAAACCCAAGGTTTTTTGAGATTTTTTTTTCGATTCTGGGCGAATGGCTGGGCGGAAATGAAATCTAAGACCATGTCTAGAAGCAGCTCGGCGAGAAAAATCGAATGGCACCAAGTAGAATTCCCTAGGACTTATAGTTTGGGCTACAGAGGACTTTTAAAGTCCAAAAAACGGTCCCCTGGGCCCTCCAGGAAGCCCCGTCAAAATCTAAATCCTAAACTAATGGTCCGATTTTAATTCTGTTTGCGCCATTCGATTCAGCTTGCCAAAAGTGTACTTATGGTATAAATTTAAACAAAATCGGTTCATAAATAACTCGTCTATGGAATTTTTAAACTTTAAAAAAAGACGAGGGGCTAAAAAAGGCTATACGTGTTTTATGGGGGGGCGGGAGGGGGGGGCGGAGCTGGGAGGGGGGGGAGGGAAGGAGGGGGGTGGGGCGGATAGGGAGGGGGTGGTAGGGAGGGGGTGGGGGGCGGGAGGGGGCAGGGGTGAAGGGAAGGAAGGAGGGTAGGGAGGGGAGGGGAGGGGGGTAGGGTGGTAGCCGGGGTTAGGGGGAGGCGGGGAGTTAGGGGGGGTAGGGTGGTAGGGGGGCTCGTTGTTGGTTAACTCCCCCCCCCCCCCCCCACCCCCCCCCCCCCTCCTTTCTTCCCCCCCTCCCCCTGCCTCCGCCCGCCCCTACCCCCTCCCTACCACCCCCTCCCTACCACCCCTACCCCTCACTTAACCTAACCTAACCTCGCCTAAACCTCACCTAACCTAACCTAACCTCGCCTAAACCTCACCTAACCTAACCTCGCCTAAACCTCACCTAACCTAACCTAACCTCGCCTAAACCTCACCTAACCTAACCTAACCTACCTATCCTAAAGTGTTTAAACTTTAAAATAGGCCTAGGGGGACTAAAAATAGGTCAAAATTAAAAAAAATATACCGTTGAATCCGCAACGGCGAGACGAATCCAAATATGTAATAATATTGACAAGGTCAAAATTCGTTCAAAATTTACCGATTTGCCGGGGCCTCCCAAACCCAAGGTTTTTTGAGATTTTTTTTTCGATTCTGGGCGAATGGCTGGGCGGAAATGAAATCTAAGACCATGTCTAGAAGCAGCTCGGCGAGAAAAATCGAATGGCACCAAGTAGAATTCCCTAGGACTTATAGTTTGGGCTACAGAGGACTTTTAAAGTCCAAAAAACGGTCCCCTGGGCCCTCCAGGAAGCCCCGTCAAAATCTAAATCCTAAACTAATGGTCCGATTTTAATTCTGTTTGCGCCATTCGATTCAGCTTGCCAAAGTGTACTTATGGTATAAATTTAAACAAAATCGGTTCATAAATAACTCGTCTATGGAATTTTTAAACTTTAAAAAAAGACGAGGGGCTAAAAAAGGCTATACGTGTTTTATGGGGGGGCGGGAGGGGGGGGCGGAGCTGGGAGGGGGGGGAGGGAAGGAGGGGGTTGGGGCGGATAGGGAGGGGGTGGTAGGGAGGGGTGGGGGCGGGAGGGGGCAGGGGTGAAGGGAAGGAAGGAGGGTAGGGAGGGGAGGGGAGGGGGGTAGGGTGGTAGCCGGGGTTAGGGGGAGGCGGGGAGTTAGGGGGGGTAGGGTGGTAGGGGGGCTCGTTGTTGGTTAACTCCCCCCCCCCCCCCACCCCCACCCCCACCCTCCTTCCTTCCCCGCACCCCCTGCCCCCTCCCGCCCCCACCCCCTCCCTACCACCCCCTCCCTACCACCCCTACCCCTCACTTAACCTAACCTAACCTTGCCTAAACCTCACCTAACCTAACCTAACCTCGCCTAAACCTCACCTAACCTAACCTCGCCTAAACCTCACCTAACCTAACCTAACCTCGCCTAAACCTCACCTAACCTAACCTAACCTACCTATCCTAAAGTGTTTAAACTTTAAAATAGGCCTAGGGGGACTAAAAATAGGTCAAAATTAAAAAAAATATACCGTTGAATCCGCAACGGCGAGACGAATCCAAATATGTAATAATATTGACAAGGTCAAAATTCGTTCAAAATTTACCGATTTGCCGGGGCCTCCCAAACCCAAGGTTTTTTGAGATTTTTTTTTCGATTCTGGGCGAATGGCTGGGCGGAAATGAAATCTAAGACCATGTCTAGAAGCAGCTCGGCGAGAAAAATCGAATGGCACCAAGTAGAATTCCCTAGGACTTATAGTTTGGGCTACAGAGGACTTTTAAAGTCCAAAAAACGGTCCCCTGGGCCCTCCAGGAAGCCCCGTCAAAATCTAAATCCTAAACTAATGGTCCGATTTTAATTCTGTTTGCGCCATTCGATTCAGCTTGCCAAAAGTGTACTTATGGTATAAATTTAAACAAAATCGGTTCATAAATAACTCGTCTATGGAATTTTTAAACTTTAAAAAAAGACGAGGGGCTAAAAAAGGCTATACGTGTTTTATGGGGGGGCGGGAGGGGTGGGCGGAGCTGGGAGGGGGGGGAGGGAAGGAGGGGGTTGGGGCGGATAGGGAGGGGGTGGTAGGGATGGGGTGGGGGGCGGGAGGGGGCAGGGGTGAAGGGAAGGAAGGAGGGTAGGGAGGGGAGGGGAGGGGGGTAGGGTGGTAGCCGGGGTTAGGGGGAGGCGGGGAGTTAGGGGGGGTAGGGTGGTAGGGGGGCTCGTTGTTGGTTAACTCCCCCCCCCCCCCCCCCCCCCTCCCTCCTTCCTTCCCCGCACCCCCTGCCCCCTCCCGCCCCCACCCCCTCCCTACCACCCCCTCCCTACCACCCCTACCCCTCACTTAACCTAACCTAACCTTGCCTAAACCTCACCTAACCTAACCTAACCTCGCCTAAACCTCACCTAACCTAACCTCGCCTAAACCTCACCTAACCTAACCTAACCTCGCCTAAACCTCACCTAACCTAACCTAACCTACCTATCCTAAAGTGTTTAAACTTTAAAATAGGCCTAGGGGGACTAAAAATAGGTCAAAATTAAAAAAAATATACCGTTGAATCCGCAACGGCGAGACGAATCCAAATATGTAATAATATTGACAAGGTCAAAATTCGTTCAAAATTTACCGATTTGCCGGGGCCTCTCCCAAACCCAAGGTTTTTTGAGATTTTTTTTTCGATTCTGGGCGAATGGCTGGGCGGAAATGAAATCTAAGACCATGTCTAGAAGCAGCTCGGCGAGAAAAATCGAATGGCACCAAGTAGAATTCCCTAGGACTTATAGTTTGGGCTACAGAGGACTTTTAAAGTCCAAAAAACGGTCCCCTGGGCCCTCCAGGAAGCCCCGTCAAAATCTAAATCCTAAACTAATGGTCCGATTTTAATTCTGTTTGCGCCATTCGATTCAGCTTGCCAAAAGTGTACTTATGGTATAAATTTAAACAAAATCGGTTCATAAATAACTCGTCTATGGAATTTTTAAACTTTAAAAAAAGACGAGGGGCTAAAAAAGGCTATACGTGTTTTATGGGGGGGCGGGAGGGGGGGGCGGAGCTGGGAGGGGGGGGAGGGAAGGAGGGGGTTGGGGCGGATAGGGAGGGGGTGGTAGGGAGGGGGTGGGGGCGGGAGGGGGCAGGGGTGAAGGGAAGGAAGGAGGGTAGGGAGGGGAGGGGAGGGGGGTAGGGTGGTAGCCGGGGTTAGGGGGAGGCGGGGAGTTAGGGGGGGTAGGGTGGTAGGGGGGCTCGTTGTTGGTTAACCCCCCCCCCCCCCCCCCCCCCCACCCCCCCCCTCCTTCCTTCCCCGCACCCCCTGCCCCCCCCCGCCCCCACCCCCTCCCTACCACCCCCTCCCTACCACCCCTACCCCCTTCCTTCCCTCCCGCCCCCCCCATAAAAAACGTTGCTAACGCAACGTTAGTTTTATAGCCTTTGCCCACCCGCCACCCCCACCACCACCCCTCGAAATTTCGTTGGCTATGTTAAAAAAATAGTGAAATATTGTGTTGTTGGCAACTGGTTTGTAGCCTGATTTTTACAAATGTGGCCAGCATTCTTACAAATGGAGCTACAGATATTTTAAAATATACTTTTTAGATGTATTTTGGCCTGCTGAGTCCAAATCTGACCTCCAAATTGGCCTAGCACGTTAATTTGAAGTACCCACCCTACCTAACCTAACTTAACCTAACCTAACCTCGCCTAAACCTCACCTAACCTAACCTAAACTCACCTAAACCTCACTTAACCTAACCTAACCTCGCCTAAACCTCACCTAACCTAACCTAACCTCGCCTAAACCTCACCTAACCTAACCTAACCTCGCCTAAACCTTACCTAACCTAACCTAAACTCACCTAAACCTCACCTAACCTAACCTAACCTCGCCTAAACCTCACCTAACCTAACCTAACCTCGCCTAAACCTCACCTAACCTAACCTAACCTCGCCTAAACCTCACCTAACCTAACCTAACCTCGCCTAAACCTCACCTAACCTAACCTAACCTCGCCTAAACCTCACCTAACCTAACCTAACCTCGCCTAAACCTCACCTAACCTAACCTAACCTCGCCTAAACCTCACCTAACCTAACCTAACCTCGCCTAAACCTCACCTAACCTAACCTAACCTCGCCTAAACCTCCCCTAACCTAACCTAACCTCGCCTAAACCTCACCTAACCTAACCTAACCTCGCCTAAACCTCACCTAACCTAACCTAACCTCACCTAAACCTCACCTAACCTAACCTAACCTCGCCTAAACCTCACCTAACCTAACCAAACCTCGCCTAAACCTCACCTAACCTAACCTAACCTCGCCTAAACCTCACCTAACCTAACCTAACCTCACCTAAACCTCGCCTAAACCTAACCTAACCTAACCTAACCTAACCTAACCTCGCCTAAACCTCACCTAACCTAGCCTAACCTACCTATCCTAAAGTGTTTAAACTTTAAAATTGGCCTAGGGGGCCTAAATATAGGTCAAAATTAAAAAAAAATATACCGTTGAATCCGCAACGGCGAGACGAATCCAAATATGTAATAATATTGACAAGTCAAAATTCGACCAAAATCACCGATTTGCCTGGGCAAAAACCCAAGGTTTTTTGAGATTTTTTTTTCGATTCTGGGCGAACGGCTGGGCGGAAATGAAATCTAAGACCATGTCTAGAAGCAGCTCGGCGAGAAAAATCGAATGGCACCAAGTAGAATTCGCTAGGACTTATAGTTTGGGCTACAGAGGACTTTTAAAGTCCAAAAAACGGTCCCCTGGGCCCTCCAGGAAGCCCCGTCAAAATCTAAATCCTAAACTAATGGTCCGATTTTAATTCTGTTTGCGCCATTCGATTCAGCTTGCCAAAGTGTACTTATGGTATAAATTTAAACAAAATCGGTTCATAAATAACTCGTCTATGGAATTTTTAAACTTTAAAAAAAGACGAGGGGCTAAAAAAGGCTATACGTGTTTTATGGGGGGGCGGGAGGGGGGGGCGGAGCTGGGAGGAGGGGGAGGGAAGGAGGGGGTTGGGGGGGATAGGGAGGGGGTGGTAGGGAGGGGGTGGGGGGCGGGAGGGGGGAGGGGTGAAGGGAAGGAAGGAGGGTAGGGAGGGGAGGGGAGGGGGGTAGGGTGGTAGCCGGGGTTAGGGGGAGGCGGGGAGTTAGGGGGGGTAGGGTGGTAGGGGGGCTCGTTGTTGGTTAACTCCCCCCCCCCCCCCCCACCCCCACCCCCACCCTCCTTCCTTCCCCGCACCACCTGCCCCCTCCCGCCCCCACCCCCTCCCTACCACCCCCTCCCTACCACCCCTACCCCTCACTTAACCTAACCTAACCTTGCCTAAACCTCACCTAACCTAACCTAACCTCGCCTAAACCTCACCTAACCTAACCTCGCCTAAACCTCACCTAACCTAACCTAACCTCGCCTAAACCTCACCTAACCTAACCTAACCTACCTATCCTAAAGTGTTTAAACTTTAAAATAGGCCTAGGGGGACTAAAAATAGGTCAAAATTAAAAAAAAATATACCGTTGAATCCGCAACGGCGAGACGAATCCAAATATGTAATAATATTGACAAGGTCAAAATTCGTTCAAAATTTACCGATTTGCCGGGGCCTCCCAAACCCAAGGTTTTTTGAGATTTTTTTTTCGATTCTGGGCGAATGGCTGGGCGGAAATGAAATCTAAGACCATGTCTAGAAGCAGCTCGGCGAGAAAAATCGAATGGCACCAAGTAGAATTCCCTAGGACTTATAGTTTGGGCTACAGAGGACTTTTAAAGTCCAAAAAACGGTCCCCTGGGCCCTCCAGGAAGCCCCGTCAAAATCTAAATCCTAAACTAATGGTCCGATTTTAATTCTGTTTGCGCCATTCGATTCAGCTTGCCAAAAGTGTACTTATGGTATAAATTTAAACAAAATCGGTTCATAAATAACTCGTCTATGGAATTTTTAAACTTTAAAAAAAGACGAGGGGCTAAAAAAGGCTATACGTGTTTTATGGGGGGGCGGGAGGGGGGGGCGGAGCTGGGAGGGGGGGGAGGGAAGGAGGGGGTTGGGGCGGATAGGGAGGGGGTGGTAGGGAGGGGGTGGGGGGCGGGAGGGGGCAGGGGTGAAGGGAAGGAAGGAGGGTAGGGAGGGGAGGGGAGGGGGGTAGGGTGGTAGCCGGGGTTAGGGGGAGGCGGGGAGTTAGGGGGGGTAGGGTGGTAGGGGGGCTCGTTGTTGGTTAACTCCCCCCCCCCCCCCCCCCCACCCTCCTTCCTTCCCCGCACCCCCTGCCCCCTCCCGCCCCCACCCCCTCCCTACCACCCCCTCCCTACCACCCCTACCCCTCACTTAACCTAACCTAACCTTGCCTAAACCTCACCTAACCTAACCTAACCTCGCCTAAACCTCACCTAACCTAACCTCGCCTAAACCTCACCTAACCTAACCTAACCTCGCCTAAACCTCACCTAACCTAACCTAACCTACCTATCCTAAAGTGTTTAAACTTTAAAATAGGCCTAGGGGGACTAAAAATAGGTCAAAATTAAAAAAAAATATACCGTTGAATCCGCAACGGCGAGACGAATCCAAATATGTAATAATATTGACAAGGTCAAAATTCGTTCAAAATTTACCGATTTGCCGGGGCCTCCCAAACCCAAGGTTTTTTGAGATTTTTTTTTCGATTCTGGGCGAATGGCTGGGCGGAAATGAAATCTAAGACCATGTCTAGAAGCAGCTCGGCGAGAAAAATCGAATGGCACCAAGTAGAATTCCCTAGGACTTATAGTTTGGGCTACAGAGGACTTTTAAAGTCCAAAAAACGGTCCCCTGGGCCCTCCAGGAAGCCCCGTCAAAATCTAAATCCTAAACTAATGGTCCGATTTTAATTCTGTTTGCGCCATTCGATTCAGCTTGCCAAAAGTGTACTTATGGTATAAATTTAAACAAAATCGGTTCATAAATAACTCGTCTATGGAATTTTTAAACTTTAAAAAAAGACGAGGGGCTAAAAAAGGCTATACGTGTTTTATGGGGGGGCGGGAGGGGGGGGCGGAGCTGGGAGGGGGGGGAGGGAAGGAGGGGGTTGGGGCGGATAGGGAGGGGGTGGTAGGGAGGGGGTGGGGGGCGGGAGGGGGCAGGGGTGAAGGGAAGGAAGGAGGGTAGGGAGGGGAGGGGAGGGGGGTAGGGTGGTAGCCGGGGTTAGGGGGAGGCGGGGAGTTAGGGGGGGTAGGGTGGTAGGGGGGCTCGTTGTTGGTTAACTCCCCCCCCCCCCCCCCCCACCCCCACCCCCACCCTCCTTCCTTCCCCGCATCCCCTGCCCCCGCCCGCCCCCACCCCCACCCTACCACCCCCTCCCTACCACCCCTACCCCCTTCCTTCCCTCCCGCCCCCCCCATAAAAAACGTTGCTAACGCAACGTTAGTTTTATAGCCTTTGCCCACCCGCCACCCCCACCACCACCCCTCGAAATTTCGTTGGCTATGTTAAAAAAATAGTGAAATATTGTGTTGTTGGCAACTGGTTTGTAGCCTGATTTTTACAAATGTGGCCAGCATTCTTACAAATGGAGCTACAGATATTTTAAAATATACTTTTTAGATGTATTTTGGCCTGCTGAGTCCAAATCTGACCTCCAAATTGGCCTAGCACGTTAATTTGAAGTACCCACCCTACCTAACCTAACTTAACCTAACCTAACCTCGCCTAAACCTCACCTAACCTAACCTAAACTCACCTAAACCTCACTTAACCTAACCTAACCTCGCCTAAACCTCACCTAACCTAACCTAACCTCGCCTAAACCTCACCTAACCTAACCTAACCTCGCCTAAACCTTACCTAACCTAACCTAAACTCACCTAAACCTCACCTAACCTAACCTAACCTCGCCTAAACCTCACCTAACCTAACCTAACCTCGCCTAAACCTCACCTAACCTAACCTAACCTCGCCTAAACCTCACCTAACCTAACCTAACCTCGCCTAAACCTCACCTAACCTAACCTAACCTCGCCTAAACCTCACCTAACCTAACCTAACCTCGCCTAAACCTCACCTAACCTAACCTAACCTCGCCTAAACCTCACCTAACCTAACCTAACCTCGCCTAAACCTCACCTAACCTAACCTAACCTCGCCTAAACCTCCCCTAACCTAACCTAACCTCGCCTAAACCTCACCTAACCTAACCTAACCTCGCCTAAACCTCACCTAACCTAACCTAACCTCACCTAAACCTCACCTAACCTAACCTAACCTCGCCTAAACCTCACCTAACCTAACCAAACCTCGCCTAAACCTCACCTAACCTAACCTAACCTCGCCTAAACCTCACCTAACCTAACCTCGCCTAAACCTCACCTAACCTAACCTAACCTCGCCTAAACCTCACCTAACCTAGCCTAACCTACCTATCCTAAAGTGTTTAAACTTTAAAATTGGCCTAGGGGGCCTAAATATAGGTCAAAATTAAAAAAAATATACCGTTGAATCCGCAACGGCGAGACGAATCCAAATATGTAATAATATTGACAAGTCAAAATTCGACCAAAATCACCGATTTGCCTGGGCAAAAACCCAAGGTTTTTTGAGATTTTTTTTTCGATTCTGGGCGAACGGCTGGGCGGAAATGAAATCTAAGACCATGTCTAGAAGCAGCTCGGCGAGAAAAATCGAATGGCACCAAGTAGAATTCGCTAGGACTTATAGTTTGGGCTACAGAGGACTTTTAAAGTCCAAAAAACGGTCCCCTGGGCCCTCCAGGAAGCCCCGTCAAAATCTAAATCCTAAACTATTGGTCCGATTTTAATTCTGTTTGCGCCATTCGATTCAGCTTGCCAAAGTGTACTTATGGTATAAATTTAAACAAAATCGGTTCATAAATAACTCGTCTATGGAATTTTTAAACTTTAAAAAAAGACGAGGGGCTAAAAAAGGCTATACGTGTATTAGGGGGGGGGGGGAGGGGGGGGCGGAGCTGGGAGGGGGGGGAGGGAAGGAGGGGGTTGGGGGGGATAGGGAGGGGGTGGTAGGTAGGGGGTGGGGGGCGTGAGGGGGCAGGGGTGAAGGGAAGGAAGGAGGGTAGGGAGGGGAGGGGAGGGGGGTAGGGTGGTAGCCGGGGTTAGGGGGAGGCGGGGAGTTAGGGGGGGTAGGGGGGTAGGGGGGCTCGTTGTTGGTTAACTCCCCCCCCCCCCCCCACCCCCACCCCCACCCTCCTTCCTTCCCCGCACCCCCTGCCCCCTCCCGCCCCCACCCCCTCCCTACCACCCCCTCCCTACCACCCCTACCCCTCACTTAACCTAACCTAACCTTGCCTAAACCTCACCTAACCTAACCTAACCTCGCCTAAACCTCACCTAACCTAACCTCGCCTAAACCTCACCTAACCTAACCTAACCTCGCCTAAACCTCACCTAACCTAACCTAACCTACCTATCCTAAAGTGTTTAAACTTTAAAATAGGCCTAGGGGGACTAAAAATAGGTCAAAATTAAAAAAAAAATATACCGTTGAATCCGCAACGGCGAGACGAATCCAAATATGTAATAATATTGACAAGGTCAAAATTCGTTCAAAATTTACCGATTTGCCGGGGCCTCCCAAACCCAAGGTTTTTTGAGATTTTTTTTCGATTCTGGGCGAATGGCTGGGCGGAAATGAAATCTAAGACCATGTCTAGAAGCAGCTCGGCGAGAAAAATCGAATGGCACCAAGTAGAATTCCCTAGGACTTATAGTTTGGGCTACAGAGGACTTTTAAAGTCCAAAAAAACGGTCCCCTGGGCCCTCCAGGAAGCCCCGTCAAAATCTAAATCCAAAACTAATGGTCCGATTTTAATTCTGTTTGCGCCATTCGATTCAGCTTGCCAAAAGTGTACTTATGGTATAAATTTAAACAAAATCGGTTCATAAATAACTCGTCTATGGAATTTTTAAACTTTAAAAAAAGACGAGGGGCTAAAAAAGGCTATACGTGTTTTATGGGGGGGCGGGAGGGGGGGGGCGGAGCTGGGAGGGGGGGGAGGGAAGGAGGGGGTTGGGGCGGATAGGGAGGGAGGGGAAGGGTAGGGGAGGGGTTAGGGGTAGGGAGGGAAGGGGGTTACTCCCCCCCCCCCCCCCCACCCCCACCCCCCCCCCCCTCCCTTCCCCCCCCCCCCCGCCCCCCCCCGCCCCTACCCCCCCCCTACCACCCCTCCTCACTAACCTAACCTAAGCTTGCCTAAACCTCACCTAACCTCGCCTAAACCTCACCTAACCTAACCTAACCTCGCCTAAACCTCACCTAACCTAACCTCGCCTAAACCTCACCTAACCTAACCTAACCTCGCCTAAACCTCACCTAACCTAACCTAACCTAACCTACCTATCCTAAAGTGTTTAAACTTTAAAATAGGCCTAGGGGGACTAAAAATAGGTCAAAATTAAAAAAAATATACCGTTGAATCCGCAACGGCGAGACGAATCCAAATATGTAATAATATTGACAAGGTCAAAATTCGTTCAAAATTTACCGATTTGCCGGGGCCTCCCAAACCCAAGGTTTTTTGAGATTTTTTTTTCGATTCTGGGCGAATGGCTGGGCGGAAATGAAATCTAAGACCATGTCTAGAAGCAGCTCGGCGAGAAAAATCGAATGGCACCAAGTAGAATTCCCTAGGACTTATAGTTTGGGCTACAGAGGACTTTTAAAGTCCAAAAAACGGTCCCCTGGGCCCTCCAGGAAGCCCCGTCAAAATCTAAATCCTAAACTAATGGTCCGATTTTAATTCTGTTTGCGCCATTCGATTCAGCTTGCCAAAAGTGTACTTATGGTATAAATTTAAACAAAATCGGTTCATAAATAACTCGTCTATGGAATTTTTAAACTTTAAAAAAAGACGAGGGGCTAAAAAAGGCTATACGTGTTTTATGGGGGGGCGGCAGGGGGGGGCGGAGCTGGGAGGTGGCGAGGGAAGGAGGGGGTTGGGGCGGATAGGGAGGGAGTGGTAGGGAGGGGGTGGGGGGCGGGAGGGGGCAGGGGTGAAGGGAAGGAAGGAGGGTAGGGAGGGGAGGGGAGGGGGGTAGGGTGGTAGCCGGGGTTAGGGGGAGGCGGGGAGTTAGGGGGGGTAGGGTGGTAGGGGGGCTCGTTGTTGGTTAACTCCCCCCCCCCCCCCCCCACCCCCACCCCCACCCTCCTTCCTTCCCCGCACCCCCTGCCCCCTCCCGCCCCCACCCCCTCCCTACCACCCCCTCCCTACCACCCCTACCCCCTTCCTTCCCTCCCGCCCCCCCCATAAAAAACGTTGCTAACGCAACGTTAGTTTTATAGCCTTTGCCCACCCGCCACCCCCACCACCACCCCTCGAAATTTCGTTGGCTATGTTAAAAAAATAGTGAAATATTGTGTTGTTGGCAACTGGTTTGTAGCCTGATTTTTACAAATGTGGCCAGCATTCTTACAAATGGAGCTACAGATATTTTAAAATATACTTTTTAGATGTATTTTGGCCTGCTGAGTCCAAATCTGACCTCCAAATTGGCCTAGCACGTTAATTTGAAGTACCCACCCTACCTAACCTAACTTAACCTAACCTAACCTCGCCTAAACCTCACCTAACCTAACCTAAACTCACCTAAACCTCACTTAACCTAACCTAACCTCGCCTAAACCTCACCTAACCTAACCTAACCTCGCCTAAACCTCACCTAACCTAACCTAACCTCGCCTAAACCTTACCTAACCTAACCTAAACTCACCTAAACCTCACCTAACCTAACCTAACCTCGCCTAAACCTCACCTAACCTAACCTAACCTCGCCTAAACCTCACCTAACCTAACCTAACCTCGCCTAAACCTCACCTAACCTAACCTAACCTCGCCTAAACCTCACCTAACCTAACCTAACCTCGCCTAAACCTCACCTAACCTAACCTAACCTCGCCTAAACCTCACCTAACCTAACCTAACCTCGCCTAAACCTCACCTAACCTAACCTAACCTCGCCTAAACCTCACCTAACCTAACCTAACCTCGCCTAAACCTCCCCTAACCTAACCTAACCTCGCCTAAACCTCACCTAACCTAACCTAACCTCGCCTAAACCTCACCTAACCTAACCTAACCTCACCTAAACCTCACCTAACCTAACCTAACCTCGCCTAAACCTCACCTAACCTAACCAAACCTCGCCTAAACCTCACCTAACCTAACCTAACCTCGCCTAAACCTCACCTAACCTAACCTCGCCTAAACCTCACCTAACCTAACCTAACCTCGCCTAAACCTCACCTAACCTAGCCTAACCTACCTATCCTAAAGTGTTTAAACTTTAAAATTGGCCTAGGGGGCCTAAATATAGGTCAAAATTAAAAAAAAATATACCGTTGAATCCGCAACGGCGAGACGAATCCAAATATGTAATAATATTGACAAGTCAAAATTCGACCAAAATCACCGATTTGCCTGGGCAAAAACCCAAGGTTTTTTGAGATTTTTTTTTCGATTCTGGGCGAACGGCTGGGCGGAAATGAAATCTAAGACCATGTCTAGAAGCAGCTCGGCGAGAAAAATCGAATGGCACCAAGTAGAATTCGCTAGGACTTATAGTTTGGGCTACAGAGGACTTTTAAAGTCCAAAAAACGGTCCCCTGGGCCCTCCAGGAAGCCCCGTCAAAATCTAAATCCTAAACTATTGGTCCGATTTTAATTCTGTTTGCGCCATTCGATTCAGCTTACCAAAGTGTACTTATGGTATAAATTTAAACAAAATCGGTTCATAAATAACTCGTCTATGGAATTTTTAAACTTTAAAAAAAGACGAGGGGCTAAAAAAGGCTATACGTGTATTATGGGGGGGGGGGGGGGGGGGGCGGAGCTGGGAGGGGGGGGAGGGAAGGAGGGGGTTGGGGCGGATAGGGAGGGGGTGGTAGGGAGGGGGTGGGGGCGGGAGGGGGCAGGGGTGAAGGGAAGGAAGGAGGGTAGGGAGGGGAGGGGAGGGGGGTAGGGTGGTAGCCGGGGTTAGGGGGAGGCGGGGAGTTAGGGGGGGTAGGGGGGTAGGGGGGCTCGTTGTTGGTTAACTCCCCCCCCCCCCCCACCCCCACCCCCACCCTCCTTCCTTCCCCGCACCCCCTGCCCCCTCCCGCCCCTACCCCCTCCCTACCACCCCCTCCCTACCACCCCTACCCCTCACTTAACCTAACCTAACCTTGCCTAAACCTCACCTAACCTAACCTAACCTCGCCTAAACCTCACCTAACCTAACCTCGCCTAAACCTCACCTAACCTAACCTAACCTCGCCTAAACCTCACCTAACCTAACCTAACCTACCTATCCTAAAGTGTTTAAACTTTAAAATAGGCCTAGGGGGACTAAAAATAGGTCAAAATTAAAAAAAAATATACCGTTGAATCCGCAACGGCGAGACGAATCCAAATATGTAATAATATTGACAAGGTCAAAATTCGTTCAAAATTTACCGATTTGCCGGGGCCTCCCAAACCCAAGGTTTTTTGAGATTTTTTTTTCGATTCTGGGCGAATGGCTGGGCGGAAATGAAATCTAAGACCATGTCTAGAAGCAGCTCGGCGAGAAAAATCGAATGGCACCAAGTAGAATTCCCTAGGACTTATAGTTTGGGCTACAGAGGACTTTTAAAGTCCAAAAAACGGTCCCCTGGGCCCTCCAGGAAGCCCCGTCAAAATCTAAATCCTAAACTAATGGTCCGATTTTAATTCTGTTTGCGCCATTCGATTCAGCTTGCCAAAAGTGTACTTATGGTATAAATTTAAACAAAATCGGTTCATAAATAACTCGTCTATGGAATTTTTAAACTTTAAAAAAAGACGAGGGGCTAAAAAAGGCTATACGTGTTTTATGGGGGGGCGGGAGGGGGGGCGGAGCTGGGAGGGGGGGGAGGGAAGGAGGGGGTTGGGGCGGATAGGGAGGGGGTGGTAGGGAGGGGGTGGGGGCGGGAGGGGGCAGGGGTGAAGGGAAGGAAGGAGGGTAGGGAGGGGAGGGGAGGGGGGTAGGGTGGTAGCCGGGGTTAGGGGGAGGCGGGGAGTTAGGGGGGGTAGGGTGGTAGGGGGGCTCGTTGTTGGTTAACTCCCCCCCCCCCCCCCCCCCCACCCTCCTACCTTCCCCGCACCCCCTGCCCCCTCCCGCCCCCACCCCCTCCCTACCACCCCCTCCCTACCACCCCTACCCCTCACTTAACCTAACCTAACCTCGCCTAAACCTCACCTAACCTAACCTAACCTCGCCTAAACCTCACCTAACCTAACCTCGCCTAAACCTCACCTAACCTAACCTAACCTCGCCTAAACCTCACCTAACCTAACCTAACCTACCTATCCTAAAGTGTTTAAACTTTAAAATAGGCCTAGGGGGACTAAAAATAGGTCAAAATTAAAAAAAAATATACCGTTGAATCCGCAACGGCGAGACGAATCCAAATATGTAATAATATTGACAAGGTCAAAATTCGTTCAAAATTTACCGATTTGCCGGGGCCTCCCAAACCCAAGGTTTTTTGAGATTTTTTTTTCGATTCTGGGCGAATGGCTGGGCGGAAATGAAATCTAAGACCATGTCTAGAAGCAGCTCGGCGAGAAAAATCGAATGGCACCAAGTAGAATTCCCTAGGACTTATAGTTTGGGCTACAGAGGACTTTTAAAGTCCAAAAAACGGTCCCCTGGGCCCTCCAGGAAGCCCCGTCAAAATCTAAATCCTAAACTAATGGTCCGATTTTAATTCTGTTTGCGCCATTCGATTCAGCTTGCTAAAAGTGTACTTATGGTATAAATTTAAACAAAATCGGTTCATAAATAACTCGTCTATGGAATTTTTAAACTTTAAAAAAAGACGAGGGGCTAAAAAAGGCTATACGTGTTTTATGGGGGGGCGGGGGGGGGGGGCGGAGCTGGGAGGGGGGGGAGGGAAGGAGGGGGTTGGGGCGGATAGGGAGGGGGTGGTAGGGAGGGGGTGGGGGGCGGGAGGGGGGAGGGGTGAAGGGAAGGAAGGAGGGTAGGGAGGGGAGGGGAGGGGGGTAGGGTGGTAGCCGGGGTTAGGGGGAGGCGGGGAGTTAGGGGGGGTAGGGTGGTAGGGGGGCTCGTTGTTGGTTAACTCCCCCCCCCCCCCCCCCCACCCCCACCCCCACCCTCCTTCCTTCCCCGCACCCCCTGCCCCCTCCCGCCCCCACCCCCTCCCTACCACCCCCTCCCTACCACCCCTACCCCCTTCCTTCCCTCCCGCCCCCCCCATAAAAAACGTTGCTAACGCAACGTTAGTTTTATAGCCTTTGCCCACCCGCCACCCCCACCACCACCCCTCGAAATTTCGTTGGCTATGTTAAAAAAATAGTGAAATATTGTGTTGTTGGCAACTGGTTTGTAGCCTGATTTTTACAAATGTGGCCAGCATTCTTACAAATGGAGCTACAGATATTTTAAAATATACTTTTTAGATGTATTTTGGCCTGCTGAGTCCAAATCTGACCTCCAAATTGGCCTAGCACGTTAATTTGAAGTACCCACCC
>CM064501.1:45503152-45555503 GCA_032716605.1 Paralithodes platypus
TTCCCGCCTAAATATAATAAATAGTTTTCCCGCCTAAATATAATAAATAGTTCCCGCCTAAATATAATAATAGTTCCCGCCTAATATAATAAATAGTTCCCGCCTAAATATAATAAATAGTTCCCGCCTAAATATAATAAATAGTTCCCGCCTAAATATAATAAATAGTTCCCGCCTAAATATAATAAATAGTTCCCGCCTAAATATAATAAATAGTTCCCGCCTAAATATAATAAATAGTTCCCGCCTAAATATAATAAATAGTTCCCGCCTAAATATAATAAATAGTTCCCGCCTAAATATAATAAATAGTTCCCGCCTAAATATAATAAATAGTTCCCGCCTAAATATAATAAATAGTTCCCGCCTAAATATAATAAATAGTTCCCGCCTAAATATAATAAATAGTTCCCGCCTAAATATAATAAATAGTTCCCGCCTAAATATAATAAATAGGCTGATGATTGTTAAGGGGGATATGAGCCGTCTTTCTGGCCCCCCTTCTTCCTCATGTTTAGCCCCATTGGTTTTGAGATTGCAGGACCGCCCCAATAGTTTGGTGATTCTAAAGAACTTTCGCCCCATTTCTGCCAATATTAAGACCTTATGTGCCATTTAGGTGTCGCTTTTCCTGGCGAGCGAATGCGAGCCTGTAATTTTAGAGGAACCGGCCGTTAGCCGGGACATTTTTCTACCGAAAAATGTACAAATGTATCTTCAAAAGGGGTCAAGGGAGTGTAATTTTAAGCTTGGTGGAGGTCTAGGGAACAAACTATAATCTTCCACTTAACCCAATCAGTACTGGTGATATACTCTTCATTATACTCTATTAGACTATTTTATTCAGCTTAGGAAGGACGTATGCCCATTGAATGTCTATAGACTATCTCAATTGATCCTTTTAGCTACCCGTCACCTGTACAGAAATGGTTAATATTAAATTCTGAAGTCGGTGCATCAGAGTTGCCAAGAAATATTGCCGGGAAAATGGTATATTGTTGTTAGATTATTATATGTTATTATGGCCACTTTAGTTACCCTTTTCATTCCCATGTATCTTACAGTGTAGAGGTTCTTTCTAAGCTGAATGAATCTATCAGCTAGATCAAATGAAGACTGTTTCTCTATCAAAACGAATAACATCCTACGACTATGAGAGAGAGAGAGAGAGAGAGAGAGAGAGAGCGCGCTTGTAGTTCCCCAGTCCCTAGCTTTCATGGGGTACAAATGACATATCGAGAACTATCTAAGGTGTTAGTTGATGGAGGTCTAGGGAACAAACATAAACTGACTCTTAAATTAAACATTAAACTGACTAAAATTGTCTACTACTAGCCAACATTCAAGGAAGAATGGCGTCCACGTATCATGAAAGGGTTAAGGTGGATGGTTAGTTTATCTGGACCCCCTTCTCCCTCATGTTTAGCCCCATTTGTTTTCAGATTATAAGACGTTAGGTCCATTAGTTTGGCGATTTTAAGACCTTTCACCACATTTCTTTGCCAATAATAAGTACAGTGGCGCTAATAAGTCATGTCTCAGCTGTCTTTACGTCTGACTCGCTCTGTTCTGTATTAATGTCTGTCAGATGTTGAATAGGATGGGTACGTGTAGGAATATGTTTGTATATCTCACTCAAAAAGAAGAAATCGTGCGTAAATATTACTGCTACCAATTATTGATCAAAACATAATTGGTGCTGATACATCATCAGTTTAACTAGGTTTCTGGTGGATTAATTATTTTAGCTGAACCTTTGAGGGGTGTAGGGCATATTTGTTTAGTCTATGGGTACATGTATGTATTTATTTGTTTAGTTTCCTCCCTAGATTCCATCAAGCTTAACAAATACACCCCCAAGAAACCCCCATTCGATATATATTTGTAAATTTTTTCGGTAGAAAAATGTCCCGGCCTTCCCTCCTAAAATTATAGGCTCGCTATCGCTCGCCAGGAAAAGTCGACACCTAAAGGACACGAAAACAAGGAAATGGGGCGAAACCCTTAAATACGCCAAAATTAATGGGATAAACGTCCTAAAATTTCATAACAAATGGGGCAACATATTCCAAAAATGTTGCCAGAAAAGTGTTGATCATGGAATGTTGACTATAAAAGCTCTCGTGTGATACCTAGGCTTTAGTTGAATCTCGTCTCGATGGACACGGCTAACGTGGACGTCCGCTGGTGATACCTTATAAAAGGTAAGCGGGATATAATTGACCCTAGAGAGCCTTCCAAAGCTATGTAAAATCGTCTAATGAGTGCCAAAATGGCATCAATTTACGAAAATATTTCATAGCCTGTGATAATAGTTTAGGGAGGAGGGAGGGGGGTATTGGCCGGGGGGGGGGGGGGGAGGGGGGGTGATAGTTTGAACGGAGTATGTGAGAGTTAATAGATCAATAGAGATAGTATCAACCTTAGAGCCAACTAAGCTAACTAAAGTCGCCTAATGATAGCCGGAGTGAAATTAAGATAGGGCATCAATAATAATAAAAAGTATGTGATCAAAGTTTATGGAGGAAGGAAGGAATATGAACACCAGTGGTATAGAAAAGTCTCTCATAAAAGTTCGTGGCCATCACCTTTTCGGATTATGGAAGTATATCTCTAGACAGGAATACTATATAAATATGATTATCTATATATCAACTACACAACTATATATATATACCATCTAATGACAAGCAAGTTCCATCCAAAAATCAATACAGAAAGTTACTAATTGCATAAATAAAACCATAGGGAATCCACGATTACTTAGGAGTGGGCTAATACTGTGCAGTGAGGTTAGGTTTAGAAGATGGTTGATTGAGATAGCCTTTACGCTTTTAATACTCACAGATCCTTCCTAAGCTGCATAAAACCGCCTAATAATAGTCTAAAAAACTGCTAAAACGTGTCAGAGCTTCAAAGGGTTAATGAACAGTGTGATAATGGAACTACTAATGATGAGGCAACTATAACCCCTTCTGTACCGGCGACGTCTTTTTCAATATATTCTTGCTATATATTTAGACGACTTTGTGCAGCTTAAGAGGGATCTGTGGTAGTAAAAAGGGTTAAGCGAGATAGTTTCAAGTCTGTATATTTGCTGGAGGTCCCTTTGAAACTGAATAAAATCATCTAAGGGGTCACCTCGCTTTTTTTTTTTATCTTTTTCTCCATTTCCCTGGCTTGTATCCATTCGGCCCCATTCAGCCAACTGTTTTAAGACGTTTATCCCCATCCAAGTGTTGACTCCTTCCTGGCGAGCGATAGCTAGCCAGCATTGTATGGAGAAAACCCGGCTTCGCCGGAGACATTTTTCTATCGAATAATGTACAAATTTAGCTTGCTGTCAAAACAAAAATATATACTGTATATGCTGGCTCGCTACCGCTCGCCAGGAAAATATTGACACCTGGATGGGGGTAAACATCTTAAAACAGTAGGCTGAATGGGGCCGCATGGATACAAACCAAAGAGAGAGGGAGAGAAAGAGAAAAAAAGCGAGGTGGGCTCCCTTAAGTGAGTAGTGCCTGTGCAAAGGGAAGTCAAAAGCTGTGGCCTAATTATATTGAATAATCTATAAACTGAAGGTGGACTGTTATACTTGGTTGATATTATTATTATTATCTTGGAGGAAGAGGTCTTTCATCAATTCATTTAGGTCTTTTAGTAACATATGTTTGACAAAGAGAATTCAATTGTCACTAGCGGTGACATCCTATTAAGTTTAGTTTGTCTGTGACCACATGATCTTGTATTTTATAAGTAATTTATTCTTTATTCACTCTTCAGTACAAGCTACAACACTCAGGAACGTTGTTGTTGAGGGGGAGTGTATTTGCGAGTGTGTGTATTTATATGTATGAATGTTTATGAAACTGGGTGATATTATAATAGGAATACATTATTTGGGAATGCAAACGTATCAGATATTTAGTTTAAGTTACTTTCACCCGCTGAATCCAATGCCACAAACATAATTCAAATCGGACCAATAGATTTAGGATTTCGTTTTGATTTGACCTCCAGAAACGCCCGAAATGAGCACGTTTTCAACTTTAAAAGTCTTCTGTAGCCCAAACTAAGAGTCCTAATTAATTCTACTTGGTGCCATTCGATTCCGCTCGTCCAACAGCGTCCATACGTGGTCGTAAATTCCATTTTCGACCAGCCCTCTTTGATGGTTAGTGCCATTATTTGTTTCTATTACTGCATTTAACTTTTTAAGTGAATCCTTCTACCAATGCATATTGGAAAGTGGTTTTTGTTGTTTAATCATACCTAAAATAACTTCTTATACTTTAATGTCATATTTTTTCTGGTTACTATGACAATTTTATTCAGGTTAGGAAGGACGTATATCCATTCAATGATTACAATGCATGGTTTAGCTATCATGTAGGCTTCACAAAATCGTACTTAAAGGGATGAGGTATTTGTATCAATGGGGACAAAATGGCGGAGTGGTCTTTAGGGAGGGTGGGGAGGTGGGGTAGTAGTAGTAGTATTCAGCACCAATAATTTTTAACTTTGATTTCTTGCGCTAAAATTAAATGATTTTATGCAGTTTAAGAAGGACCTAAGAGGACGTGTATTTTCGTCTAATGGCGAAAAATGTCCCGGGCTGGACCTTCTAGAATTTACTTGGTGGGGTAGGGGGGAATTGGAGGTGGGGGTAGGGAGGTAGGTGGAAAAAGGGGGTGGGGGGTGGGGGGGGGGGGGAGGACAGGGGATGGGTTCAGTCTGTGCTGGAACTCAGTGGGGGTGAGACGTGTGCTCGTGTTCTTAAAAGGGGGGTTAGGGTGTATTTATTGGTTTATTCATGCAGACCCCATTTAGTTTTTCGGTAGAAAATTGTGCTGGCTGAAGGCTGGTTTCCCCATATGTGGCCAGGACATCTAAATAGCACGAAAGGTCTAAATATAGACAAAAAAATGGGGAGAAAGGTCTTAAACATGCAGAGAGACGATTGGCCCTCCATGCAACAAACAGATCCCTTTCAAACCCAACCTGTGGTGAGTACTTACTTGGTTGGTGTTAAGAAGATGCTAGATAATAAATACCAATTCCATACTGTATTCTTTATATACTATTTAAGTTTAATTTCTTAGCTATAACTTATTAACCAGTGTGTGTGTGTGTGGTACCGGTACCCGGTGGAGGAGTGGGGAGGTGGGGTGGGGGAGAGAAAGTGTGTGTGTGTTGGGGGGGAAGGAGAACCAGTGGGGGAGAGAAATAGGGGGAGGAGCCCCTCTACAGTACATGTGCATGTATCAGTATATTTAACTGCCACAGGCGCTTAAGGAGGACCTATATATATAAGATAGTCTGTAGCAGTTTAATAGGTAAACATGGTTCAAGCTGAATAAAATCATCTAATAGTTTACCAGAATGTAATGAAAAGGACGTCACCGGTACTGTCTATCTATTGCCTGACGCCGCAATCCCCGAAGGGGTGGACACGAACGAACCGCCCCCATGCACCTCTGTCCCCAGTCATTCGACGCCCCTCCTCCCAACCCAGCACCGCCTTAATTCATATCCTCACTCCATCCTTCCATACCAAGTGATATTAGTGGGATCAAGAACGATAGGGAGCTTTAAGATAAAATTAGATAGGCATATGGACGAGACTATGTTATTGGAAGGATATTATATTTTTCAATTCCATCGCAATAGAAATGATTCATAGATTACAAAAAGTCCAAATAAAACTGTTATGTCTACAGGAGTTAGATAGATGCATTCGAGAGATAGATAGATAGAGAAAGAGAGTTGCAGAGGGGGAAGTGAGCGATAAACGAACTATTATGAGACGGACTTAATTGGTTCTGAAAAGACAAAGGAGAAATTTGTATGGACTCTTTTTCATGTTATTTTTTGTGTGCTGGAAGGAAAATATTGTTTTCAATTCCATCGCATTAGAAATGATTCATAGATTACAAAAAGTCCAAATAAGACATAGTTACGTTTATGTATAAGGGAGATAGATAGATGCATTAGAGAGATAAACAGATAGAGATAGAGAGAGAGTGGCTAGGGGCGAGCGAGCGATAAAATACCAACACACACACACACACACTAACATACATACATACATACATACAGACTGTACACTTTAAAAACCCCACATATCATTGGTCTTTCTTTAGGGGAGGGAGATGGGTGTGCCAGGTCAAGATTTTGGAGCTGAGCGATAATTAATGAAGAAAGGCATTTGATACAACGTAGTTTTTCAAATATATTCGTGCATTTCTTTGTATATCGTTCAACGGTTCGAGATTCGGCAATTTTGTTGACCCCCTTGACGTGTTTGATCGTTTATTCTGGCCACGCCTAGGTGACGCCTATAACAACCATCCCCCCTTAACCCCTTCTGTACCGGTGACGCCTATAACAACCATCCCCCCTTAACCCCTTCTGTAACGGTGACGCCTATAACAACCATCCCCCCTTAACCCCTTCTGTACCGGTGACGCTTATAACAACCATCCCCCCTTAACCCCTTCTGTACCGGTGACGCCTATAACAACCATCCCCCCTTAACCCCTTCTGTACCGGTGACGCCTATAACAACCATCCCCCCTTAACTCCTTCTGTACCGGTGACGCCTCTAACAACTATCCCCCCTTAACCCCTTCTGTACCGGTAACGCCTATAACAACCATCCCCCCTTAACCCCTTCTGTACCGGTGACGCCTATAAACAACCATCCCCCCTTAACCCCTTCTGTACCGGTGACGCCTATAACAACCATCCCCCCTTAACCCATTCTGTACCGGTGACGCCTATAAACAACCATCCCCCCTTAACCCCTTCTGTACCGGTGACGCCTATAACAACCATCCCCCCTTAACTCCTTCTGTACCGGTGACGCCTCTAACAACTATCCCCCCTTAACCCCTTCTGTACCGGTGACGCCTATAACAACCATCCCCCCTTAACCCCTTCTGTACCGGTGACGCCTATAACAACCATCCCCCCTTAACCCCTTCTGTACCGGTGACGCCTATAAACAACCATCCCCCCTTAACCCCTTCTGTACCGGTGACGCCTATAACAACCATCCCCCCTTAACCCATTCTGTACCGCCAAAATATACGTGTCGAGCTTCAAGGGGTTAAAATGGATGGTGTCATGGTGCTGAAGGGGTTAAGTATTTAGATACGGACGCGTGGGCCGGACATTTAAACATGGCCGCCCCCATGTGATATGTGATAAAATGACTGAAATATGTTGGATAGTTTCGATACATATTGATTGGGACAACAGACGACAGGGCAAGTTCAGTTCAAATTTGTCGATGTAAGATATGCGCATATTCATATAAAATCGAGTTTTTGTTGTACAAAGCTGGTCAAAGATTATAGTAATCAGTATGCATTGCCGATATAGGAAATTAATATCTAAAAACTGTATCGATCCTTAAATTATGTTTAAATGGAGCGTACACTGAACCGAAAATGTTGACCATTAGGTGATTTTGGCGCACAGACGAGAACATATTCGGCAAAAATAGAAGTTTTGATCGTACATTGATGATATACTAACCTGGAAAGCTAATGAAAAGTCCTAAATAGCGCGATTTAAAATATATCCACTGTCTCACATTTTATCGGTGAAAATGAGTGGGAGCGAAGAGGTGTGAAAAACATGGCCGACGGACATTTTCGATGGACGTAAGATGCGCATATGAAAATATTCATATAACATAGAGTTTTTGTCCTACAGAGCTGGTTCTTTGAAAATAATAATCTCTATTATTTGCCGATATACGTATTTAAAATCTGAAAACTGTATCGATCCTTAAATTATATTTAAATAGAGCGTTAAGTGAAGCGAAAATGTTGACCAGGAAAAAATATTAGTTGTGATCGTACATTAATGATTTAGATACCATTGGAAAGCTAATGATCTTCTTAAATATGTCCGCAACCTTATTATGCAGTATATATTTAACGGTAGTAGGGCTATAAGTGATTAATTAATTCAGTGATTTCATCAAATCACCTTTCTTATTCACATTAGTGCAATACAAACAAGTTATATAGGGTGAGTTGGGGAGGACATGTGGACGTAAAGTACAAATGCTCCCTTATCCATATATGTAGGTTTAGAATAGTTACCTTCTAATAGTAATACAAGAAAATGGGTTAGCTCAGATGCGCGAACGAGTTTTCTATGGACGACGCTTGGCTGATTTTATGGGTGACTTTTTTTTTTTTTTTTTCTTATGTTCGATATAATGTAGGCCTTTAATTACCAGTCTCTTGTGTTCATGTGTGGTGGCAAGGTATTGAGTATCGAAATATGTTCAGTTGTGATGTACCGAAATGATAAAACTGAATTTTACGAATTTCACGAAACATTAAGAATGTTTTGTTAATCTACAAGCCGTGAACTAGCTTCCCCCACCCCCCCTTTGAGTACCATCTATTCTAGCTATAATTAAACGATATTATGCAGCTTAGGAAGGATCTGTGGTAGTGAAAAGGGTTGTTCGTTGAGATAGTTTGAAAGCCTTAACATTACTAGAGGCCCTTCCTAAGCTGAATCTAATAGTTGTCAGAATAAGCTAAACAGAGACGTCCCTGGTACTGAACGGGTTTAACCCCTTCACCACCATTACGATATGTTCATCATATTCTGGTTACCAGTAGACGATTTTCTTTAGTTTGTAATCTACCTCAACAGCCTACCTCGCAAAAGGGATGAGGGAAAAAGGGGTCACCCCTTCAGCACCATGACGCCTGTTTACCTTGGATTATGGCTAAACGTAGAGGATTTTATGCAGTTTAAGAAGGACCTGTGTTACTAAGAAATCAAAGTTGTATTGACCCATTTGAATAATTGAGGTAGAATCATGAACCAAAGGAAATCGTCTAATGGTAACAGTTTAAGCAGGACCTATGTTACTAAGCGGGTTTGCGGAGATCATAATTATTTACCCATTTGAGTTGTTGAAATAATAATAAACTCAAGGAAACCGACATACTCCCTGACCCGCTGACATACTTCCTGACCCCCTGACATACTCCCTGACCCCCTGACATACTCCCTGACATACTCCCTGACCCCCTGACATACTCCCTGACCCCCGACATACTCCCTGACCCCCCGACATACTCCCTGACGCCCCGACATACTCCCTGACCCCCCGACATACTCCCTGACATACTCCCTGACATACTTCCTGACCCCCTGACATACTCCTGACCCCCTGACATACTCCCTGACCCCCTGACATACTCCCTGACCCCCTGACATACTCCCTGACCCCCTGACATACTCCCTGACCCCCTGACATACTCCCTGACCCCCCAGACATACTACCTGACTCTCTGACAGTCTAATGGTAACCAGAATATGACGAAAATTACGTAATAGGGGTGAAGGGGTTAACAAAAAGACTGAGGTAATTGGCAGGAGGGAGGAGGGGGGGAGGAGGGACGGGAGGCCCAGTCTGTCGTTGGGCGCGGTCAGAGGCGGGCGTGTGTTCTTCATTCAGTTTTGTTATTTGCGAAATGTTCGGCTATTAAGACTTTTTATCTTAATTTACTTTTTTTTCAAAGGGTAATTGACTTACGTAAGAAGGGGTTACTTTATATATTCGTTTCTATCTTTTTTATTACGTATTTGCTCCCTACACCAAGTCCGCAATTAACCTTAGAAAACAACATATAGACAATATAGCAACAATTGTTTTTGTTTTAACTGAGGAAATGCCATTTTTTTTCGGTTCTATTTGAGGCGGTTCTTAGGTTCGTTGCAAGTTGATAATAGGTGCAATGGAAAGCCTATACATATAGCTTCTATATGGCATGTATCTCATCTCTGCCGCTATAAGCATATAGACAATATAGCAACAATTGTTGATGTTTTAACTGAGGAAATGCAATTTTTTTACAGTTTCGGTTCTATTTGAAGCGGTTCTTAGGTTCGTTGCAAATTGATAATAGGTGCAATGGAAAGCCTATACATATTGCTTCTATATGGCATGTACCTCATCTCTGCCGCTATAAGCATATAGACAATATTGCAACAATTGTTGATGTTTTAACTGAGGAAATGCCATTTATTTACTGTTTCGGTTCTATTTGAGGCGGTTCTTAGGTTCGTTGCAAGTTGATAATACAATGGAAAGCCGTTACATATAGCTTCTATATAGCATGTATCTCATCTCTGCCGCTATAAGCATATAGACAATATAGCAACAATTGTTGATGTTTTAACTGAGGAAATGCCATTTTTTTACTGTTTCGGTTCTATTTGAGGCAAGGTTCTTAGGTTCGTTGCAAGTTGATAATAGGTGCAATGGAAAGCCTATACATATAGCTTCTATATGGCATGTATCTCATCTCTGCCGCTATAAGCATATAGACAATATAGCAACAATTGTTGATGTTTTAACTGAGGAAATGCCATTTTTTTACGGTTTCAGTAGAGGGGGGTGACAGGGGGGCAGCAGGTTCACGGACTCACAGGTGCAAGTTTCTCGGTTCCGGCCAAAGGCAAAAAGAACGGGGCCCGCCTGCCGGCGGGCCTTCCCAGTGCATAAAGTCGATCGATAGGGAGGGGCTACAGTAGAGGGGGGTGACAGGGGGGCAGCAGGTTCACGGACTCACAGGTGCAAGTTTCTCGGTTCCGGCCTAAGGCAAAAAGAACGGGGCCCGCCTGCCGGCGGGCCCTCCACTGACAGTGCATACAGTCGATCGATAGGGAGGGGCTACAGTAGAGGGGGGTGACAGGGGGGCAGCGGGCTCACAGGTGCAAGTTTCTCGGTTCTGGCCCAAGGGCAAAAAGAACGGGGCCCGCCTGCCGGCGGGCCCTCCACTGACAGTGCATACAGTCGATCGATAGGGAGGGGCTACAGTAGAGGGGACAGGGGAGCAGCAGGTTCGCGGGCTAACAGGTGCAAGTTTCTCGGTTCCGGCCCAAGGGCAAAAAGAACGGGGCCCGCCTGCCGGCGGGCCCTCCACTGACAGTGCATACAGTCGATGGATAGGGAGGGGCTACAGTAGAGGGGGGTGACAGGGGGACAGCAGGTGCGCGGGCTCACAGGTGCAAGTTTCTCGGTTCTGGCCCAAGGGCAAAAAGAACGGGGCCCCCCTGCCGGCGGGCCCTCCACCGGCAGTGCATACAGTCGATCGATAGGGAGGGGCTACAGTAGAGGGGGGTGACAGGGGGGCAGCAGGTTCGCGGGCTCACAGGTGCAAGTTTCTCGGTTCCGGCCCAAGGGCAAAAAGAACGGGGCCCGCCTGCCGGCGGGCCCTCCACTGACAGTGCATACAGTCGATCGATAGGGAGGGGCTACAGTAGAGGGGGGTGACAGGGGGCAGCAGGTTCGCGGGCTCACAGGTGCAAGTTTCTCGGTTCCGGCCCAAGGGCAAAAAGAACGGGGCCCGCCTGCCGGCGGGCCCTCCACTGACAGTGCATACAGTCGATCGATAGGGAGGGGCTACAGTAGAGGGGGGTGACAGGGGGGCAGCAGGTTCGCGGGCTCACAGGTGCAAGTTTCTCGGTTCCGGCCTAAGGCAAAAAGAACGGGGCCCGCCTGCCGGCGGGCCCTCCACTGACAGTGCATACAGTCGATCGATAGGGAGGGGACAGGGGAGCAGCAGGTTCGCGGGCTCACAGGTGCAAGTTTCTCGGTTCCGGCCCAAGGGCAAAAAGAACGGGGCCCGCCTGCCGGCGGGCCCTCCACTGACAGTGCATACAGTCGATCGATAGGGGGGGGACAGGGGGGCAGCAGGTTCGCGGGCTCACAGGTGCAAGTTTCTCGGTTCCGGCCCAAGGGCAAAAAGAACGGGGCCCGCCTGCCGGCGGGCCCTCCACTGACAGTGCATACAGTCGATCGATAGGGAGGGGCTACAGTAGAGGGGGTGGGCAGGGGGTCGGCAGGTACGCGGGCTCACAGGTGCAAGTTTCTCGGTTCCGGCCTAAGGCAAAAAGACGGGGCCCTGCCTGCCGGCGGGCCCTCCAAGTGCATACAGTCGATCGGTAGGGAGGGGCTACAGTAGAGGGGGGTGACAGGGGGGCAGCAGGTTCGCGGGCTCACAGGTGCAAGTTTCTCGGTTCCGGCCAAAGGCAAAAAGAACGGGGCCCGCCAACCGGCGGGCCCTCCCAGTGCATACAGTCGATCGATAGGGAGGGGCTACAGTAGAGGGGGGTGACAGGGGGGCAGCAGGTTCACGGACTCACAGGTGCAAGTTTCTCGGTTCCGGCCTAAGGCAAAAAGAACGGGGCCCGCCTGCCGGCGGGCCCTCCACTGACAGTGCATACAGTCGATCGATAGGGAGGGGGGTGACAGGGGGGCAGCGGGCTCACAGGCGCAAGTTTCTCGGTTCTGGCCCAAGGGCAAAAAGAACGTGGCCCGCCTGCCAGCGGGCCCTCCACTGACAGTGCATACAGTCGATCTATAGGGAGGGGCTACAGTACAGGGGGGTGACAGGGGGGCAGCAGGTTCGCGGGCTCACAGGTGCAAGTTTCTCGGTTCCGGCCCAAGGGCAAAAAGAACGGGGCCCGCCAACCGGCGGGCCCTCCCAGTGCATACAGTCGATCGATAGGGAGGGGCTACAGTAGAGGGGGATAACAGGGGGGCAGCAGGTTCGCGGGCTCACAGGTGCAAGTTTCTCGGTTCCGGCCCAAGGGCAAAAAGAACGAGGTCCGCCTGCCGGCGGGCCCTCCACTGACAGTGCATACAGTCGATGGATAGGGAGGGGCTACAGTAGAGGGGGGTGACAGGGGGGCAGCAGGTTTGCGGGCTCACAGGTGCAAGTTTCTCGGTTCCGGCCCAAGGGCAAAAAGAACGGGGCCCGCCTGCCGGCGGGCCCTCCACTGACAGTGCATACAGTCGATCGATAGGGAGGGGCTACAGTACAGAGGGGTGACAGGGGGGCAGCAGGTTCGCGGACTCACAGGTGCAAGTTTCTCGGTTCCGGCCCAAGGGCAAAAAGAACGGGGCCCGCCTGCCGGCGGGCCCTCCACTGACAGTGCATACAGTCGATCGATAGGGAGGGGACAGGGGAGCAGCAGGTTCGCGGGCTCACAGGTGCAAGTTTCTCGGTTCCGGCCCAAGGGCAAAAAGAACGGGGCCCGCCTACCGGCGGCCCCTCGACTGACAGTGCATACAGTCGATCGATAGGGAGGGGCTACAGTAGAGGGGGTGACAGGGGAGCAGCAGGTTCGCGGGCTAACAGGTGCAAGTTTCTCGGTTCCGGCCCAAGGGCAAAAAGAACGGGGCCTGCCTGCCGGCGGGCCCTCCAAGTGCATACAGTCGATCGGTAGGGAGGGGCTACAGTAAAGTGGGGTGACAGGGGGGCAGCAGGTTCGCGGGCTCACAGGTGCAAGTTTCTCGGTTCCGGCCCAAGGGCAAAAAGAACGGGGCCCGCCAACCGGCGGGCCCTCCCAGTGCATACAGTCGATCGATAGGGAGGGGCTACAGTAGAGGGGGATAACAGGGGGGCAGCAGGTTCGCGGGCTCACAGGTGCAAGTTTCTCGGTTCCGGCCCAAGGGCAAAAAGAACGGGGCCCGCCTGCCGGCGGGCCCTCCACTGACAGTGCATACAGTCGATCGATAGGGAGGGGCTACAGTAGAGGGGGGTGACAGGGGGGCAGCGGGCTCACAGGTGCAAGTTTCTCGGTTCCGGCCCAAGGGCAAAAAGAACGGGGCCCGCCAACCGGCGGGCCCTCCCAGTGCATACAGTCGATCGATAGGGAGGGGCTACAGTAGAGGGGGGTGACAGGGGGGCAGCAGGTTCGCGGGCTCACAGGTGCAAGTTTCTCGGTTCCGGCCCAAGGGCAAAAAGAACGGGGCCCGCCAACCGGCGGGCCCTCCCAGTGCATACAGTCGATCGATAGGGAGGGGCTACAGTAGAGGGGGATAACAGGGGGGCAGCAGGTTCGCGGGCTCACAGGTGCAAGTTTCTCGGTTCCGGCCCAAGGGCAAAAAGAACGGGGCCGGGCTGGGGCGGGGCCTCCCCTTACAATGCATACAGTCGATCGATAGGGAGGGGCTACAGTAGAGGGGGATAACAGGGGGGCAGCAGGTTCGCGGGCTCACAGGTGCAAGTTTCTCGGTTCCGGCCCAAGGGCAAAAAGAACGAGGTCCGCCTGCCGGCGGGCCCTCCACTGACAGTGCATACAGTCGATCGATAGGGAGGGGCTACAGTAGAGGGGGGTGACAGGGGGGCAGCAGGTTTGCGGGCTCACAGGTGCAAGTTTCTCGGTTCCGGCCCAAGGGCAAAAAGAACGGGGCCCGCCTACCGGCGGCCCCTCCACTGACAGTGCATACAGTCGATCGATAGGGAGGGGCTACAGTACAGAGGGGTGACAGAGGAGCAGCAGGTTCGCGGGCTCACAGGTGCAAGTTTCTCGGTTCCGGCCCAAGGGCAAAAAGAACGGGGCCCGCCTGCCGGCGGGCCCTCCACTGACAGTGCATACAGTCGATCGATAGGGAGGGGCTACAGTAGAGGGGGGTGACAGGGGGGCAGCAGGTTCGCGGGCTCACAGGTGCAAGTTTCTCGGTTCCGGCCCAAGGGCAAAAAGAACGGGGCCCGCCTGCGGCGGGCCCTCGACTTACAGTGCATACAGTCGATCGATAGGGAGGGGCTACAGTAGAGGGGAGTGACAGGGGGGCAGCAGGTTCGCGGGCTCACAGGTGCAAGTTTCTCGGTTCCGGCCCAAGGGCAAAAAGAACGGGGCCCGCCTGCCGGCGGGCCCTCCATTGACAGTGCATACAGTCGATCGATAGGGAGGGGCTACAGTAGAGGGGAGTGACAGGGGGAGCAGGGTCGCGGGCTCACATGTGCAAGTTTCTCGGTTCCGGCCCCAAGGGCAAAAAGAACGGGGCCCGCCTGCCGGCGGGCCCTCCACTGACAGTGCATACAGTCGATGGATAGGGAGGGGCTACAGTAGAGGGGGGTGACAAGGGGGCAGCAGGTTCACGGGCTCAAAGGTGCAAGTTTCTCGTTTCCGGCCCAAGGGCAAAAAGAAAGGGGCCCGCCTGCCGGCGGGCCCTCCTCTGACAGTGTATACAGTCGATCGATAGGGAGGGGCTACAGTAGAGGGGGGTGACAGGGGGGTAGCAGGTTCGCGGGCTCACAGGCGCAAGTTTCTCGGTTCCGGCCCAAGGGCAAAAAAACGGGGCCCGCCTGCCGGCGGGCCCTCCACTGACAGTGCATACAGTCGATCGATAGGGAGGGGCTACAGTAGAGGGGGTGACAGGGGGCAGCAGGTTCGCGGCCTCACAGGAGCAAGTTTCTCGGTGCCGGCCAAGGGCAAAAAGAACGGGGCCCGCCTGCCGGGGGCCCTACCCAGTGCATAAAGTCGATCGATAGGGAGGGGCTACAGTAGAGGGGGGTGTCAGGTGGGCAGCAGGTTTGCGGGCTCACAGGTGCAAGTTTCTCGGTTCCGGCCCAAGGGCAAAAAGAACGGGGCCCGCCTGCCGGCGGGCCCTCCACTGACAGTGCATACAGTCGATCGATAGGGAGGGGCTACAGTAGAGGGGGGTGACAGGGGGGCAGCAGGTTCGCGGGCTCACAGGTGCAAGTTTCTCGGTTCCGGCCTAAGGCAAAAAGAACGGGGCCAGCCAACCGGCGGGCCCTCCCAGTGCATACAGTCGATCGATAGGGAGGGGCTACAGTAGAGGGGGGTGACAGGGGGGCAGCAGGTTCGCGGGCTCACAGGTGCAAGTTTCTCGGTTCCGGCCCAAGGGCAAAAAGAACGGGGCCCGCCAACCGGCGGGCCCTCCCAGTGCATACAGTCGATCGATAGGGAGGGGCTACAGTAGAGGGGGATAACAGGGGGGCAGCAGGTTCGCGGGCTCACAGGTGCAAGTTTCTCGGTTCCGGCCCAAGGGCAAAAAGAACGAGGTCCGCCTGCCGGCGGGCCCTCCACTGACAGTGCATACAGTCGATGGATAGGGAGGGGCTACAGTAGAGGGGGATGACAGGGGGGCAGCAGGTTCGCGGTCTAACAGGTGCAAGTTTCTCGGTTCCGGCCCAAGGGCAAAAAGAACGGGGCCCGCCTGCGGCGGGCCCTCCACTGACAGTGCATACAGTCGATCGATAGGGAGGGGCTACAGTAGAGGGGGGTGACAGGGGGGCAGCAGGTTTGCGGGCTCACAGGTGCAAGTTTCTCGGTTCCGGCCCAAGGGCAAAAAGAACGGGGCCCGCCTACCGGCGGCCCCTCCACTGACAGTGCATACAGTCGATCGATAGGGAGGGGCTACAGTACAGAGGGGTGACAGAGGGGCAGCAGGTTCGCGGGCTCACAGGTGCAAGTTTCTCGGTTCCGGCCCAAGGGCAAAAAGAACGGGGCCCGCCTGCCGGCGGGCCCTCCACTGACAGTGCATACAGTCGATCGATAGGGAGGGGACAGGGGAGCAGCAGGTTCGCGGGCTAACAGGTGCAAGTTTCTCGGTTCCGGCCCAAGGGCAAAAAGAACGGGGCCCGCCTGCGGCGGGCCCTCCAATGACAGTGCATACAGTCGATCGATAGGGAGGGGCTACAGTAGAGGGGGGTGACAGGGGGGCAGCAGGTTCGCGGGCTCACAGGTGCAAGTTTCTCGGTTCCGGCCCAAGGGCAAAAAGAACGGGGCCCGCCTGCCGGCGGGCCCTCCACTGACAGTGCATACAGTCGATCGATAGGGAGGGGCTACAGTAGAGGGGGGTGACAGGGGGGCAGCAGGTTCGCGGGCTCACAGGTGCAAGTTTCTCGGTTCCGGCCCAAGGGCAAAAAGAACGGGGCCCGCCTGCCGGCGGGCCCTCCACTGACAGTGCATACAGTCGATCGATAGGGAGGGGCTACAGTAGAGGGGGGTGACAGGGGGGCAGCAGGTTCGCGGGCTCACAGGTGCAAGTTTCTCGGTTCCGGCCCAAGGGCAAAAAGAACGGGGCCCGCCTGCCGGCGGGCCCTCCACTGACAGTGCATACAGTCGATCGATAGGGAGGGGCTACAGTAGAGGGGGGTGACAGGGGGAGCAGCAGGTTCGCGGGCTCACAGGTGCAAGTTTCTCGGTTCCGGCCCAAGGGCAAAAAGAACGGGGCCCGCCTGCCGGCGGGCCCTCCACTGACAGTGCATACAGTCGATCGGTAGGGAGGGGCTACAGTAAAGTGGGGTGACAGGGGGGCAGCAGGTTCGCGGGCTCACAGGTGCAAGTTTCTTGGTTCAGGACCAAGGGCAAAAAGAACGGGGCCCGCCTACCGGCGGGCCCTCCACTGACAGTGCATACAGTCGATCGATAGGGAGGGGCTACAGTAGAGGGGGATGACAGGGGGGGCAGCAGGTTCGCGGGCTCACATGTGCAAGTTTCTCGGTTCCGGCCCAAGGGCAAAAAGAACGGGGCCCGCCTGCGGCGGGCCCTCCACTGACAGTGCATACAGTCGATCGATAGGGAGGGGACAGGGGAGCAGCAGGTTCGCGGGCTAACAGGTGCAAGTTTCTCGGTTCCGGCCCAAGGGCAAAAAGAACGGGGCCCGCCTGCCGGCGGGCCCTCCACTGACAGTGCATACAGTCGATCGATAGGGAGGGGCTACAGTAGAGGGGGGTGACAGGGGGGCAGCAGGTTCGCGGGCTCACAGGTGCAAGTTTCTCGGTTCCGGCCCAAGGGCAAAAAGAACGGGGCCCGCCTGCGGCGGGCCCTCGACTTACAGTGCATATAGTCGATCGATAGGGAGGGGCTACAGTACAGGGGGGTGACAGGGGGGCAGCAGGTTCGCGGGCTCACAGGTGCAAGTTTCTCGGTTCCGGCCCAAGGCCAAAAAGAACGGGGCCAGCCAACCGGCGGGCCCTCCCAGTGCATACAGTCGATCGATAGGGAGGGGCTACAGTAGAGGGGGGTGACAGGGGGGCAGCAGGTTCGCGGGCTCACAGGTGCAAGTTTCTCGGTTCCGGCCTAAGGCAAAAAGAACGGGGCCCGCCTGCCGGCGGGCCCTCCACTGACAGTGCATACAGTCGATCGATAGGGAGGGGCTACAGTAGAGGGGGGTGACAGGGGGGCAGCGGGCTCACAGGTGCAAGTTTCTCAGTTCCGGCCCAAGGGCAAAAAGAACAGGGTCCGCCTGCCGGTGGGCCCTTCCAGTGCATACAGTCGATCGATAGGGAGGGGCTACAGTACAGGGGGGTGACAGGGGGGCAGCAGGTTCGCGGGCTCACAGGTGCAAGTTTCTCGGTTCCGGCCCAAGGGCAAAAAGAACGGGGCCCGCCAACCGGCGGGCCCTCCCATTGCATACTTATCTTCTTATCTTCATAACAGAAAAATACGTGTAATGGTAGATGGCCTTTATTCTCAATTTCACTCAATAAATGCTGGTGTTCCCCAGGGAATCAGTTTTGGCCCCAACTCTGTTCCTCATTCATATCAATGATCTCATATCTACCACTCATAATCCAATACATTCCTACGCAGATGACTCAACACTCCACAGTTCCTTCACATTTACCAATTCTTTCACCCAACCCGATCTTATAAATTCAAAAATAAACACTGCAATTTCGTCTGAACCCAGGACCTTTCTAGAAATTAATGAATGGGGACAGAGAATCTAGTTTCCTTTATGCACAGAAAACCAAGTACATTCAATTTTCTAACCGACAGAATCTCACTGACTCCCATATATTTTTAATGATGTCAATATTCCTACTTCCCCTAGTATTGACATTCTCGGTGTAACATTAACTACTAACTTGAGTTGGACACATATGTTAGAAGCATTGCTAAAGAATGCCTCTAAAAAACTGGGACTCCTGTACAGAGTTCGAGAATTCTTCACTGACGAGCAGTTGGCCGTAATATATAAAAGTCATGTGCGCTCTCAGATGGATTACTGTTCACCTCTGTGGGGTGGAAGTGGAGTGGTTGCATGAGGCAGTTGGACAAAATTCAAAATAAAGCTATTAGATTAATCAATAACCCTGCAATCACACAGGACCTTCCTACATTAGCCATACGAAGAAACGTTGCATCCCTTGCATTATTCTACAGATATTTTCACAGCAATTGTTCCGAGGAACTTGCTTCGATTGTGCCGCCTCTCCACATCTTTCCCCGTAGAACTAGGGCAGCTGAGAGCGCCCATGAATTTACACTTTCTCCTCCACAATGCAGAACTTCTGCTTATCAGAATTCATTTATCCCCAGAGCTACTACTCTTTGGAATTCACTTCCCTCGAATTGCTTTCCACAAACTTACAATCAACAAATGTTTAAATCCACTTGTTACAAACATTTTATGAATGGAGGATGCCTAGCACATGGACCTTTTTGTTTTATCTGTGTTTTTCCTTCCTCCGTTCATTGTCTCTTAAAAAAAAAAAAAAAATAAATACAGTCGATCGATAGGGAGGGGCTACAGTAGAGGGGGGTGACAGGGGGGCAGCAGGTTTGCGGGCTCACAGGTGCAAGTTTCTCGGTTCCGGCCCAAGGGCAAAAAGAACGGGGCCTGCCTGCCGGCGGGCCCTCCAAGTGCATACAGTCGATCGATAGGGAGGGGCTACAGTAAAGGGGGGTGACAGGGGGGCAGCAGGTTCGCGGGCTCACAGGTGCAAGTTTCTCGGTTCCGGCCCAAGGGCAAAAAGAACGTGGCCCGCCTGCCGGCGGGCCCTCCACTGACAGTGCATACAGTCGATCGATAGGGAGGGGCTACAGTAGAGGGGGATGACAGGGGGGCAGCAGGTTCGCGGGCTCACAGGTGCAAGTTTCTCGGTTCCGGCCCAAGGGCAAAAATAACGGGGCCCGCCGCCCTCCACTGACAGTGCATACAGTCGATCGATAGGGAGGGGACAGGGGAGCAGCAGGTTCGCGGGCTAACAGGTGCAAGTTTCTCGGTTCCGGCCCAAGGGCAAAAAGAACGGGGCCCGCCTGCCGGCGGGCCCTCCACTGACAGTGCATACAGTCGATCGATAGGGAGGGGCTACAGTAGAGGGGGGTGACAGGGGGGCAGCAGGTTCGCGGGCTCACAGGTGCAAGTTTCTCGGTTCCGGCTCAAGGGCAAAAAGAACGGGGCCCGCCTGCCGGCGGGCCTTCCCAGTGCATAAAGTCGATCGATAGGGAGGGGACAGGGGAGCAGCAGGTTCGCGGGCTAACAGGTGCAAGTTTCTCGGTTCCGGCCCAAGGGCAAAAAGAACGGGCCTGCGGCGGGCCCTCGACTGACAGTGCATACAGTCGATGGATAGGGAGGGGCTACAGTAGAGGGGGGTGACAAGGGGGCAGCAGGTTCACGGGCTCACAGGTGCAAGTTTCTCGTTTCCGGCCCAAGGGCAAAAAGAACGGGGCCCGCCTGCCGGCGGGCCCTCCCAGTGCATACAGTCGATCGGTAGGGAGGGGCTACAGTAGAGGGGGGTGACAAGGGGGCAGCAGGTTCACGGGCGCAAGATTCTCGGTTCCGGCTCAAGGGCAAAAAGAACGGGGCCTGCCTGCCGGCGGGCCCTCCACAGTGCATACAGTCGATCGGTAGGGAGGGGCTACAGTAGAGGGGTGACAGGGGGGCAGCAGGTTCGCGGGCTCACAGGTGCAAGTTTCTCGGTTCCGGCCCAAGGGCAAAAAGAACGGGGCCCGCCTGCCGGCGGGCCCTCCACTGACAGTGCATACAGTCGATCGATAGGGAGGGGCTACAGTAAAGGGGGGTGACAGGGGGGCAGCAGGTTCGCGGGATCACAGGTGCAAGTTTCTCGGTTCCGGCCCAAGGGCAAAAAGAACGGGGCCCGCCCACCGCCGGACCCTCGACTGACAGTGCATACAGTCGATCGATAGGGAGGGGCTACAGTAGAGGGGGGTGACAGGGGGGGCAGCAGGTTCGCGGGCTCACAGGTGCAAGTTTCTTGGTTCCGGCCCAAGGGCAAAAAGAACGGGGCCCGCCTGCCGGCGGGCCCTCCACTGACAGTGCATACAGTCGATCGATAGGGAGGGGCTACAGTAGAGGGGTGCCAGAGGGGGGCAGCAGGTTCGCGGGCTCACAGGTGCAAGTTTCTCGGTTCCGGCCCAAGGGCAAAAAGAACGGGGCCCGCCTGCCGGCGGGCCCTCCACTGACAGTGCATACAGTCGATCGATAGGGAGGGGCTACAGTGGGGGGTGACAGGGGGCAGCAGGTTCGCGGGCTCACAGGTGCAAGTTCTCTATACAGTCGATAGGGAGGGGCTACAGTAGAGGGGGTGATAGGGGGGGCAGCAGGTTCGCGGGCTCACAGGTGCAAGTTTCTCGGTTCCGGCCCAAGGGCAAAAAGAACGGGGCCCGCCTGCCGGCGGGCCCTCCACTAAGTTTCTCGGTTCCGGCCCAAGGGCAAAAAGAACGGGGCCCGCCTGCGGCGGGCCCTCGACTTACAGTGCATACAGTCGATCGATAGGGAGGGGCTACAGTAGAGGGGGATGACAGGGGGGCAGCAGGTTCGCGGGCTCACAGGTGCAAGTTTCTCGGTTCCGGCCCAAGGGCAAAAAGAACGGGGCCCGCCTGCCGGCGGGCCCTCCACTGACAGTGCATACAGTCGATCGATAGGGAGGGGCTACAGTAGAGGGGGGTGACAGGGGGGCAGCGGGCTCACAGGCGCAAGTTTCTCAGTTCCGGCCCAAGGGCAAAAAGAACGGGGTCCGCCTGCCGGTGGGCCCTCCCAGTGCATACAGTCGATCGATAGGGAGGGGCTACAGTAGAGGGGGGTGACAGGGGGGCAGCAGGTTCGCGGGCTCACAGGTGCAAGTTTCTCGGTTCCGGCCCAAGGGCAAAAAGAACGGGGCCCGCCTGCGGCGGGCCCTCGACTTACAGTGCATATAGTCGATCGATAGGGAGGGGCTACAGTACAGGGGGGTGACAGGGGGGCAGCAGGTTCGCGGGCTCACAGGTGCAAGTTTCTCGGTTCCGGCCCAAGGGCAAAAAGAACGGGGCCCGCCAACCGGCGGGCCCTCCCAGTGCATACAGTCGATCGATAGGGAGGGGCTACAGTAGAGGGGGGTGACAGGGGGGCAGCAGGTTCGCGGGCTCACAGGTGCAAGATTCTCGGATCCGGCTCAAGGGCAAAAAGAACGGGGCCTGCCTGCCGGCGGGCCCTCCAAGTGCATACAGTCGATCGGTAGGGAGGGGCTACAGTAGAGGGGGGTGACAGGGGGGCAGCAGGTTCGCGGGATCACAGGCGCAAGTTTCTCGGTTCCGTCCAAGGGCAAAAAGAACGGGGCCCGCCTGCCGGCAGGCCCTCCACTGACAGTGCATACAGTCGATCGATAGGGAGGGGCTACAGTAGAGGGGGGTGACAGGGGGGCAGCAGGTTCGCGGGATCACAGGCGCAAGTTTCTCGGTTCCGGCCCAAGGGCAAAAAGAACGGGGCCCGCCTGCGGCGGGCCCTCCACTGACAGTGCATACAGTCGATCGATAGGGAGGGGCTACAGTAGAGGGGGATGACAGGGGGGCAGCAGGTTCGCGGGCTCACAGGTGCAAGTTTCTCGGTTCCGGCCCAAGGGCAAAAAGAACGGGGCCCGCCTGCCGGCGGGCCCTCCACTGACAGTGCATACAGTCGATCGATAGGGAGGGGACAGGGGAGCAGCAGGTTCGCGGGCTAACAGGTGCAAGTTTCTCGGTTCCGGCCCAAGGGCAAAAAGAACGAGGTCCGCCTGCCGGCGGGCCCTCCACTGACAGTGCATACAGTCGATGGATAGGGAGGGGCTACAGTAGAGGGGGGTGACAGGGGGGCAGCAGGTTTGCGGGCTCACAGGTGCAAGTTTCTCGGTTCCGGCCCAAGGGCAAAAAGAACGGGGCCCGCCTACCGGCGGCCCCTCCACTGACAGTGCATACAGTCGATCGATAGGGAGGGGCTACAGTACAGAGGGGTGACAGAGGAGCAGCAGGTTCGCGGGCTCACAGGTGCAAGTTTCTCGGTTCCGGCCCAAGGGCAAAAAGAACGGGGCCCGCCTGCCGGCGGGCCCTCCACTGACAGTGCATACAGTCGATCGATAGGGAGGGGACAGAGGAGCAGCAGGTTCGCGGGCTAACAGGTGCAAGTTTCTCTGTTCCGGCCCAAGGGCAAAAAGAACGGGGCCCGCCTGCGGCGGGCCCTCGACTTACAGTGCATACAGTCGATCGATAGGGAGGGGCTACAGTAGAGGGGGATGACAGGGGGGCAGCAGGTTCGCGGGCTCACAGGTGCAAGTTTCTCGGTTCCGGCCCAAGGGCAAAAAGAACGAGGTCCGCCTGCCGGCGGGCCCTCCACTGACAGTGCATACAGTCGATGGATAGGGAGGGGCTACAGTAGAGGGGGGTGACAGGGGGGCAGCAGGTTTGCGGGCTCACAGGTGCAAGTTTCTCGGTTCCGGCCCAAGGGCAAAAAGAACGGGGCCCGCCTGCCGGCGGGCCTTCCCAGTGCATAAAGTCGATCGATAGGGAGGGGCTACAGTAGAGGGGGGTGACAGGGGGGCAGCAGGTTCACGGGCTCACAGGTGCAAGTTTCTCGGTTCCGGCCCAAGGGCAAAAAGAACGGGGCCCGCCTGCCGGCGGGCCCTCCACTGACAGTGCATACAGTCGATCGATAGGGAGGGGCTACAGTAGAGGGGGGTGACAGGGGGGCAGCGGGCTCACAGGCGCAAGTTTCTCAGTTCCGGCCCAAGGGCAAAAAGAACGGGGTCCGCCTGCCGGTGGGCCCTTCCAGTGCATACAGTCGATCTATAGGGAGGGGCTACAGTACAGGGGGGTGACAGGGGGGCAGCAGGTTCGCGGGCTCACAGGTGCAAGTTTCTCGGTTCCGGCCCAAGGGCAAAAAGAACGGGGCCTGCCTGCCGGCGGGCCCTCCAAGTGCATACAGTCGATCGGTAGGGAGGGGCTACAGTAAAGTGGGGTGACAGGGGGGCAGCAGGTTCGCGGGCTCACAGGTGCAAGTTTCTCGGTTCCGGCCCAAGGGCAAAAAGAACGGGGCCCGCCGCCCTCCACTGACAGTGCATACAGTCGATCGATAGGGAGGGGCTACACTAGAGGGGGGTAACAGGGGGCAGCAGGTTCGCGGGCTAACAGGTGCAAGTTTCTCAGTTCCGGCCCAAGGGCAAAAAGACTTACAGTGCATACAGTCGATCGATAGGGAGGGGCTACAGTAGAGGGGGATGACAGGGGGGCAGCAGGTTCGCGGGCTCACAGGTGCAAGTTTCTCGGTTCCGGCCCAAGGGCAAAAAGAACGGGGCCCGCCTGCCGGCGGGCCCCGTTCTTTTTGCCCTTGGGCCGGAACCAAGAAACTTGCACCTGTGAGCCCGCGAACCTGCTGCTCCTCTGTCACCCCTCTGTACTGTAGCCCCTCCCTACCGATCGACTGTATGCACTTGGAGGGCCCGCCGGCAGGCAGGCCCCGTTCTTTTTTCCCTTGAGCCGGAACCGAGAAACTTGCGCCTGTGATCCCGCGAACCTGCTGCCCCCCTGTCACCCCACTTTACTGTAGCCCCTCCATACCGATCGACTGTATGCACTTGGAGGGCCCGCCGGCAGGCAGGCCCCGTTCTTTTTTCCCTTGAGCCGGAACCGAGAATCTTGCACCTGTGAGCCCGTGAACCTGCTGCCCCCTTGTCACCCCCCTCTACTGTAGCCCCTCCCTACCGATCGACTGTATGCACTGGGAGGGCCCGCCGGCAGGCGGGCCCCGTTCTTTTTGCCCTTGGGGCCGGAACCGAGAAACTTGCACATGTGAGCCCGCGACCTGCTGCCCCCCCTGTCATCCCCCTCTGCCGCTATAAGCATATAGACAATATAGCAACAATTGTTGATGTTTTAACTGAGGAAATGCCATTTTTTTACTGTTTCGGTTCTATTTTATGCGGTACTTAGGTTCGTTGCAATTTGATAATAGGTGCAATGGAAAGCCTATACATATAGCTTCTATATGGCATGTATCTCATCTCTGCCACTATAAGCATAGACAATATAGCAACAATTGTTGATGTTTTAACCGAGGAAATACAATTTTTTTAATGTTTCGGTCCTATTTGCGGCGGTTCTTAAAACGTTGCAAGTTGATAATAGGTTCAATGGAAAGCCTATACATCTAGCTTCTATATGGCATGCATCTCATCTCTGCCGCTATAAGTATATAGACAATATAACAACAATTGTTGATGTTTTAACTGAGGAAATGCCATTTGTTTACGGTTTCGGTTCTATTTGAGGCGGTTCTTAGGTTCGTTGCAAGTTGATAATAGGTCCAATGGAAAGCCTTTACATATAGCTTCTATATGGAATGTATCTCATCTCTGCCGCTATAAGCATATAGACAATATAGCAACAATTGTTGATGTTTTAACTGAGGAAATGCCATTTTTTTACGGTTTCGGTTCTATGAGAGGCTTAGGTTCGTTGCAAGTTGATAATAGGAAAGCCTATACATATAGCTTCTAGATGGCATGTATCTCATCTCTGCCACTATAAGCATATAGACAATATAGCAACAATTGTTGATGTTTTAACTGAGGAAATGCAATTTTTTTACGGTTTCGGTTCTATTAGAGGCGGTTCTTGGTTCGTTGCAAGTTGGGTTCAATTGAAAGCCTATACACATAGCTTATATATAGCATGTATCTCATCTCTTCCACTATAAGCATATAGACAATATAGCAACAATTGTTGAAGTTTTAAGAAGATATAGCCCAGAGCTTAAATTATCCGAATAAGGAATAAAGAACAGGGAACCAAGTTCAGCCGGTTTATATAGTATATATCATGTTCTGCTTGATGAGGCTCCCATTTCTCAGTGCCTTATATAATTGATGATGTTCTTCCTTGTCGGCTACTGTTGCTCACGTTACACAATATATTAAACGGACTATTCACAATTGCTACCATAAGCTGCATACGGCATAATTATGGAAAGGGGTTAGTCTAGAGTTACGGCTTCTTTTGTTTTCAGTGTTTGTGTGTTGTGCATAGACTTGCACCGACAGGGACTCCTCCTGTGCCAGATCTCGGGTTACTTGTTGTTTATTGATTTCGGAGAGGGGAGCTTTATAGTTGTATCTGACTGACCTATTCATCCAGTGTTTATCTAGCTAGTCTTGCTTCAAATATTTTAACACCATGGGCTGTGACCACATGATCTTGTATTTTATAAGTAATTTATTCTTTATTCACTCTTCAGTACAAGCTACAACACTCAGGAACGTTGTTGTTGAGGGGGAGTGTATTTGCGAGTGTGTGTAATTATATGTATGAATGTTTATGAAACTGGGTGATATATTATAGGAATACATTATTTGGGGAATGCAAACGTATCAGATTTTAGTTAAGTTATCCCATTATTCCGAATTATATTAGTTTTCTTTCATGGTTTGACTGCTGCATTCATAGAAAATGAAGACATGTATGAGTATATAGCCCTTACTACACTAGTTTATACTTTTGTTTTCACTCCAAACTCTCATGCATACACACGAACAACACACTCATGCACACATACATGAACATTTAAAGCACCCACATAATATACTCACAAATACACACACCTTTTGTAACAATGTTTTTGTGGGTGTTGGGGCTTGTACCGTATGAAGGGTAAATATTGAATAGACATTTTGAATTGTCTCTCTCTCTCTCTCTCACACACACACACACACATTAACCTTTTCAAGATGGGAGGACGAGTATACGATTGTATTACGTTTTGAAAGTCAGAGGCTCAATTGAGATTATTCACTCCTTTGATTCCCAGAGTCCTTTCTTAATCTGCATAAAATTGTCTAATATTTGCCAGATTTATAATGAAGAAACACGTCCTGGTATCCTGAATGGGTAGAGGTTAACGTTCAAATTTTTTTGGCCTACTCATTTGGAACATGGTCTAGCTTCCTTCCCTCATGTATGTACAGTCGGGATTATAACCCTTTCAAGATCCGATCACGCATTTATGTTCTGTTTTCTGTCTGTTATTTAACGAGTTTATTCAGATTAGGGTTTATAGAAGTAAGAGGGATAATTGAGATAGTCTTTACCTTTATAATCCTTACAGTTCCTTCCTAAACTGTATAACATCGTCTAATGCTATACTGTTAAAATGCGTTATCATCTTCAAAGTGTTGATTCTATTACACATATTTTCGAAACTGTATTGGGCTGCAATACATCTTCTTCCTAATTCTTTAGGATTCGAATCCACGGACTGCCACATGTGTTTGTAAATTTCATTAATCGATTTTAGGAGTATAGTTGGTTGTTGGAAGGAACATAATAATTGATATTGGTTCAGGGGTAATTTATCGAGAGGACTTCCCTAGTGGTTAAGGCCCCATTAATTGCTCTTTCCATTCACATATGCATAGCCTACGTGAGTTGCAGTTGGGATGTGTGTACATGCTTAGATTGATATGCAGGATTCGAAGTTGCATAATAAATCGTAGGCAGTGTCCACCATTCTTTAACTGTCTACGTGGTGCGATGCATAAGGTGTTGATTTTCGGTGTGAGCATCCTGGATTCGAATCCACGGACTGCCACATGTGTTTGTAAATTTCATTAATCGATTTTAGGAGTATAGTTGGTTGTTGGAAGGAACATAATAATTGATATTGGTTCAGGGGTAATTTATCGAGAGGACTTCCCTAGTGGTTAAGGCCCCATTAATTGCTCTTTCCATTCACATATGCATAGCCTACGTGAGTTGCAGTTGGGATGTGTGTACATGCTTAGATTGATATGCAGGATTCGAAGTTGCATAATAAATCGTAGGCAGTGTCCACCATTCTTTAACTGTCTACGTGGTGCGATGCATAAGGTGTTGATTTTCGGTGTGAGCATCCTGGATTCGAATCCACGGACTGCCACATGTGTTTGTAAATTTCATTAATCGATTTTAGGAGTATAGTTGGTTGTTGGAAGGAACATAATAATTGATATTGGTTCAGGGGTAATTTATCGAGAGGACTTCCCTAGTGGTTAAGGCCCCATTAATTGCTCTTTCCATTCACATATGCATAGCCTACGTGAGTTGCAGTTGGGATGTGTGTACATGCTTAGATTGATATGCAGGATTCGAAGTTGCATAATAAATCGTAGGCAGTGTCCACCATTCTTTAACTGTCTACGTGGTGCGATGCATAAGGTGTTGATTTTCGGTGTGAGCATCCTGGATTCGAATCCACGGACTGCCACATGTGTTTGTAAATTTCATTAATCGATTTTAGGAGTATAGTTGGTTGTTGGAAGGAACATAATAATTGATATTGGTTCAGGGGTAATTTATCGAGAGGACTTCCCTAGTGGTTAAGGCCCCATTAATTGCTCTTTCCATTCACATATGCATAGCCTACGTGAGTTGCAGTTGGGATGTGTGTACATGCTTAGATTGATATGCAGGATTCGAAGTTGCATAATAAATCGTAGGCAGTGTCCACCATTCTTTAACTGTCTACGTGGTGCGATGCATAAGGTGTTGATTTTCGGTGTGAGCATCCTGGATTCGAATCCACGGACTGCCACATGTGTTTGTAAATTTCATTAATCGATTTTAGGAGTATAGTTGGTTGTTGGAAGGAACATAATAATTGATATTGGTTCAGGGGTAATTTATCGAGAGGACTTCCCTAGTGGTTAAGGCCCCATTAATTGCTCTTTCCATTCACATATGCATAGCCTACGTGAGTTGCAGTTGGGATGTGTGTACATGCTTAGATTGATATGCAGGATTCGAAGTTGCATAATAAATCGTAGGCAGTGTCCACCATTCTTTAACTGTCTACGTGGTGCGATGCATAAGGTGTTGATTTTCGGTGTGAGCATCCTGGATTCGAATCCACGGACTGCCACATGTGTTTGTAAATTTCATTAATCGATTTTAGGAGTATAGTTGGTTGTTGGAAGGAACATAATAATTGATATTGGTTCAGGGGTAATTTATCGAGAGGACTTCCCTAGTGGTTAAGGCCCCATTAATTGCTCTTTCCATTCACATATGCATAGCCTACGTGAGTTGCAGTTGGGATGTGTGTACATGCTTAGATTGATATGCAGGATTCGAAGTTGCATAATAAATCGTAGGCAGTGTCCACCATTCTTTAACTGTCTACGTGGTGCGATGCATAAGGTGTTGATTTTCGGTGTGAGCATCCTGGATTCGAATCCACGGACTGCCACATGTGTTTGTAAATTTCATTAATCGATTTTAGGAGTTGTTACGACCTGGCACTCGGGTACACAAGGGCTCTCAATCAGGACTCTAATACGGCTCGCTGCCACAACGGAAACACACGATCCCAACCCCTGAGTACTGCCAGCCGAACAAAAAACACCAATACCCTCCAGAGTTCAATCTGCTATAACGGGGTATACAAGAACTCGGTACTAGTGTTCAACAACAGACTAATAAAGAGACAGGAATTCTCTAGTCTGGTCAACAATCAAACAAAGAAGTAAGAAACAACAACACCAAAGAATAGTGTTGGCCGAAGCCGAAGTAATCCACCCTTGACTAAGAACTTAAGAAGTCCTCCTCCCTCTACTTCGGATCGGCACTATTACGTTACGTTAATTAATAGTCCTTAAGCATCGAGCAAGGAATCTTCTGAAAAAAGTTAGATGCTTCTCGGATGCTCGTAAGAAGTACGTATCGGATTTTGAACAGTAATTCAATAAGAAAAACACTGGCAATTAAATACTATTACAGGTTTAAATTGGCATAAGAATAATTAAAAGAATATGCAATAGTAAATGGCAAACATTAAAAAGAAGTACTCCGCAAATGCAACGGCAATAGCCTACTCGGATTGTGCTCGTGGGCCACTAATCACTAAAGTAGCCAAGCTTGCAACACATGAAATCAATAGTGCATAAACAATATCATACATAAGGAAAGCTTCAATACTATTCTGTATCTACTAATCGAGTAAAGTCTAGCTGGGGTACTGTGGGCAAAAGGTAGCAGTGACTGAGCAAAAACGGCTCGTAGCCTAGCGAAGTCCTCACAACTGTTTAAAGTATTACGTTAACACTAACAAGTGCACTTTGAGAAATCCAGATCCCTTGTATCTGGTTTTCTCCCGGCTCCTTGACAAAGTAAAAACAAGCTGTTAATAAAATACAGGGTGGTTAGGCTCTTGCCCTCACGCACTGTAAATTATTAACTCAACACAGTCAGCCGCGAAGACAACCTAGGCTTCACTGAACCGAAACGAGTATGCAGGTTTATCGCTTAACCACTGCATCAAACAACAACTCGTAACACAGAAAAGCCTTACCCCAGTCTAGCATTACCTAGACTAGCAGAAACCAGGAATAATAATAATAACACACAGGGAAATGCATAGACAAGTGCAACAAACATAAATCAATCCTATTCTAAGTTAACCCTTCCAAAATAGGCTATCTAATAGGCATGTATCTCATGAGAACTCAAGCGATAATACGTTGGCTGACTAGCTCTGCACCAACGGGACCATGGAAGTTAAAAAGGGTAGGGAAAAGAGGAGATAAGAATGTAAGGTAGTAGAGAAAGTTCACATCAGTCAGAAGAATATATATAGTTAGCAAGGGAAATGAGAAGTCGCTCTGCCTAATGAGTTCTGATCAAAAAATGGCTAGACTTCCCTTTTTATACTCGGCCCTCTAGTGAGCCCAACGTGAACTACTAAGGACCGCCCACTGACAATCATTACGTAATTTTCTCTCTCCTCTGGGATAGACAAAGGCTTTCCTAGCACTGAGGGGAGGGGGGAGGGGGGGGGGAGTGCTAGTGAGTTAGGCCCACCTCCCGCATGGCGCACCCACTGACCCCCAACTGTGGCTGCCGCTTCTCCCATCATTACAAATAAGTTTTACACACAATACTTATAACTAATGATATAAAATAGAACTCGTTGACTCAGATGAAAACAAAATACATATTCATATTACTTATAGTACAACGGCTCACATGAACTAAGTTAGGAAACTCTACATAGACTACAGCCAAAGTTCCTGCCCTGACGATCCTAGCGAGAGTGGGGCATGACTAGGCGTTCTGTACAGCATGCTCACACTGGACATGCGTCACACCTCCCCCAAGATTTTACTTGCTCAACCCTGAGCTAAAATCTGACAAACACAGAACCCCATCAAGCCCCTCACACCCAGCGACCCAGCGACCGCATGGCACTAAAACAAAGCTGAGTTTATCACCAAAACGCATCTTATTATTAACCAAAAATTCACATTTTATAACTCCTCCCAACAATAGCAAAAAGACACAATATCATGCTCCCAGAGCGAGCTTACAGCAGCTCAGCCGTTTGATAGTTTGTGGACTACTCAAACTCTATAGGCTATGACAAACTTATACGATTACCTATATCAAAAGAAAGAGTTTTTTATATGATTTTTATATTTTAATATGTTTTTCCCGGCTGCACTATAAGGGCAGCCTATTTTCCTCCACTCAAACCCACACACCTGTGATAGCCTACGACTGATCATCCACCCTTGATAAACAATCCGCGATCACATTGTCACATCCAGCAATATGACGGATGTCCAGGTTATACTCCTGCAACATCAAAGACCACCTGGTCAGTCTCATATTGTGATTGTGAAATTGATTCAGGAATCTCAAAGGGTGATGATCAGTGTAGATAACCACGACTGGGCCATAGGCTGGAACATACACCTCGAAGTGCCTGAGCGACAGCACAATCGCCAGTAATTCCTTTTCTATTGTAGAATAGTTCTTTTGTGCAGCATTGAACTTCTTAGAAAAGAAACTTACTGGGTGTTCCACACCTTCATTGTCTGTCTGTAGCAAGACGGCACCAGCCCCTACACCACTAGCATCTGTTGCCAGCTGAAAAGGCCTGTTAAAGTCTGGGGCCCTGAGTATCGGGTGAGTACATAGCAAATGTTTCACCAAAGTGAAAGCCTTTTCACACTCAGGTGCCCACAAAAACTTTTTGTCTTTAGATAACAAATCTGTGAGAGGTGCCAACACCGTTGAGTAACCTTTTATGAAGCGTCTGTAGTAGCCTATCATACCCAAGAATCTCATAATCTGCTTCTTGGTTGTTGGGTGCGGAAATTTATTGATAGCCTGTACCTTGTTCTGAGGAGGGCACACCTGTCCCCTTCCCACTACAAACCCAAGGTACTGCACAGTGGCTTTTACGAAGTCACACTTTGCCAAATTTACTACCAGACCTGCTTCACTAAGTTTCCGGAACAAGGTCTCAAGGTGCTCACAATGGCTCTCAAAGTCGTCATCATAAATGATTACATCGTCCAAATATACGGTGCAATTTGGAATGTCCTTTACAATTTCATTCATCAGGTTCTGAAACGTTGCTGGTGCATTCTTAAGCCCGTAAGGCATAACATTGCACCGGTAGGTACTCCCGTCCACAACAAAACCACATACCTCTTTAGCACGCTCGGACAAAGGTACTTGCCAGTAACCTTTTACTAAATCTACTTTAGACAAAAAACGAGCATTACCAATTTTGTCAACACTATCATCAACCCGAGGAAGAGGATATGGGTTAGTTGGAGTCAAACCGTTTAACCTACGGAAATCAATACAAAAGCGTACCTTGCCATCTGGCTTAGGCTGCAGTGTTACAGGGGAAGTCCACTTAACTGTGCCTTTCTCTATCAACCCTCTACCGAGCATATACTCCAACTCATCCCTCAGAGCTGGTAGTTTTATGGGGGGCACACGGTACGGGATTGACTTAAAGGGTAGATGGTCCCCCACGTCAACATCATGCATAGCCTGAGTAGTGAGGCCTGGGTGTTCAGCAAATACAGTGGGGTATGAACCGAACAACTGACGGATAGCATCAAACTGCGGCTCAGGCAAATGAGCTATAGCCTCGTCAGCCCTTAGGCTCGAGTTCCCCGCCCACTGATCCGCTGAAACATGTTGATCCCAGCTATCCTCCTCTGAAGCTTGACTGTCCCCCTCTCCTTCTCCACCACGGCCGCAACAAGCCAACACAGGGACAGTGAGAGGCTCAGAGGGGCGCCTCACATACTCTTTAATAAGGTTCACGTGACATAACTGGTTCTTTTTCCTCCTGTCTGGAGTGGCAACAAGGTAATCTAAGTCTGAAATTTTTTCTACAATTTTATAAGGTCCAGTGTACTTCGCAGAGAGGGGGTTACCAACCAAAGGCAACAAAATTAATACCTCTTGTCCTACAGTGAACTTCCGGAGCCTCACTTTGCGATCATACCTGTCCTTCATCAAAGCTTGTGATTCTGTCAAATTTCTACCTGCCATCTCCAGACTCTTAAGCATGCGCTCACGGCTTTCAAGCACATACTTTAATAATGGACAAGGCTGCACAGTCCCCTCCCAAATTTCTTTCAGCATGTTAAGGGGGCCCCTGACACGGTGTCCAAAAATCAGCTCGTTTGGACTAAATCCCAGGCTCTCACCAGGTACCTCCCGAGCAGCAAACAGCACATAAGGCAATCCAAGATCCCAATCCATACCGTTGTCAGCACAATAACACCTGAGCATGCTTTTAAGTGTAGCATGCCACCGCTCAAGCACCCCTTGACTCTCAGGGTGATACGCTGACGATACTACTGCTCGTATCCCATGCTGTTGCATTGTTTGCTTGAACATGTTGGAGGTGAAATTAGATCCCTGATCAGACTGAATCTCCTCCGGGTACCCGTACCTTGAGGAATTACCACAACAAGTTACTGACTACCGTCTTAGCCATTCCATTTTTCATAGGGTATGCATCGGAGTAGCTAGTGGCAACATCCATTATGGTTAACAAAAATTTATTTCCCGCCTTAGTGGGAGGGAGTGGACCAACCATGTCAACAATAATTTTACTAAAGGGTGGCCCAATCACAGGAATAGGGTGTAACGGAGCCTTAGGAATAACTTGGTTCGGTTTCCCGACACGTTGACAAATATCACAGGAGTTTATCCATGACTGCACATGAGACTTCATCCCCGGCCACCAAAACAATTTCCCCAAAGCCGCCACCGTTTTTCTCACCCCTAGATGTCCTGCCAGTGGTGTGTCATGCGCCAACCTCAGTAGGCTATCCCTGCACTCCCGTGGCACCACCAACTGGTCCACTACTCCGGACCCCTTTTGCCAACTACGTTTAGGGTCTTGAAAACGCCTATAAAGGATGCCTTCTAAATAAAAAAAATCTCCTGGCTGTGCATCGCCGTCCTCGTCGAGCTCTACAGCTCCATTAGCACACGTTTGGAGCTCAGGGTCCTCTAGTTGCAACCGACTTATATCTGAGGGTGCCAAGCGATCTAACTGCTCCCGGAGCAATGCATGACCTTCCCCGATACTGGGCTGCTCCCTCTGTCTCTCTCGATGTACATAACGTTGCTGTCGTGGAGACTCGTCATGCCCAGCCTCGTCACTCTCGATGACAGGCCCAGGGGCTACTCCAGAATTAAGTAATGGTGCTAATACTGAATCACCCAGGAGAGCCGCCGAGTCAAAACTCTTAAAACCAACTCCAGCTTTAGCCTCCTCCTGTTGATCGTTCCTCCGCTGGTCTGAAGGCGGAGGACTAGGCTGTGACACTTTAGCTGCCCGAGCTCGGGTGACAACACACGCCATGGGTTGTGTCTGGCACCGCTCGACCCACTCTTGCTCTTCCCTACTCACGTCGGCCGGCCTCTCGGCAACGACTAAGGGTAGAACCTCGGAAGCGGGCATTGCAAAGTCGTTGCCGAGAAGAAGGTCGACGCCCTCCACTGGCAGTTTCTCCACAATCCCGACATCCAATTCACGTGCCACACCATCCACCTCCAACTCCAACCGCACCAGCGGGTATGACCGAGTTGCATTAATACCCTGCACCACTACCACCCGAGCCGCGTTTATAGGGTAGCCAGTCAAGTTTTTCATCAGAGTCTGGGAAGCACCTGTATCACGCAAGACCTCTACTCCATGCTTGCGCCCCGCCCACATCACGCAACCCCGCCCTCTATGGTCGCAAAAAACATCCTGAGCAGGGTTCGAGCCTCCCAGGTGCTTCTGCATTGGCTGTGCCTCAGCCTCTGACGAACTGCCCCAGGCAAACTCAGATGACTTCGGAGACACACCAATGTTGCAGGCCAAAGACACAGCTGCTGTAGGTGGTTTGCTAGGACAGACTCTTGCAAAGTGCCCCTTTTTATGACAATGATAACACTCCACCTCCCCTTTGGGCTTCCCTTGGTACTGGGAAGGGCCCGGCCCCTTCTTAAATGGGACGGTGCTAGTCTTGTGGTCAGTCTTGGTATCATGGCTCTTGTACTTGTTTGCATAAGGTATATCACTAACTCGGGGGGGTGGGGCGTCACGCCCCTTGTTACCTGCCTCACTACGCTGGGCAGACCCGCACCCACGAATTAGTGATAGCCGGAGGTCAGCCATCTCAGCTGCCTCCTGTAGAGTTTTTGGGTTCTTTTCTTTAATAGTTAAAGTCATTTCTGCACCAGTACACTTATAAAACTGCTCGAGCAGAAACAGCTCAGTCAACTGTTCGGCCGTCTCAGCTTTCTCAGAACGTGTCCAGTTTTTAAGTGCATCTTTTAAGTCCCGGGCATGTTCAAGAAAGGTCACCTCCCTAGTCTTTGTAACACCCCGAAACTTCAATCGATATGTTTCCGGTTGCAACTCGTATGCCCGTAGGACAGCTCTCTTCAATTCTGGGTAGTCAATGCAAGACTCTAAAGGCAGTGCATCATAAGCCTTCAGACCCTTACCCGTAAGTCTTGAGGAGACTAGAGCTGCCCACTTCTCTTCAGGCCAATTATGCTCCCTACATTTCTTCTCAAACGATTAAAAAATTCTGTGACTTCAGTTTCACTAAATACCGGCACCAATTTGACTAATTGGGCCAAGGACTGTTCTCTTACTTGGCCCTCACGGCCCATCCAAGTCCCTGTCGACTCTGCACGAGACTTATCTAAATCTAATTTAGCACAATATTTCTCCGAGTCGTACTTAAGCTCAGCCTCATGCCTCCTAACCTCAATCTCATGCCTCCTCGTCTCATCCTCCTGCCTCCTGGTCTCATTTTCATGCCTCCTGGTCTCATCCTCCTGCTTCCTAGCCTCAATCTTAGCAAGCTCAAGTCTAAATACCATATCTGGAGACAGACAGGAAGAGGGAGCTGCCACTACTGAAGGAGGGGGGGCAAAAACTGGGGAACCACCATGTGCACCACCCGAGGGCACTCCAATCTGCCAATTCTCATCCCTCTGTGGGAGAGTGCTAACCTCCGGTAACTGAGTGGACGGCACTGTGGGAGTCGAGTGAGAGGGGAACTGAGGAGGAACCCCCCCAAACGCCCTCTCCTCCGAAACCCCATGTCCCCCACGCAACACCCAGGAAATCAGCTCCCCCTTGGACATCCCTACTACATTGGAAATTCCCAAAACCTTGGCTATCAGGTGCAAGCCACAAACATCCACCCCAGTCAGCCTCTCCTCCGTCACGTGGTACCGCTTACTCACAAAAACTCTAGCATCCTCCTCACTGGTTACTAACGGCACACCTTCAAATGGCATCTCTCGCTCATCGTCAGTGCTAATGCACGACATACTGAAGTCCACAAAAAAATTCTCGAGACAAAAGTGTTTAACTTCCTATGCAAGCACTAATTACTAAATTAACTGGAGTCTCTTAAATGCTTTACTAATTGCCATACAAAAACAAATATTCTTCAATATGCACGCTAAAATACAAACAAACAAATGTTGTACAACTCTGCAAAAATTTATACTGTTCACAAAATCCTAAGCAAGGTCGCCATTTGTTACGACCTGGCACTCGGGTACACAAGGGCTCTCAATCAGGACTCTAATACGGCTCGCTGCCACAACGGAAACACACGATCCCAACCCCTGAGTACTGCCAGCCGAACAAAAAACACCAATACCCTCCAGAGTTCAATCTGCTATAACGGGGTATACAAGAACTCGGTACTAGTGTTCAACAACAGACTAATAAAGAGACAGGAATTCTCTAGTCTGGTCAACAATCAAACAAAGAAGTAAGAAACAACAACACCAAAGAATAGTGTTGGCCGAAGCCGAAGTAATCCACCCTTGACTAAGAACTTAAGAAGTCCTCCTCCCTCTACTTCGGATCGGCACTATTACGTTACGTTAATTAATAGTCCTTAAGCATCGAGCAAGGAATCTTCTGAAAAAAGTTAGATGCTTCTCGGATGCTCGTAAGAAGTACGTATCGGATTTTTGAACAGTAATTCAATAAGAAAAACACTGGCAATTAAATACTATTACAGGTTTAAATTGGCATAAGAATAATTAAAAGAATATGCAATAGTAAATGGCAAACATTAAAAAGAAGTACTCCGCAAATGCAACGGCAATAGCCTACTCGGATTGTGCTCGTGGGCCACTAATCACTAAAGTAGCCAAGCTTGCAACACATGAAATCAATAGTGCATAAACAATATCATACATAAGGAAAGCTTCAATACTATTCTGTATCTACTAATCGAGTAAAGTCTAGCTGGGGTACTGTGGGCAAAAGGTAGCAGTGACTGAGCAAAAACGGCTCGTAGCCTAGCGAAGTCCTCACAACTGTTTAAAGTATTACGTTAACACTAACAAGTGCACTTTGAGAAATCCAGATCCCTTGTATCTGGTTTTCTCCCGGCTCCTTGACAAAGTAAAAACAAGCTGTTAATAAAATACAGGGTGGTTAGGCTCTTGCCCTCACGCACTGTAAATTATTAACTCAACACAGTCAGCCGCGAAGACAACCTAGGCTTCACTGAACCGAAACGAGTATGCAGGTTTATCGCTTAACCACTGCATCAAACAACAACTCGTAACACAGAAAAGCCTTACCCCAGTCTAGCATTACCTAGACTAGCAGAAAACAGGAATAATAATAATAACACACAGGAAAATGCATAAACAAGTGCAACAAACATAAATCAATCCTATTCTAAGTTAACCCTTCCAAAATAGGCTATCTAATAGGCATGTATCTCATGAGAACTCAAGCGATAATACGTTGGCTGACTAGCTCTGCACCAACGGGACCATGGAAGTTAAAAAGGGTAGGGAAAAGAGGAGATAAGAATGTAAGGTAGTAGAGAAAGTTCACATCAGTCAGAAGAATATATATAGTTAGCAAGGGAAATGAGAAGTCGCTCTGCCTAATGAGTTCTGATCAAAAAATGGCTAGACTTCCCTTTTTATACTCGGCCCTCTAGTGAGCCCAACGTGAACTACTAAGGACCCGCCCACTGACAATCATTACGTAATTTCTCTCTCTCCTCTGGGATAGACAAAGGCTTTCCTAGCACTGAGGGGAGGGGGGAGGGGGGGGGGAGTGCTAGTGAGTTAGGCCCACCTCCCGCATGGCGCACCCACTGACCCCCAACTGTGGCTGCCGCTTCTCCCATCATTACAAATAAGTTTTTACACACAATACTTATAACTAATGATATAAAATAGAACTCGTTGACTCAGATGAAAACAAAATACATATTCATATTACTTATAGTACAACGGCTCACATGAACTAAGTTAGGAAACTCTACATAGACTACAGCCAAAGTTCCTGCCCTGACGATCCTAGCGAGAGTGGGGCATGACTAGGCGTTCTGTACAGCATGCTCACACTGGACATGCGTCACAGAGTATAGTTGGTTGTTGGAAGGAACATAATATTTGTATAATCTAATTTATAAATTTCACTTCCAACACCAAACACCTCCCAATGCAATTAATGAAAGCATGTGATCCTCCTGGGATTCGAACCAAATAATCAATACACCATCAAGACAATTAAAACCACCAACTTAGTACATGACAATGTATATATATATCCATTTATCAGAGGTTCCTTTACATTGTTCTAGGCTTCATAATGTATCAGAATGAATGACCACGACTCCACACTCGGGCTCATAAGTCCTGCCCTTAACCCATTCAGCACCGGAGTCGTCCTTCTAATTTTAGTCTGGCTACTAGTTATTAGACGATTTCATTCAGCCTAGGAAGGACGTCTACACATCAAAAGGCTGCAGACTATCTTAACCCTTATTTAGCGGCGAGCAACATAAGTCGAGTTAAATAAAGCTGGACTATGTGGCGGCGCTCGACATAACTCGAGTGGCAATTTCAGCACGTAATGTGGCTGAGAGAGAGAGACAAGTGGTGGCAGGAGACTAGCGAGCGTATGACTGCTCCAGACCACCGCGGCGAACCTACTGACACAAATCTCAGCTCCCTCCTCCCTCTCTCACTCGCTACATACTCAATTATGTACTGAAAGTACCGAATTACCTGCTTTTTGCACTCGCGTTGCACGGTTATTGCAAGAAAACTATCCATCATAAAAGGATCGTTATGGTGTCATTCGAAAGCTCTGTTTATGCCCTTTCAGGGATAGGTACTTGTTTTACGTTCTGGGTCTTATTTAGGCATGAAAATGATCACGTTAACAGCCCTATTTTGGCTAAAAACACCCCGCTGTGCGGTACACATAAATAAACCGCATAGGCCGCTCGTAAGGTGTTAATTAATCCTCTTAGCTACAACATATCCTTCCTAAGCTGCACAAAATCTTTTAAATATAGCTAGAATACAATTACAAATACGTCACCGGTACAGTATGGGATACATTTTCGAAGGTAACCAGTATTGAAAAAAAAAAAAACATTATATATTTACCTACCGTAAGCAATAATAATAATAATAATAATAATAATAATACAAATACAGAAATAAAATAATAGTGAATTGGGCTAGCCGCTTGTTTCAATACAAGCCCTATAAAGTATCCAATCGCACTGTGTATTTTGTAACCATATATAATATTGGTATTTTATGCACCCATTGATATCTAGAGGTCTTTCGTAAACTGATTTAATCTTCTGGTGTTACCCAATAGGTAGGTACAGTTGGCCACATAAGTTCTCTTCCTCCTAGTGATCTTATGCATGAAAGTAAAATAGTACGAATGAACTGCGAGTGTATTTCTTTGAATTATCCGTTGACTAGTCAGATGAGTACTGCATAAAAAACTACACTCGTAATTCAATCATGTACATTATATTTCCATGTATAATGTCACAGAGAGGAACAGGACTTATGTGGCCAACTGTACATTATAAAACTTCATCATATTAGGGAGAGATTTTCTGTTTATTTATGTTTTTAGTTTCCTCTATAGACCTTCAACAAGCTTAATACCCCCAAGACCTTCTTTCGAGATAGATGTGTGCATTTTTTGGTATAAAAATTGCCCCGGCCGTCTTCCTAAATTTGCGGGCTTGCTATTGTTTGCCAGGAAAAACACCCGACACCTAAATGGCACAAAAGGTCATCAATATGACAAAGAAATGAGGCGAAAGATCTTGTACTAGCTAAACTGTAGCCCAAACTATAAGTCCTAGGGAATTCTACTTGGTGCCATTCGATTTTCCTCGCCGAGCTGCTTCTAGACAAGGTCTTAGATTTTAGTTTCGCCCAGCCATTCGCCCAGAATCGAAAATAAGTGTCTCAAAAACCTTGGGTTTCGTTTTTTGGACATTAAAAGTCCTCTGTAGCCCAAACTATAAGTCCTAGGGAATTCTACTTGGTGCCATTCGATTTTTTCTCGGCGAGCTGCTTCTAGATATGGTCTTAGATTTTATTTTCGCCCAGCCATTCGCCCAGAATCGAAAATATGTGTCTCAAAAACCTTGGGTTTCGTTTTTTGGACATTAAAAGTCCTCTGTAGCCCAAACTATAAGTCCTAGGGAATTCTACTTGGTGCCATTCGATTTTTCTCGGCGAGCTGCTTCTAGACATGGTCTTAGATTTTATTTTCGCCCAGCCATTCGCCCAGAATCGAAAATATGTGTCTCAAAAACCTTGGGTTTCGTTTTTTGGACATTAAAAGTCCTCTGTAGCCCAAACTATAAATCCTAGGGAATTCTACTTGGTGCCATTCGATTTTTCTCGGCGAGCTGCTTCTAGACATGGTCTTAGATTTTATTTTCGCCCAGCCATTCGCCCAGAATCGAAAATATGTGTCTCAAAAACCTTGGGTTTCGTTTTTTGGACATTAAAAGTCCTCTGTAGCCCAAACTATAAATCCTAGGGAATTCTACTTGGTGCCATTCGATTTTTCTCGGCGAGCTGCTTCTAGACATGGTCTTAGATTTTATTTTCGCCCAGCCATTCGCCCAGAATCGAAAATATGTGTCTCAAAAACCTTGGGTTTCGTTTTTTGGACATTAAAAGTCCTCTGTAGCCCAAACTATAAGTCCTAGGGAATTCTACTTGGTGCCATTCGATTTTTCTCGGCGAGCTGCTTCTAGATATGGTCTTAGATTTTATTTTCGCCCAGCCATTCGCCCAGAATCGAAAATATGTGTCTCAAAAACCTTGGGTTTCGTTTTTGGACATTAAAAGTCCTCTGTAGCCCAAACTATAAATCCTAGGGAATTCTACTTGGTGCCATTCGATTTTTCTCGGCGAGCTGCTTCTAGACATCTTAGATTTTATTTTCGCCCAGCCATTCGCCCAGAATCGAAAATATGTGTCTCAAAAACCTTGGGTTTCGTTTTTTGGACATTAAAAGTCCTCTGTAGCCCAAACTATAAGTCCTAGGGAATTCTACTTGGTGCCATTCGATTTTTCTCGGCGAGCTGCTTCTAGATATGGTCTTAGATTTTATTTTCGCCCAGCCATTCGCCCAGAATCGAAAATATGTGTCTCAAAAACCTTGGGTTTCGTTTTTTGGACATTAAAAGTCCTCTGTAGCCCAAACTATAAGTCCTAGGGAATTCTACTTGGTGCCATTCGATTTTTCTCGGCGAGCTGCTTCTAGATATGGTCTTAGATTTTATTTTCGCCCAGCCATTCGCCCAGAATCGAAAATATGTGTCTCAAAAACCTTGGGTTTCGTTTTTTGGACATTAAAAGTCCTCTGTAGCCCAAACTATAAGTCCTAGGGAATTCTACTTGGTGCCATTCGATTTTTCTCGGCGAGCTGCTTCTAGACATGGTCTTAGATTTTATTTTCGCCCAGCCATTCGCCCAGAATCGAAAATATGTGTCTCAAAAACCTTGGGTTTCGTTTTTTGGACATTAAAAGTCCTCTGTAGCCCAAACTATAAGTCCTAGGGAATTCTACTTGGTGCCATTCGATTTTTCTCGGCGAGCTGCTTCTAGAAATGGTCTTAGATTTTATTTTCGCCCAGCCATTCGCCCAGAATCGAAAATATGTGTCTCAAAAACCTTGGGTTTCGTTTTTTGGACATTAAAAGTCCTCTGTAGCCCAAACTATAAGTCCTAGGGAATTCTACTTGGTGCCATTCGATTTTTCTCGGCGAGCTGCTTCTAGATATGGTCTTAGATTTTATTTTCGCCCAGCCATTCGCCCAGAATCGAAAATATGTGTCTCAAAAACCTTGGGTTTCGTTTTTTGGACATTAAAAGTCCTCTGTAGCCCAAACTATAAATCCTAGGGAATTCTACTTGGTGCCATTCGATTTTTCTCGGCGAGCTGCTTCTAGACATGGTCTTAGATTTTATTTTCGCCCAGCCATTCGCCCAGAATCGAAAATATGTGTCTCAAAAACCTTGGGTTTCGTTTTTTGGACATTAAAAGTCCTCTGTAGCCCAAACTATAAGTCCTAGGGAATTCTACTTGGTGCCATTCGATTTTTCTCGGCGAGCTGCTTCTAGACATGGTCTTAGATTTTATTTTCGCCCAGCCATTCGCCCAGAATCGAAAATATGTGTCTCAAAAACCTTGGGTTTCGTTTTTTGGACATTAAAAGTCCTCTGTAGCCCAAACTATAATCCTAGGGAATTCTACTTGGTGCCATTCGATTTTTCTCGGCGAGCTGCTTCTAGACATGGTCTTAGATTTTATTTTCGCCCAGCCATTCGCCCAGAATCGAAAATATGTGTCTCAAAAACCTTGGGTTTCGTTTTTTGGACATTAAAAGTCCTCTGTAGCCCAAACTATAAGTCCTAGGGAATTCTACTTGGTGCCATTCGATTTTTCTCGGCGAGCTGCTTCTAGACATGGTCTTAGATTTTATTTTCGCCCAGCCATTCGCCCAGAATCGAAAATATGTGTCTCAAAAACCTTGGGTTTCGTTTTTTGGACATTAAAAGTCCTCTGTAGCCCAAACTATAAGTCCTAGGGAATTCTACTTGGTGCCATTCGATTTTTCTCGGCGAGCTGCTTCTAGATATGGTCTTAGATTTTATTTTCGCCCAGCCATTCGCCCAGAATCGAAAATATGTGTCTCAAAAACCTTGGGTTTCGTTTTTTGGACATTAAAAGTCCTCTGTAGCCCAAACTATAAGTCCTAGGGAATTCTACTTGGTGCCATTCGATTTTTCTCGGCGAGCTGCTTCTAGATATGGTCTTAGATTTTATTTTCGCCCAGCCATTCGCCCAGAATCGAAAATATGTGTCTCAAAAACCTTGGGTTCGTTTTTTGGACATTAAAAGTCCTCTGTAGCCCAAACTATAAGTCCTAGGGAATTCTACTTGGTGCCATTCGATTTTTCTCGGCGAGCTGCTTCTAGATATGGTCTTAGATTTTATTTTCGCCCAGCCATTCGCCCAGAATCGAAAATATGTGTCTCAAAAACCTTGGGTTTCGTTTTTTGGACATTAAAAGTCCTCTGTAGCCCAAACTATAAGTCCTAGGGAATTCTACTTGGTGCCATTCGATTTTTCTCGGCGAGCTGCTTCTAGACATGGTCTTAGATTTTATTTTCGCCCAGCCATTCGCCCAGAATCGAAAATATGTGTCTCAAAAACCTTGGGTTTCGTTTTTTGGACATTAAAAGTCCTCTGTAGCCCAAACTATAAGTCCTAGGGAATTCTACTTGGTGCCATTCGATTTTTCTCGGCGAGCTGCTTCTAGACATGGTCTTAGATTTTATTTTCGCCCAGCCATTCGCCCAGAATCGAAAATATGTGTCTCAAAAACCTTGGGTTTCGTTTTTTGGACATTAAAAGTCCTCTGTAGCCCAAACTATAAATCCTAGGGAATTCTACTTGGTGCCATTCGATTTTTCTCGGCGAGCTGCTTCTAGATATGGTCTTAGATTTTATTTTCGCCCAGCCATTCGCCCAGAATCGAAAATATGTGTCTCAAAAACCTTGGGTTTCGTTTTTTGGACATTAAAAGTCCTCTGTAGCCCAAACTATAAATCCTAGGGAATTCTACTTGGTGCCATTCGATTTTTCTCGGCGAGCTGCTTCTAGACATGGTCTTAGATTTTATTTTCGCCCAGCCATTCGCCCAGAATCGAAAATATGTGTCTCAAAACCTTGGGTTTCGTTTTTTGGACATTAAAAGTCCTCTGTAGCCCAAACTATAAGTCCTAGGGAATTCTACTTGGTGCCATTCGATTTTTCTCGGCGAGCTGCTTCTAGACATGGTCTTAGATTTTATTTTCGCCCAGCCATTCGCCCAGAATCGAAAATATGTGTCTCAAAAACCTTGGGTTTCGTTTTTTGGACATTAAAAGTCCTCTGTAGCCCAAACTATAAGTCCTAGGGAATTCTACTTGGTGCCATTCGATTTTTCTCGGCGAGCTGCTTCTAGAAATGGTCTTAGATTTTATTTTCGCCCAGCCATTCGCCCAGAATCGAAAATATGTGTCTCAAAAACCTTGGGTTTCGTTTTTTGGACATTAAAAGTCCTCTGTAGCCCAAACTATAAATCCTAGGGAATTCTACTTGGTGCCATTCGATTTTTCTCGGCGAGCTGCTTCTAGACATGGTCTTAGATTTTATTTTCGCCCAGCCATTCGCCCAGAATCGAAAATATGTGTCTCAAAAACCTTGGGTTTCGTTTTTTGGACATTAAAAGTCCTCTGTAGCCCAAACTATAATCCTAGGGAATTCTACTTGGTGCCATTCGATTTTTCTCGGCGAGCTGCTTCTAGACATGGTCTTAGATTTTATTTTCGCCCAGCCATTCGCCCAGAATCGAAAATATGTGTCTCAAAAACCTTGGGTTTCGTTTTTTGGACATTAAAAGTCCTCTGTAGCCCAAACTATAATCCTAGGGAATTCTACTTGGTGCCATTCGATTTTTCTCGGCGAGCTGCTTCTAGACATGGTCTTAGATTTTATTTTCGCCCAGCCATTCGCCCAGAATCGAAAATATGTGTCTCAAAAACCTTGGGTTTCGTTTTTTGGACATTAAAAGTCCTCTGTAGCCCAAACTATAAATCCTAGGGAATTCTACTTGGTGCCATTCGATTTTTCTCGGCGAGCTGCTTCTAGACATGGTCTTAGATTTATTTTCGCCCAGCCATTCGCCCAGAATCGAAAATATGTGTCTCAAAAACCTTGGGTTTCGTTTTTTGGACATTAAAAGTCCTCTGTAGCCCAAACTAAAATATCCTAGGGAATTCTACTTGGTGCCATTCGATTTTTCTCGGCGAGCTGCTTCTAGACATGGTCTTAGATTTTATTTTCGCCCAGCCATTCGCCCAGAATCGAAAATATGTGTCTCAAAAACCTTGGGTTTCGTTTTTTGGACATTAAAAGTCCTCTGTAGCCCAAACTATAAGTCCTAGGGAATTCTACTTGGTGCCATTCGATTTTTCTCGGCGAGCTGCTTCTAGACATGGTCTTAGATTTTATTTTCGCCCAGCCATTCGCCCAGAATCGAAAATATGTGTCTCAAAAACCTTGGGTTTCGTTTTTTGGACATTAAAAGTCCTCTGTAGCCCAAACTATAAGTCCTAGGGAATTCTACTTGGTGCCATTCGATTTTTCTCGGCGAGCTGCTTCTAGATATGGTCTTAGATTTTATTTTCGCCCAGCCATTCGCCCAGAATCGAAAATATGTGTCTCAAAAACCTTGGGTTTCGTTTTTTGGACATTAAAAGTCCTCTGTAGCCCAAACTATAAGTCCTAGGGAATTCTACTTGGTGCCATTCGATTTTTCTCGGCGAGCTGCTTCTAGATATGGTCTTAGATTTTATTTTCGCCCAGCCATTCGCCCAGAATCGAAAATATGTGTCAAAAAAACCTTGGGTTTCGTTTTTTGGACATTAAAAGTCCTCTGTAGCCCAAACTATAAGTCCTAGGGAATTCTACTTGGTGCCATTCGATTTTTCTCGGCGAGCTGCTTCTAGACATGGTCTTAGATTTTATTTTCGCCCAGCCATTCGCCCAGAATCGAAAATATGTGTCTCAAAACCTTGGGTTTCGTTTTTTGGACATTAAAAGTCCTCTGTAGCCCAAACTATAAATCCTAGGGAATTCTACTTGGTGCCATTCGATTTTTCTCGGCGAGCTGCTTCTAGACATGGTCTTAGATTTTATTTTCGCCCAGCCATTCGCCCAGAATCGAAAATATGTGTCTCAAAAACCTTGGGTTTCGTTTTTTGGACATTAAAAGTCCTCTGTAGCCCAAACTATAATCCTAGGGAATTCTACTTGGTGCCATTCGATTTTTCTCGGCGAGCTGCTTCTAGACATGGTCTTAGATTTTATTTTCGCCCAGCCATTCGCCCAGAATCGAAAATATGTGTCTCAAAAACCTTGGGTTTCGTTTTTTGGACATTAAAAGTCCTCTGTAGCCCAAACTATAAGTCCTAGGGAATTCTACTTGGTGCCATTCGATTTTTCTCGGCGAGCTGCTTCTAGATATGGTCTTAGATTTTATTTTCGCCCAGCCATTCGCCCAGAATCGAAAATATGTGTCTCAAAAACCTTGGGTTTCGTTTTTTGGACATTAAAAGTCCTCTGTAGCCCAAACTATAAGTCCTAGGGAATTCTACTTGGTGCCATTCGATTTTTCTCGGCGAGCTGCTTCTAGATATGGTCTTAGATTTTATTTTCGCCCAGCCATTCGCCCAGAATCGAAAATATGTGTCTCAAAAACCTTGGGTTTCGTTTTTTGGACATTAAAAGTCCTCTGTAGCCCAAACTATAAATCCTAGGGAATTCTACTTGGTGCCATTCGATTTTTCTCGGCGAGCTGCTTCTAGACATGGTCTTAGATTTTATTTTCGCCCAGCCATTCGCCCAGAATCGAAAATATGTGTCTCAAAAACCTTGGGTTTCGTTTTTTGGACATTAAAAGTCCTCTGTAGCCCAAACTATAAGTCCTAGGGAATTCTACTTGGTGCCATTCGATTTTTCTCGGCGAGCTGCTTCTAGACATGGTCTTAGATTTTATTTTCGCCCAGCCATTCGCCCAGAATCGAAAATATGTGTCTCAAAAACCTTGGGTTTCGTTTTTTGGACATTAAAAGTCCTCTGTAGCCCAAACTATAAGTCCTAGGGAATTCTACTTGGTGCCATTCGATTTTTCTCGGCGAGCTGCTTCTAGATATGGTCTTAGATTTTATTTTCGCCCAGCCATTCGCCCAGAATCGAAAATATGTGTCTCAAAAACCTTGGGTTTCGTTTTTTGGACATTAAAAGTCCTCTGTAGCCCAAACTATAATCCTAGGGAATTCTACTTGGTGCCATTCGATTTTTCTCGGCGAGCTGCTTCTAGACATGGTCTTAGATTTTATTTTCGCCCAGCCATTCGCCCAGAATCGAAAATATGTGTCTCAAAAACCTTGGGTTTCGTTTTTTGGACATTAAAAGTCCTCTGTAGCCCAAACTATAAATCCTAGGGAATTCTACTTGGTGCCATTCGATTTTTCTCGGCGAGCTGCTTCTAGACATGGTCTTAGATTTTATTTTCGCCCAGCCATTCGCCCAGAATCGAAAATATGTGTCTCAAAAACCTTGGGTTTCGTTTTTTGGACATTAAAAGTCCTCTGTAGCCCAAACTATAATCCTAGGGAATTCTACTTGGTGCCATTCGATTTTTCTCGGCGAGCTGCTTCTAGACATGGTCTTAGATTTTATTTTCGCCCAGCCATTCGCCCAGAATCGAAAATATGTGTCTCAAAAACCTTGGGTTTCGTTTTTTGGACATTAAAAGTCCTCTGTAGCCCAAACTATAAGTCCTAGGGAATTCTACTTGGTGCCATTCGATTTTTCTCGGCGAGCTGCTTCTAGATATGGTCTTAGATTTTATTTTCGCCCAGCCATTCGCCCAGAATCGAAAATATGTGTCTCAAAAACCTTGGGTTTCGTTTTTTGGACATTAAAAGTCCTCTGTAGCCCAAACTATAAATCCTAGGGAATTCTACTTGGTGCCATTCGATTTTTCTCGGCGAGCTGCTTCTAGACATGGTCTTAGATTTTATTTTCGCCCAGCCATTCGCCCAGAATCGAAAATATGTGTCTCAAAAACCTTGGGTTTCGTTTTTTGGACATTAAAAGTCCTCTGTAGCCCAAACTATAAATCCTAGGGAATTCTACTTGGTGCCATTCGATTTTTCTCGGCGAGCTGCTTCTAGACATGGTCTTAGATTTTATTTTCGCCCAGCCATTCGCCCAGAATCGAAAATATGTGTCTCAAAAACCTTGGGTTTCGTTTTTGGACATTAAAAGTCCTCTGTAGCCCAAACTATAAGTCCTAGGGAATTCTACTTGGTGCCATTCGATTTTTCTCGGCGAGCTGCTTCTAGATATGGTCTTAGATTTTATTTTCGCCCAGCCATTCGCCCAGAATCGAAAATATGTGTCTCAAAAACCTTGGGTTTCGTTTTTTGGACATTAAAAGTCCTCTGTAGCCCAAACTATAAGTCCTAGGGAATTCTACTTGGTGCCATTCGATTTTTCTCGGCGAGCTGCTTCTAGATATGGTCTTAGATTTTATTTTCGCCCAGCCATTCGCCCAGAATCGAAAATATGTGTCTCAAAAACCTTGGGTTTCGTTTTTTGGACATTAAAAGTCCTCTGTAGCCCAAACTATAATCCTAGGGAATTCTACTTGGTGCCATTCGATTTTTCTCGGCGAGCTGCTTCTAGACATGGTCTTAGATTTTATTTTCGCCCAGCCATTCGCCCAGAATCGAAAATATGTGTCTCAAAAACCTTGGGTTTCGTTTTTTGGACATTAAAAGTCCTCTGTAGCCCAAACTATAATCCTAGGGAATTCTACTTGGTGCCATTCGATTTTTCTCGGCGAGCTGCTTCTAGACATGGTCTTAGATTTTATTTTCGCCCAGCCATTCGCCCAGAATCGAAAATATGTGTCTCAAAAACCTTGGGTTTCGTTTTTTGGACATTAAAAGTCCTCTGTAGCCCAAACTATAAGTCCTAGGGAATTCTACTTGGTGCCATTCGATTTTTCTCGGCGAGCTGCTTCTAGATATGGTCTTAGATTTTATTTTCGCCCAGCCATTCGCCCAGAATCGAAAATATGTGTCTCAAAAACCTTGGGTTTCGTTTTTTGGACATTAAAAGTCCTCTGTAGCCCAAACTATAAGTCCTAGGGAATTCTACTTGGTGCCATTCGATTTTTCTCGGCGAGCTGCTTCTAGATATGGTCTTAGATTTTATTTTCGCCCAGCCATTCGCCCAGAATCGAAAATATGTGTCTCAAAAACCTTGGGTTTCGTTTTTTGGACATTAAAAGTCCTCTGTAGCCCAAACTATAAATCCTAGGGAATTCTACTTGGTGCCATTCGATTTTTCTCGGCGAGCTGCTTCTAGACATGGTCTTAGATTTTATTTTCGCCCAGCCATTCGCCCAGAATCGAAAATATGTGTCTCAAAAACCTTGGGTTTCGTTTTTTGGACATTAAAAGTCCTCTGTAGCCCAAACTATAAGTCCTAGGGAATTCTACTTGGTGCCATTCGATTTTTCTCGGCGAGCTGCTTCTAGACATGGTCTTAGATTTTATTTTCGCCCAGCCATTCGCCCAGAATCGAAAATATGTGTCTCAAAAACCTTGGGTTTCGTTTTTTGGACATTAAAAGTCCTCTGTAGCCCAAACTATAAATCCTAGGGAATTCTACTTGGTGCCATTCGATTTTTCTCGGCGAGCTGCTTCTAGACATGGTCTTAGATTTTATTTTCGCCCAGCCATTCGCCCAGAATCGAAAATATGTGTCTCAAAAACCTTGGGTTTCGTTTTTTGGACATTAAAAGTCCTCTGTAGCCCAAACTATAAGTCCTAGGGAATTCTACTTGGTGCCATTCGATTTTTCTCGGCGAGCTGCTTCTAGATATGGTCTTAGATTTTATTTTCGCCCAGCCATTCGCCCAGAATCGAAAATATGTGTCTCAAAAACCTTGGGTTTCGTTTTTTGGACATTAAAAGTCCTCTGTAGCCCAAACTATAAATCCTAGGGAATTCTACTTGGTGCCATTCGATTTTTCTCGGCGAGCTGCTTCTAGACATGGTCTTAGATTTTATTTTCGCCCAGCCATTCGCCCAGAATCGAAAATATGTGTCTCAAAAACCTTGGGTTTCGTTTTTTGGACATTAAAAGTCCTCTGTAGCCCAAACTATAAGTCCTAGGGAATTCTACTTGGTGCCATTCGATTTTTCTCGGCGAGCTGCTTCTAGATATGGTCTTAGATTTTATTTTCGCCCAGCCATTCGCCCAGAATCGAAAATATGTGTCTCAAAAACCTTGGGTTTCGTTTTTTGGACATTAAAAGTCCTCTGTAGCCCAAACTATAAGTCCTAGGGAATTCTACTTGGTGCCATTCGATTTTTCTCGGCGAGCTGCTTCTAGACATGGTCTTAGATTTTATTTTCGCCCAGCCATTCGCCCAGAATCGAAAATATGTGTCTCAAAAACCTTGGGTTTCGTTTTTTGGACATTAAAAGTCCTCTGTAGCCCAAACTATAAGTCCTAGGGAATTCTACTTGGTGCCATTCGATTTTTCTCGGCGAGCTGCTTCTAGACATGGTCTTAGATTTTATTTTCGCCCAGCCATTCGCCCAGAATCGAAAATATGTGTCTCAAAAACCTTGGGTTTCGTTTTTTGGACATTAAAAGTCCTCTGTAGCCCAAACTATAAATCCTAGGGAATTCTACTTGGTGCCATTCGATTTTTCTCGGCGAGCTGCTTCTAGACATGGTCTTAGATTTTATTTTCGCCCAGCCATTCGCCCAGAATCGAAAATATGTGTCTCAAAAACCTTGGGTTTCGTTTTTTGGACATTAAAAGTCCTCTGTAGCCCAAACTATAAGTCCTAGGGAATTCTACTTGGTGCCATTCGATTTTTCTCGGCGAGCTGCTTCTAGACATGGTCTTAGATTTTATTTTCGCCCAGCCATTCGCCCAGAATCGAAAATATGTGTCTCAAAAACCTTGGGTTTCGTTTTTTGGACATTAAAAGTCCTCTGTAGCCCAAACTATAAATCCTAGGGAATTCTACTTGGTGCCATTCGATTTTTCTCGGCGAGCTGCTTCTAGACATGGTCTTAGATTTTATTTTCGCCCAGCCATTCGCCCAGAATCGAAAATATGTGTCTCAAAAAACCTTGGGTTTCGTTTTTTGGACATTAAAAGTCCTCTGTAGCCCAAACTATAAGTCCTAGGGAATTCTACTTGGTGCCATTCGATTTTTCTCGGCGAGCTGCTTCTAGACATGGTCTTAGATTTTATTTTCGCCCAGCCATTCGCCCAGAATCGAAAATATGTGTCTCAAAAACCTTGGGTTTCGTTTTTTGGACATTAAAAGTCCTCTGTAGCCCAAACTATAAATCCTAGGGAATTCTACTTGGTGCCATTCGATTTTTCTCGGCGAGCTGCTTCTAGATATGGTCTTAGATTTTATTTTCGCCCAGCCATTCGCCCAGAATCGAAAATATGTGTCTCAAAAACCTTGGGTTTCGTTTTTTGGACATTAAAAGTCCTCTGTAGCCCAAACTATAAGTCCTAGGGAATTCTACTTGGTGCCATTCGATTTTTCTCGGCGAGCTGCTTCTAGACATGGTCTTAGATTTTATTTTCGCCCAGCCATTCGCCCAGAATCGAAAATATGTGTCTCAAAAACCTTGGGTTTCGTTTTTTGGACATTAAAAGTCCTCTGTAGCCCAAACTATAAATCCTAGGGAATTCTACTTGGTGCCATTCGATTTTTCTCGGCGAGCTGCTTCTAGAACTGGTCTTAGATTTTATTTTCGCCCAGCCATTCGCCCAGAATCGAAAATATGTGTCTCAAAAACCTTGGGTTTCGTTTTTTGGACATTAAAAGTCCTCTGTAGCCCAAACTATAAATCCTAGGGAATTCTACTTGGTGCCATTCGATTTTTCTCGGCGAGCTGCTTCTAGACATGGTCTTAGATTTTATTTTCGCCCAGCCATTCGCCCAGAATCGAAAATATGTTTCTCAAAAACCTTGGGTTTCGTTTTTTGGACATTAAAAGTCCTCTGTAGCCCAAACTATAAGTCCTAGGGAATTCTACTTGGTGCCATTCGATTTTTCTCGGCGAGCTGCTTCTAGATATGGTCTTAGATTTTATTTTCGCCCAGCCATTCGCCCAGAATCGAAAATATGTGTCTCAAAAACCTTGGGTTTCGTTTTTTGGACATTAAAAGTCCTCTGTAGGCCAAACTATAAATCCTAGGGAATTCTACTTGGT